>JAQQTP010000021.1:4239375-4845000 GCA_029884605.1 Ormosia emarginata | reverse complement strand
CTAACTTAAGGATTTAGTATGTACAAACATTAGAGATAAAAACAACATTTTATTTCTATCTTTAAAAAAATTATTAATTAAATAACATATATAATTTAGATATGGAATATATCCGTTTTTAATATATTTTAACTTTTTTAACAATTTATTTGACTAAATAGAGACGAAAATTTAGAGACGGATAAATTTTGTCTCTAAATTCCGTCGATACACATAAATGACTTTTCAAAACATGACATTGCCCAAATAGATATGGAATTAGAGACTGAAAAATCTGAAATGAATAAATTATATGTGTTTGATTTCTATAAATGGCATATATCAATCAATTATGCGTAATAGGGCCTTGATTATTGCCTCGCAAATGAATAAATTAGGTGGGGTATAAGATGGCAACGGGATTAATTAGTGATCGAATGCTTTTAGTGACACAATCAACACTAAATCTTAAAAATAAAATGAAAAAAACTACACCACTTGTATTAGTATCGAATTATTTTACGTAATACGTTGAGTTGATAACTTTAAGGGATTGCTGTGGAACCATGTAAAATCATGGCTTCCAAAACCCATACTGAGATGTGCAAATTAAACAAAGACATATGGATTAAGTTATTCTTAATATGTTTTTATAAATTTAATTACAAATAAAATCTCTTTAAAAATAAAATTATATTATGGTCCTTTTTATTTGGGTTTTTACTCATAAGAGATTAAAACTAATGAATCCCTAAAACAGGAGAGAAGAAATATTGTATCCTAAAATTTGAGGTTTCTTTTCAAATTTACCATCGCAACTACGTCGTGGATGACCTCACTGTAAGAAGGATAAAAAGCCACCATGGATAAGGAGGAAATTCCATCATTCACGATCAGGAGGCAAACAAAAAAAAAAAAGGAAACTCCCATCATGGATGAACACACCACCAACAACGAAAAACCACTTGTTGAAACAAGAACTAATAAACAGAATCTCTACCACACAGTCAATGAATTTCAAATGGTAAATTTGTTTAAAAACTTAAGACCTATTTGAAAATTTAATCTCTTGAAAGAATTTTTGGGATCTATGCGTCAATAAAATTGTACCCAAACAATAATACAAGTTTGCAACAATGGTGCTGCCTTCCATTGTCAAATGAGGAGAAATCCAACATTTGCAATTTGCCAGACTAACTTCACTGTATAATTTCCATTTGCAATTTGTTTCCAGACTAAATCGAACTCAATCTAAACATGAAAGAAAAAAAAACACTAATGTCCATCACTAGTGATGTAGTGGTTGTCGACCCTTTCGATTTAACCAAAAAAATGAAAAAAAACATCCACCAAAAGTTGTATAAAGACTAAGTTGATGAGATATAAATTACATCTTTTTAAGGATTATTTTGTAAATTAATTATTGAAAGGATTACACTTTACATGTGTTGGTATGAAAATAACACATTTTCGATTTAAGGGACTTCGACAAAATGTTGAAAAGTTATTTCGTAACTTTACAAAATTCTAACAATAAAAGGTGATAAGGTCATCCAGAACACATTTTCGATTTGGAAATTACCAAAGTATTGGTTTCAATTTGCCATTAAAAAAATGGTAGTTCAAGTCAAAATGGTAAAATTATAATATTAAAGTGTTAGTATCGATTGGATACTAGGGATGATACTTTCGATTTCATGACTATTAGTATGGATTTCAATTGGATCTCAGAAATTAAAAACTTCAGTGATTACTAGAGTTGAAGTTATAATAAAACTTGAAGTTGACAAGATAATAGTCTTGATATGAAATCAAGAAAGGTTATTTTGGCTTTATGTCAGGTATTGAGATTTTGATTCTATATCGAAATCAAGATTCGAAGAGTAGTTACACTTAGCAAAGTTTTGGAGAAGGAAAATAGAAGATCTCGACCTAAAACCAGCAAGTGATTGAATATTCAAGTTTGAATTCAAAAGTAAGGTTTTGAACTTGAAATAGAAGTTAGCAACAGTTGTATATGCTAGATCAAGACAATACAAGGATTGATGATAAAGATTGAGTAATTACTTGTAGTACGAGAATCGCTGATAGGGATTTGATGGTTACAAGACAAAGATTACCAATCATTTAGCAGTTAATTTTGTTTTAGACACATGTTAAAATTTTGTCAAAATGGTACTTACTTAGAAAGTTTATAAATACCAAAATGATGGAAACATTTAGGGATTGAAAATTCATTACTCACAAACACTTGTTACTTACGCTCTCACATCCTTGAGTTCTCGATCAATAGTGCTAGCCTAGGTCAGTATGTTTCCATCCATTTTCATTTTTGTATACTTTACAAATTCAACGCAAATTTAACTTTATTCCATTTACATTCAGTCATTTACTTTTTTGCAAAACTCTTTTCTACTCTTGATCACGTGATTTTTAGAAAGATTATTTGAGTTCTTTTAATTGCTTTCCTTTAAGTACTTTCATTATTTTTTATGCAAACTTATTTTCTTGCAATTTACATACTTGCACGTTTACTTTTTATTGTCTTTACTTTAAACTGCTTTACATTATACTCCTACTTTCTGCAATTTACATTACTTATTGCATTTACTTTAAATGTATTTTTATTTCTGTCATTTACAATCAATTCACTTCATTTGCACTGAATTTTTTTTTTTCAAAACAAAACTTCCTTTGTTTTCCACTTATTTTTCCATTAAGTTTAATATCATGCATAAACATCTTGATTTTGGATTCGCATAAGTTTGTCTCATATTCGAAATCATTTTTTGCATTCCTTTAAGAAACTAGTCTTAGGACAGAAGAATCTCAAGAGGAAATGATTTCTTTCCTCAAATTGAGATCTAGAATCAACTTTGTTCATAGACAAAGGTTTACCATATATAGTCTAATAAGAATAATTGAAATATTTTGATAAACAACATGTCATCAATATAATTCTACATAGTTGTTTTTAGTTGGTCCACATATGCATGGGTTTTGGAATTCAAACTAACACTATATTTTGATGACAGATAATAAAGGGAAAGGAAAGGAAATGAGGGGAACATAAATAATTTTCTGTGTTTGAGAGTTTTAAAATATATAAGAACGGAACGGAACACATAGAGAATCATTCCTCTCCTCTCCCCTCATATGTCCAATTTTTGTTCCTCCCAAAATTGAGGTGGAATGGGGAGAACACATGTTCCATTCCGTCCCGTTAATGAATCTTCCAAACAAAGAGAGGGGAACTATGTTCCATTCCTTCTCTTTCCTTTCTGATCTTTCCCCACCTATTCTGTTTCATTTCATTAATGAAAAAACATCTAAACACAAGATAATGTTTGGGTTTTGTAGAATTTCCCTAACTTTAACAGAAAAATAATGACTCGTACGTAACATTTTTGTACACTTATTTGGTGTATTATAATTTGTATAATTATGTTTTAGTTATGATAGTTTGGCTTCTTTTTTAGTTTAATCCCTTTTGTACTTTATTTCTTTGTAAATTAGTATTTATTATAGCTTGTTGCTGTTTATAAATTAATCATTATCCATTTTTTTTATCTGAATTGCTCAATATCATTTTTCATATGAAATTACTCAATATCATTAAACAATGTATTAGGGGCAGAGAATAAGGTAAAGAGGGAGACGATGATAAAGTGAGAATAATATTAATAAGAATAATGTGATATAAAATATTAATTTATTAGTTCTATTTATATTAATGTATATTAGACTCTTATATTTAATTAAATAAGAAAATAAATCATGAAAAGTAAGAATTTTTTTCATAAAAAATAGAGTACTTAATATATTAAGAATTAAAAAAAATTCTACTTCTTGAATAAAACTTCTTATTTTAAATTTGAACATTTGTTAAAAAATCCTTAAAGATAGAGTTATATTCTAACAAGTGTCACACCGTCTAGATTTATATTACTTTGGAATCTCTGCTGTTGAGTCATTTAATTCGCTCTCCATAACAATGGTAATTTTGAGATGTCGAATATGTATCGATATGTGCGATACTTTGTGATATGAATAGTGAATAGGATCAAGATTATTGGAGAACTGCATCTTATAAAGTTAGTGAGAGAAAGAAATAATAAAACATGTTTTATAATTTTTTAAATGTAAATGTTTTTTTTCCCCATTTCTATGTCTCATTCTCTCTCCAATTGCAGGAGGTAAAGTACTACAAAGAATACTTTCTCCGGGGAATATGGTAGTAAACAACTTTTACAGCTACAATGAAAGTGATCGATATATATTAAATGACTTTTTCAGTTATACAAAAGAATAATACAATTTGAATTATCCCATATTAGGATATTTACTTAATCTTATTATTACGTAAAAAGAGAGATAAACATGAAAATTTTGTGTAAGCAGGGTTATGAATCCCGTGCAAAGAGTATTTGTGTTTATTAGGAGTGTTTATGGCTCGTTTGGATGGATTTTAAATCAAAAAATTAATTGATTTAAATAATATTATTTATATCAATTTAAATTAAATTAAACAAATTATATTTTAAAAATCAAATCAAACATCAATTTAAATCGATTTAGATTGAATTAATTTAATTAATTTTTTGCTAAAAAAAATTAAACAAAAAAAATTGTGATTTTAAGAGTAATTTAGCCTATTAAAAAAAAAAAAAACAAGAAATAAAAAGAAATAAGAAAAAGAAACAATCATTTTTATATGCATAAAATAATATTTAATCACATAAAATAAAAAAATATGTAAAAAAATTAAAATTATTATAAGTAAAAATATAATTTTAATAATAAATAAATATATTATTTGATATTAATCGATTTAGATCGATTAAATTGAATTGGTTATAAAAATAAAAGTCAAAAACTAATCCAATCTAATTAATTTTAAAAAAATCAATTTTTTTCAATTCAATTTTCAATTTGATTTTTAGTTTGGATTAAATTTGAATATCCCTAGTGTCTATAGGCTCATTTAGATGATCTTCTATAAAAAGAATTTTTTATATAATATTTTTTAAAATAGTCTTCTAAAAAAGTAAAAACGATTTTATACTTAGATGCAGTATTTAAAAAGATTTTTTTAATCTTTGAACAGCTTCTCTAAGTTATAAAAATGATCTCTTTTCAGAAACTCAAAACCCTATCTTAAAAAAAAAAAAAAAAGAAGCACAAATTATTCTTTTTCTAGTATTTCTTTTTAACATAAAAGTTCATTCAAACATGTTAAAAATTATAAAAAGTACTTATTTTTTAAAAAAGAGACCTTTTTTATTTTTATCCAAAGTAGCATATCCATACGAGCTCTATACCTCTTTCCTGGAATAATATGTCGCGAGATTCATCACCTGAGGTTCTCAGATTAGAGGATCTAGCTAGGTTAGTAGTGAGGTTGAGCGTGGGAGAAGATTATAAAGTTCGAAAAAAGTTTGAGAAAGTGGCAAACGAGTAGTGTTGGTGGAAATAACATGGGATCAACTTAGTGAGATAAGGAAGAAAACACCTCATTCTGTGCATCTTTAGTCATCATGTATAAGTGATTCGTCATGGAGTGCTAGTAATAAAGCACCAAAAGGCCACCTGCATCTAAATTCTAAAGTTAATGGGCTAGCCTTTTTAATTAATGATCATAAGTTAATGAGTTGTTAACTAAACGGCTAAAGCCCCTGCATAAAGTGTGGGTTATTCTCAACCAATTGAATTCTGTTAATGGGTTTAACATAATAATTTGGGTTGCTAGTTGAATAAGTTAACACTAATTATATGCAATCCTTTTTTTTTTTTTGTGAGAGCCATATGATTAGGTATGTATTATGTCAAAGTCCTATAAAACTTTCTATGTGATTATTATTATTATTATATTAAGGTCTAGGACCTACCATGTAAGTATGGCAAAGGGATTCCTTAATGAGGTCTCTAGGTGGCCACATAATAAGGCCTAAGAGAGGAGTGGGAGAAAGAGGAAGAAAAGTGAGGTGAAGAACATTTGCGGTGATGTAATTCCGAAACTCTTCCTGCATGTACACAATTCTTAACAACTGAACTATCAATACGAAATTACGTAGTTTTTAATTATTATGGGTTCCATACATATTCCTTAAACTATCTTAATTTCCCCATAAAATGATCTCTAATAACATACTTTTAAGATGATAAATATATAATTATACAAAATTATAAAAAAAAAATCTAATCCAGATCTGCTTCAGTTTATAGTTGGAAATTAAATTATGAACTGAGGAATATATAAAATGAGAAGAATATATAAAATCGTTGTCAAAACACAGTATGAATTCTTTGCACCTGTACCCTTTCTATATATGTCCTCATCTCATCAGTTCTACAACTTACGCTTGAAAATCGTCCTCCAGTGATATCCCTTGTGAATTTTTTTTGTCAAAGCCCAAGTACGAAAATGAAAAGAGAAACTTCACAACTGCACTAGAAAATGTCAAAGAAATGTGGTTCGCTTTAAATTTTGTTAATTTGTTAAAACAGAAAAATGCGAGGGATCAAAACGATTTAACTTCTCATTAGTGACTTTATAATAATAATAAAAAAAACTGAATCTTATAATTTCTTCTTTGCAAAATTAAGATGACTTTCTAATATAAAAATAAAAGGTATATAATTTGATAAATGCTATAAATATATGTGTGCAATTTCTATACATACATATATGGGTGTTAACACTTAACACTCAAAATGGGTTCAGCTAATTAGTCGAAGACAGTTAGCTGATTAGTCGAGGCAGGTCACATGAGTAGCCGCTGCCAATACTAGTTTATTGGGCCACCTTAATAATGGGCGCCTAAGCCTAGTTAGGAAGTAGGTTATACCACTACTAGAAAAATTGTACTTAGAGATGGATAAAATTTACCTCTAAGTTAAAATTTTATTTTTAAATATTTAGAAATGAAATTAAAGATAAAAATAGATTTATTGATAAAAATGATGTCGTTGATTGTTAGAAACGAAAAAATTAATTATATCTCTAATTAGAGATAGATTTTTGTCATCTCTAACTAAGACATTTGTCTCTAATTAAAGATGTAATTTGTCAAAATAAAAATAAAAATATAATAGTAATTAAATTTGAGATAGCACCATTCCATCGCTGATGTTAAAATGCCCGTCTCTAAACAATCAAAATCTGGTTACCAAAAATTTTCCCAAAATAAAGTAGAGACAAACATGTTCTGTCTCTAAAAATAGATATAGAAATTGTTTGTCTCTAATTTTTTAAAATTACTTTTTAATATATTTTTAATTTTATAATTAACCCTAATGTAATTTTATATCACAATGTCATATAGCATTAGAAATTATAATTTCAGAACATCATCACAAATTTAGTACCAAAATGCAAAATAATAATTACTTGTCTTTACAAATATTTAAATTGTGACTAGAAATATTTAAGTTGTCAATGAAAATATATATAAAAAAAACTAATTACAACTTTGGGTCATTATAATTTGTAACATCGTCACCAATTTCCTCATCATCATGGTCATCCTTTTTTCTAGGTGTAGGATGCAAAAGTTCAGGATATGAAGGTGCAGGTGATGGCATTTCAAATTGACCACTCAGAAGAAGACCCCTAAACCTCTCCTCCCACTGTTCCATCTTCTACTTCATCATGTCTTGTTTAAGATTCTTTTGATGAAGCTCATCAATTAAAGCATGAATTTTGGCATGTGATGCAGCAATCTCTGCTAGTGATACTCCATCAATAGAAGAGGAGGAGGGAGTGGAGAAAGATCCAATGACATTAGTAGCTAGTGAACCCAATTTGTAGATGCGCTCATTCTTGTTGAGGCCTCCAACAACATCCAAGTAGATATTATTAGTAGACTCTTGACTGCTACCTTCACCATTATGGGATTGCCACTTAGCTGTCCGCCTTTCATACTCTTCCTAAAAAGAAGGAGTTATAAGACATTTGAACTTGAAAATTGATATAACTTAAATGCTAGCTTATGCTTACCGCAATATTTGTTGTTTGCAAAGAGATATACTTTTCTGAATTCTACTTGACTCTGTGAAGCCGCTTGTAGATGTAAAAAAATATTGGCTTCCTAGACACTAGTTCCCTTGAAAGGACAAAAAATAAGTATTAGTAGTCTAGCAAATCTATATATTTTCTTAAAATAGAATAGGTTTATACAAACAATGATATACACATATCTCAATAGATATCCTTAAAACTTGCAATTCACATATTTATATACTAGGAGACTCATTCCATGTCAAATACAACTACAATGATTGCACATTATTATTTAAACAGGAAATTAAGCACATATGTTCTTATTCGATTGTTAGAAAGGAAATAAATAGACTTATTCAATATAAATCATAGATTATTAACTTAGAGAATTACAGTATATCAAGGAAATAAAGCATCAAGGAAATAAAGCAATTTTAAGTCTATCCTAATAACCAAACATTCAAAATAGAATTAGCACAACATAAAGGAGTAGGTTATACTCATATATAGCACATGATAATCTCTATACAACATCACAAAATCAAGCTAGCATCTAAGAATAAATTAAATATAGAATACAATAATTTGATAGTATATGGTATAATTATAAGGATGTAATATCACTCACCGTTCTCTTATAGTGCTCTGATGTAGATATGGATCGTCCGGTGTGTACATTGAGACCCATTTTAGATTGTTTATTTCAGTTGTTTCTCATGGACTTTGCTTGTCAGGCAGGATTACTTCATTTAACCCACAACTGCTCCCTAGCATCTAGATGAATCCATTTACCCTTATCATTTTTATCACGCACCTTGAATAGATTATTTGATAGTGCACCAGATCCCTTAGTTTAGAATATCTTTATGGTCATACCATTATCTTCATGTAACCTCTTGTATTTTGCCTACATTGATGAAAACATTAATTAATCAAATACAATATTTTTAAATTAATAACAAGACCTAGAATGATATTACCCCAAAATCTCTAAATCACATATTACGCACAATGTCGGTCACATCATGTTAAACCCTTGGCAAGTGTACCAAATCGTGACAAGTAATAAGAGTGAGTGAGTGATCATTCCCACGAGGACTAAGCATAATTACCAGCACTACAATTCAATCACTATCTAGGCATAAAATTTGGAGAGAAGAGAGCTCAAACATTAATTAACAAAATCAGAAATTAAATGAACAAAGCTTAAAGGAACAAAGTCTTTTTGTAATTTTCTCAAGCACTTGGTGAGCACAAATGAAAATGATTCCAATTAAGATGAGATGCTGGGCTTAGACTCACTAGTCTTCTCCCAAATTAAATGACATGACAATCAATATAATCTCTAACTTCAATTATAAAAATCAATCCTCTATTTTACTCAAATTCAAATCCATTAGATGAAATAAGCCTAAATCCCCTAATTAAATCCTAATTCCTTAGGTGACTTAATAAGTGAATTTGCATTAAGATCAAGGATTAATAGATTATTAATAAACCAAGATCCATTCCTAGATTCAAGATTTACTAGGTGATTAATTTCAGATCTAGATCTAACATCAACTTCCCAAATGTCTACCGAATCAAGAATCAAGTCATGAATGATCAAACCACAACAAGCATTAAGCATAGAAATCAATCACTCATAGAGAAATAGAGAATTATATTAAAAGATCAAGTCGAATACATAAGAGATTCAGAATTAGCTACATCTAACCCCGACAAGAAGGTGATTTAGCTAGACATGATCAAAGTAACAAAATTAAAAGAGATGAAGAAAAGAGATGTAGAAAACTCCATCTATGGTATCCTCTAGCTTTAGAAGCTCCAAGTACCGAGAGAATATCCAAAATTAGGGTCTACCACCTTGTCCTTCCTACTTCCCTTTCTTAGATCTTTTCCAGAAATAATATACGCTTAGCACAACTTTCCTCACGCTCAGTGCGAGTTAGTGACTTAATTGTGTCTTCAGTAAATGGCGCTTAGCCCAGCTAAACTAGCATTAAGCTCAGCCCGCGCTGAAATGTGCATTTTCATTCAGTCAATCAACACTCTTCTGGTATCTTCAGGCTAAGCGCCAGAACATGGGGCTAAGCACCATGTTCAGAATGTGGCTTTCAACTTGGGCTTCAATCTCTTGCATCCAAACTACAAAAAAACAAAACAAAAAAAAAGAAAAACATTACTAACTTAACTAAAACAACATTTAACACAATAAATCCTAATGACTTAATAAAACACATTAACATGGGACAAAAACAACTTCTTAAGTATTAAAAGAGTAATAAACTACCTAAACACATACCTAAAATGTATGCCTGTTGGCCACTTATCATATCTGTCAAACTTGTCAAAGCCCCTTTCATTCTTCCTCTTGAAGATGGTTGTTATATCACGCATTGTTTCAACGTCGGGGTAAAACCTGTAATTCAATATATATATACCTAAAATGTATGCATGTTGGCCACTTATCACATCTGTCAAACTTGTCCAAGCCCTTTTCATTCTTCCTCTTGAAGATGGTTGTTATATCACACACTGTTTCAACGTCGGGGTAAAATCTGTAAGTCAAAATATATATATAGTGAGAGAGAGTGAGAGAGATAGCATATCTAGTGAGACGAGCTTTTATTGTGAGAGGGTGAAAAAAATAAATCTTGACCATATAACTATACATAGATAGTTAAGATTAAAAGTTACTTAAAAGTCATGTGACCACTTAAAAAAGTCACATGCATTTATATTTTAATCTTGGCTATTCATGTAAGATCCAATGGTCAAGATTCAATTCACTCTCCTCTTACAATGAACACTCATCTCACCAGATACGCTCCATATATAAAGTTGTAAGGTCACCCAATAGATGTAAAGTTATAGCTAAGGTGGGTGTAGGCCAAGTCTAGGAATGAGGAGATGGGGTATGTGAAGATAGGATATGTGAATGCCCAATATGTGATTGGAGAGTTAGGATATATGTAGGTCCAGTCGGAGAATGTGGAGATAGGATAGATGTAGGTCCAGTCTGAGAATAGCGAGATAGGGTATGTGAAGATGGGATAGGTGCAAGCCTGATCTGGGAATAAGGAGATGGGGTATATGTAGGCCCACTCTGAGAATAAGGAGATGTGGTAGAAGTATGCCCAGTTTAAGAATGGGGAGATTGGGGTATGTGTAGGCTCAGTCTGAGAAGTACCCCTCCCTCTCCCTACCATCTATATGTAAAGGGTAATGATAGAATTCAATTAGATGCAATTAAAGTAACATAGAAAATTAGTACAAAACTATTAAAAAAATAAATTTAAAGAAATCCACAATCCCGTAAGCATAAGTTAATTAATAAATTCAAAATTACATAACACATGATTTCATTTATAATTTCAATAAAAAATAGGACAAAATCTGGTCATAATATGTTTCTTTTTCTTATTCTTCTTCTTCCTCCTCCACCTCCTCCTCCTCTTCATCCTCCTCCCCTTGCTCTTCTTGTTCTTCTAGTTCAACATCTTCATCAACTTATTCCAAGTCAAATTGGTTCAAGGTTGGACCATGTACTTCCTCCATTGGACCAGCTATATCAACAAGACTTTGTTTAAGATCATCGTTTGTAACTATCACAAGCATTTGTGGCATTAATTCATCTTGGTATGAATCATCTATTTCAAGCTTTTTTGTTTCTAAAGTTTAAATTGTGCTCCATGCCTTGGTTTTAATCACAACCAACCACCACTGCTGCCCTTCAGGATACTGTGTGTAGTACACTTGCTCTGCTTATTATGCAAGAATAAATGGATCATAATTATTATATTTTTTAGAAGCTCTAACTTCAACAATTCCATAATTATCTATCTTTGTCCCTTGATTTGGGGGTGGGATCAAATTAGTCACATTTGAATAGAACTAGCATCTTTAAACGTCTCCTAGTATATTGCATTTCAACTATATAGTTAAAATCTCATAGTAATCATTCTCCATTGTCTTATTCTCGCCACCTCAAACAAATACACCACTATTCGTTATACCTATCCCTTGACCATGATCTTTTATATTAAATTTGCAACTGTTTATTAAATATATCTGCCATATGTCTACTTTGTCTGAGGGCCCCCATGCCAAACTCATCAAAAGTTCATCTTTAATGTTGTTATTAAACATTTATATCACAAATATGTAAGTTAATTAGTTTGACCTAAACAAGTAATGAGGGAATTAATAGGGAAACTAGGTAGATGATATTTAGCATACATGTTTAAACCAGGTGGGAAATGTTGTGGAGATTTGTTTGCGTATTTGCAAGTCATTTAGACTAAGTTCTCGTAGCAAATATGCATATATACTGATTTGAAATTACAGGTTAAATCACTTCATAGATTTAATAATGACGCGTGAAATTAAAAGAACAACTTAGAAGTTTACTTCAAAAAAGGCTCCACCTCAGGACAATTTAGAAGAACATCTAAGTGTGCAGCATTCATTTCCCTTTTTGTAAGATGCAAGATTTACGTTTTCCAATAGGATGACCGAGATAATTAAAAATAGAGAATGGCAGATTGACTAAACAACCATTACCTTCATCGTCATTCCATGAAACTCTTGTCCTTCTATTATATTTTATTAAATTTATTAATTATATTTTGTTGACTATATTAAGTAATTATTAAATTCTTTAATCTATTAAATTTTTTACTTGAATTTTTTAAAATTTCATATTACTATTTTTGTCATCAATTTTTAATAAAGTCATATATTACTATATTATTTAATGAAATAGTATTTGTCTTATACAATGTATTATTATTATTCAAATCTTATAGCATAATAGTAACTATATATATCATATCAGCACACAAATACCAATAAATAAAAGCATACCATTCATATAAACATACATTTAGATATATACGTAAACCACTACAAGAAATCAGTAAATTAGCGAGGGAAATGTCCGTCAATTTTTTTTGGTCGCTAATTAGCGAGAGAACGTATTCCATCGCTAATCCCTCGCTAACCACATATAATATGAAATTAATGAAAGTAAAATTTTAAACTATATACAATCAAATTATTAGTTAAATGATTAATTAAATAATTGAAAAATTATTTAAATAAATAAATAATTTAATTTACTAATTAAATAAATTAAAATTGTTAATTATATAAAAGTGTGACTAACTGGCAAACGTGTGACATGTATACGCACAACTAGATCAGGAACATAAGGGAATGAGGCAGATATTGTAGATGTTAAAAGCATCAATTTCAAAGCTACGAGTTATGCGCATAAACTGAATACTTAAATTATTTCATCAATTATGTAATTGTTTATAATAATATAGTAATATGCTATTGTTATTAACAATTATTTGCATGTATGTTGTTGTGTTTGAGTTGTTGCAATCATTAATGTTCTACTTAATTAGGAAGCTTTAAACCTTAAGTTAGATGATATTAGTTTCGAATTGATAGGTTAAGTGGCTTTGAATAGTCTAGGATTTGACTACTCAAGTAACTTATCTTTTGTCATTCTCTAATTGTGAGGATGGTGACTCTAGCAATAAAATTATCAAGTGATAAATGTGATAGAAAATTTGAGTAGTGACACGAGTCCACCTCCTATGATGATGAGGAAACGACTAGGTAGGGTGATGTAACAAAAGGAAGAAGAAAAATATTATTGATTAAAAAAAATTGCATGTTTTTGTAAAGTAGATTTTCTTAGAGACAGAAGTCATGTGGTGGAGCAATTGGAGATAAGATGAAAATCGAAAGCAGCTGAAATTTATATAAAGAATGATTTCAAAAATGTTAATGACATTAAACAAGGGTCTCGTGAAAGAGAAATTGTCTAATAAAATTGTGACCTCAATATTGTTAGGATTGGAAAAGTTGAGCATGTAGTGCTTAGACTATTGCCCTTGTTGGAAACACCAAAAACATGTGCTTCTTTGCACTTGTCTATCGCGTTTTTGAGAATAGTTGAGAAAAAATTAAGTTCATAAGAATTTGGATGAAGTTGAGATTAGTCTTTTGAATGTGATTATAACGACATGTGGGGCATATGTACTTTCCTTGTTACTTGTAATACTGTAAGAACTTAAGAGAAGGCTATCCTTATTAAATGAATGAGTTTAGGAATTGGAAGCGTCAGTATAAGGAAAAGCAAAATTTCTTTTGATCTTTAACGAATTACTCTCACTTGTGTTAAAAGATTTTTGTATTGGATCTCTCCTGGTGAACTAAGATAGAAATACTAACAACTATTCGGGAAGTATGACTTTTTCTAAGTAATGTTCCTTACGAAATACATCAATCATCATCCTTGACATCTATAGTTAAATACTTGAGTTTTCTTAACATTCTTGCACTTTTCCTTATACTTGATGATAGTCACATCGTACAGTGATCAACGTATATGCCTTCTCCAATCTAGAGACCTCTTTGAATTAAAGAAGATGTATGGTCTAGATATTTGGATTGAAAAAAGAATATTACTTGACATCTGTAAGATTTGATTATCATCGACTATATGGAAGAGCGTACGTAAGAATGTTAATAAAATTTGTATATTTAGCATGTGAAGACAAAGATGGCAACTGATATATTTCACAACAAAAATTGCTTCTAAAAATTATGCTTGTCAAATTATAGCGATCAAGATTGGTATCCTAGTTCATTTGTAGAGAAACCAATACAAAGATTTTGTACATATGAGCGCAATTGATTCAAGAGTTCAAAAGAAAAAAGATTTTTTTTTTATACTAACACTCCTAGTTCCTAAACTGAATCATTAAATTTAAATAGTTTTTCCTTGAGTTCATATTATATTACAAGTAATAAGAAAATTATATATACTTCACTTGTAATCATCACTCTCTAAATCTTGATTTCACTTTCGTCTAAATTCCATTAAGAACTATAAGTAGACATATGCTTCCAGTGCCACCTAGAAGGGCAATGGTCTTGGGGCTACCTTCTAAACTATTCTATTCTAATAATGTTGAGCAAATAATATTACCAGAATATTCCTCTCTATGATACTATAGTACAGTGTCATTTTCATTGGTGTCATCATTCTTTATAAAAAAAATTGTTTGCTTTTGGTTTCTATCTTATTTCTCGGCTTCTCCACCAAGAGGCTTTTGTTTGTCAGAAAAATTATTTCATCAAATCGTGTAAATTCATTATTATAATCATCAATGATTTTCTCCTTCCTTTTTTATATATCATTACCTAGTCTCTTTCTCATCATCATAAAAGGTGGAACTATTTTTACAGTGCAATCTTTCAATCATATCAACCACCTGAAAATATTATTATTGGTGTTGTCATCCTTATTGTCAGTGGAAGACAAAAGATGAGTAAACTAGCTAAATCTCGGACGACTCAGAGTCACTAATATAGTGATTCTGGTGGATTTCAAGTGAAATATCTAGTGGAAAACGTCGTGTTGTGACAACTTGTGGTTTTTATTTTGGTGGCCTAATTCACTGGTAGCGGTAAACTCTAGTGGATTTTAGTTTTCAACCAGTGTATTTCCAAGGGACCCATATTAACTCGAAATTCAAATTTCAAGTAGAATTAGAGAAATTTTTGGCATATATGGCTAACATTAATCTATGAATAATTACACAATGCTAATAAAAAAGAGATTTCCGAGGAAAAATCTGCCAAAAAATGTATCAGTGGAAAAAATAATAAAATTAAATAAATTACCATAAAAAAATATGCCAGAAACAAAGTGATACAAATTAAATTTTTTTGGTTTCTAGCAAATATTTCCACTAGAAAGTCATAAAAAAAGTATAGTATGTTTTTTTGAAGTTTTTGCAGGAAAATATCTACCAAAAACATTATCCAAATTACGAGGTTATGTTGTCATACATTTCAATCAAATAATCCGACGAAAATATAACTAGATTCGCAAGTAAAAGTTTCCAATGGATTACAGTTCACTGAAATAAAATAGTGCATGTAGATACTTCCCTTCCATTGCTCCTCTCTTCTTTCTTCTCTTCCTCTCTTCCTTTGCTTATCCAAGGACTCCACGCTCTTCATTTTATTCATCTCCTTTCTTCCTTTCTTCAATGTTCAACTGGCGATTTCACTACCAGAAATTTAGGTTTTAGATACCGATTTATTTCAGTCTCCATAGAGACTAATTTATTTCGGTCTCTATAAAGACCGAAATAGAGACCAATTATAAAAAAAAATCTAATTTACTACCAAAATCAATTATGTGATAAAAGAAATTAAAAAAAATAAAATGTTATCTTATTGCTAGATACCGATATTTCGGTCTCTAAATAAAAAAATTATAAAAAAGGTAAATACCGAAAATTTGATCTCAAAAATTTTTAAAAAAAGTTAGAGACCGATATTTTGGTCTCTAAATAAAAAAATTTACAGAAAAAAAAGTAGAGATCAAAAATTCGGTCTCGAAAAAAAAGGTTAGAGAATGATATTTCGGTCTCTAATTTAAAACCTTTACACAACAGCAAACAGATCCTCCCCTTGAATTCATTTTTTCTATTCTTTCTATATTCTCTTATCCTCTCTCTCACTTTCTCCCCCCCTCATTCCTCCTACCATCGTCTAAGGCTCCATCGGATCCACGCCAAAATAGCCGAATCAACTACGACCTAGCCGGAACCGTGAATAGAGATGTTGTGACCCAGTTGGATCTCTGAACTATGAACCGTCGATCCGGGCCGCGAACAAGTTCAGCGACGTCGCGTTTCAGCCAGATCCGTGAACAATGACACCGCGTGCCATCAATATATGCTTCATACCAGTCTCGCGACGCCGCGACCCAGCCAGATATGTGAACAAACATTGCAACCCATTCGTTAGCTAGCCGTCAATCTGCGCCTCGTACTAGTTCGGCTACGTCGTGACCCAACCGGATCCGTGAATAGCAATGCCGCCTGCCATCGATCCTCGCCTCATACCAGTCCGGCGACTCTGCGACCCAGACGGATCTGTGAACAGACGTCGCGACCCATCTGGATCTTTGAACAAACGTTCCTACCCAACCATCCATGAGCAGTTCATCCGCTCCTCGAACCAGACTGGCGATGCCTCAAACTGCCCTCGACTGGCCAACTCCTCCACTCTCTTTCGTTGCCTCCTCGTGCGCGAAGCCAGAGGTCTGAGCCTCAATTTCAATTTTTTCTCATTTCATTTCTCACTATGTGATTTTGTTTTCTGAAGCATGCTTATCTTGTGTTTTTCTGAAGTAAATTTTGTGGTTTTTTTTTTAATCATGAAAAGAAAAACTATGACAATTTTGCGATAGATAACTATGACAATTTTTAGCTTTTGCTATGAACTGCTTCAAGTTTTGGAAAAACTTTGATAAAACTTGACATTTTATGGTAACGTGATTCTAATGGAGAGACATAATCCTAACTCAAAGGGCAATGCATAGGTGAAATATGGGGATCTTTGTAAACGAAAGGCACAATGGATTTAATGTATATTTGGTTAGAATTATTTCTTAAATTAATAGGTTATTGTGCTTTGCTTTGTGGTCATGAGTTTAAGGTTTAAACAAAGTAACTGGTCTCTAAAATTAATCCTAAGTTCATGTACTAGTTTATAGGATTGTAAGTTACAATGATCTTGCAATTAATTCAGGTTAAATCTTATTAGTAGTTAATGTATAATTTGTGTTTAAAAGTAATGAACTAATGTCTAATTTTTAGATTAGTTTTAGAAATTTGTTACTTGTGGTTAGACTAAATTTCACTTGTAGTTTTAATATTTCATTTAGATTATGTTACTGAATATGGACATTCGTCAATATCGTTGTTGGATGTATAACAGACTTTTACCAGGTAGGAAGGGACTTGCTCATTTGTTTGTAGAGGGAGTAGAACAATTTGTTTTATTTGCATGCCAACAAGCACATTTATCAAATGGAAATGTTAGATGCCCTTGTTCTAAGTGGAAAAACCTGAAGTACTTGACTCCTGAGGATGTTAATGTTCATCTTTATCAAAAGGAGTTTAAACATGATTTTTGGTATTAGACAAGTCATGGAGAAATTGATCAGATTTTGACTGGAGCTTTTAATAGTCATCCAAGCACCTCTACCACTACACAAATAAGTAATAATGACCGTTTAAATAGATTTGAGGCCATGACTTAAGATATGGTTAGTCCAGAGTTTAGGTTCCATTACAATCAACCCTTAGAGGAGCCTCCAAATAAAGATGCTCAAAATTTTATGATATGCTTCATGCGGTCCAAAAGCCTTTGTGGCTGGGATGTGAAGATGAAATTGAATTATCTGTTGTTGTTGAATTATTGAATCTCAAATCGGAGGGAAACATTTCCCAACGATCTTTTAATCAAACAGTAACACTTATGAAAAGGACACATCCTTTTGAAAATTTCATCCCATAAAATTTTTATAAGGTGAAAAAAATAGTTTCCAAACTAGGTCTAACTGCAAGGAGAATTGATTATTGCATGAATGATTGTATGTTGTTCAATGAAGAGGGAGTTATAGAATGCATATTTTGTGGTGCAGCTCGATATAAAATAAAAGGGATTGGTAAGGGAAAAACCAAAGAGATCCCTATAAAGATGTTGATTTATTTACCTCGCATTCTTGTGTTGAAGAGATTATATGCATCAATAAGTTCTGGTCTGCACATGAGATGATATTATGAAAATAGATGAGAATCGGGAGTGTTATTTGTAACACCCCTTTGGAGGATGTCACATATATAAAGAAAATAAATAAAATCTACCCAAGTTATAAAACATTTATTACATAATAATATGGGTCGTAAAATAATTCTTGTTAAACAGATTATTAAAAAAATAAAATAATACGAAAACATAAAATAAACAGAACAACATCACTCATAATATACATATGTTCCAAGTTATAAGTTATACAAATAATTTACAACAACAACTATAAATATTTAAACAGAAACAGTAAATAAAAACAGTAAAGCAATTTCTACAACCATACGCAGACGCGCCCAAATCACATCATGAACATTCAATCCTCTGAAGGATCACTCTCAGGAAACTCATCAGAAGACAAATATCCAGGATGCCTCGACTCTCGGCGGAAATGTGACCGCGCAGTCGACACAAGTGTCATCTCACTAGGCTCAGTGGATATCCCACCCCAATGACGCCTAATGGACAACGGTAACTCCAAATGTAGGAACACTGTAGTCCTCATCACTGGCTCCTCATCAAACCTATGACGTAGGGACACTGTCAGCCGTCCCACATATGTCACGGAGTCTCTGTCTCCTCGCATATGCCAAGCTAATGACCCACCGTGAAACTCAAGAGTCACGAACCCCAAAAATCCAGGCACCGCCATCTCCAAACTAATCAGTCCAACGGATATGGATGATCAGATGGTTCTTGATCATCAAACTGGTCGTCGCCTAGCTGATCTTCCTCCTCCTTGGGGTACAGAACCTCAAGAGGTTGTTCCTCTTCCTCTTCCTCAAACTCTTTACCGCGTAAAATAAATATACAGGAAACATACACAATACGTAAAAGAGGTAAGACAATCTAAAATCATCACAAACATGGTAAATAAGAAAACGTCAAACAACAGTTATACAATTCATGCAATATGAAAAGCTATAATGTAAATCGAGAATGATCAATAAAGAAAAAGATTTAATTATCATAACGACATATAATATCACGTAAAATAAAACATCACAGATCAAATAATAGAAACGTATAAATAATCCCCATAATACTAACCATATAAAAATAGACAGATAAAATAAAATAAGGTTCTAGATATACTCATATAAAATATGACACGTTCCTACTCCATGGAGCTAAACAACACAGATACCACAGATATCAGAGGGAATGACTCGCAAAAATCTATTAGTACCACGGCTGCCCAGCCAACTATTCCGCGGTCACACGTTGCGTCTATAGCTCCACATCACTGGGAATTCACCATCCAGGCGTGGTGTAGTTCACTGTCTCACGTCGTGACACTACAGGCAAATGTACTACTAGACTTTACAAATCTCGATTAAATATAGTGCGTGTCGAGTCCATTAGTGTGCTATTGGTTACCACGGCCCAGCGGAGCTACCAACTGTCCATATATGGAATCCCATACACTAACGTCTCCAAGTTCATTAGAACAATGAACCACACTACGTTTATCGCATCGACAACACGATGTGATTCACCTCGTCAACCAAAATTCACCAAAAATTGGTAAATTACTAGAATACCCTCAAGGTATAAAAATATATGTCCTCAATGGCAAAAATGTACAGTAAGTCCCACTTGGACAAATACTGTCTCAAAGCCTCATGACGGGTTCACCTCATAGCCCGACAAAATAAAAAAAATACGAAATCCAGAAAAATATTGTTTCGGTCAATCGCGTAGAAATTTTATCGCGTTTTCACAATCTCGTCGTTTTTATAAACGTTTTGAAATCGCGTAAATATATTTTTCTGTTTTCAAAATCGCGTAGGATTTTTAATACGTCATGTCCTCATCATTTTCTCAATCGCGTAAGATTTTTAAATCGTTTTCTTATTCAAATACTTTAAAAAATTACTATTTAAATAAACAGAAATAATAAATAGTACGTTTAAACTACGTAAAATATTTTTCATACCGTATAATCTTGCCTTTTAGACCTCTTTTTTCTATCTTATTTGTCCATTTTTAATAAAAATTGACAGTATTTTGTTTAGAAAATTTATATAAATGGTTTCCTAAATTTTCCATAAAAATTCTGTTTACCTAATTTTTAACCATATAATTTAATTCTTTTTGAAAATCTCTAACATGCTTCAAAACATAAAGTGAGCTATATGTTAGAAATTCTCGAAAGTACTGTATTTCCTTTCTATCGATAAAATCATTAGTTTTAATCCTTTAACTTGAGTCAAATCAATTTGTTTCTTCAAAATTCTTTATAGAAAAAAAATTCCCTTTTTAACTTATATTACTTAAAGAGGTTTGGTATTGATTTTAGAAATTATGAATACCTAGTTTGGCATGTTGGCCAAATTTCATAAACCCTTTGTATTTGATTTCAAAATTATTTTTCATCTTCTAAATACCTTTCAAACTTACTGTATTGTTTAAATTCATTAACCCATTGTTTTAGAAAATAGTTTTATAAATCAACACATTAATTTTAGGCATGTTGGCCGAAAATACTAAGTCTTACCATTTGATTTCTCAATTCATTTTTCATGATCTAAACAACTTGATACCTTGTTAATTCTCCTAGATTAATTAAATTACCTTTTAGAAACATTAAGAGAACATTTTGGTTCCCCTCTTGGTTAGAAACCGTGGGCATTGTGGAGTGTTCTTTGGAACACACATGCATTCCTTGACATGTTATTCACATCTTATACATTATCATGCAATTCTAACACATGCAATATTACCAAAGCTTGTAGACATGCAAATTAAAGCTTGTAGACATGCAAATTATTACAAACAACAAATAGGAAAGCTACTAACAAATACACAACCATATTAACAAGCTACTAACAACCACACAAATGAATCCTTATGGATTCTACAATCACAAAACCACACTCCATCTTCTTACCACCATCCATAGATGATAAGATTTGTCTTCCTCTTACCTTAAATGAAGACAAAAGGATTCTTTCACTCATCCTAGAGTTTCGGTTTTCCTCCTTCAAGAACCTAACAAGCTTAAACAAAAATTACAAGTTACTAACCATAGAAAGAGAGCTTAAACCATGGAGAAAACATGGTTTAGAACTTTGAAAAAGAGTTTAGAAAAGAAAAACTAGGAATTTCACCTTGTTGGTACAATCTTCCAAGTAGGTTTTCAAGCTTCAAATGAAAGATTTAGCAAGAACTCCCAACTAGAGATGTTCTTAGGATTGTGTTTAGGTTTAGAAAACTTGGTTAGATGAAATTTTGGATGATTGGATGGTCTAGGTATTGGCTTGGCCGAATGCTTCACAAGAAAAGCATCAATGGTGTTTAGGGTTCTTGGATGAGAGAGAAGAGAGAAATTTGCATGAAAGAAAAGTGAAGAATGGTCTTCCACACTCCCTTGGCCATAGCATTCAATGGGCATGCAAGGTATGCATGGATTTGGCTTCATCCAAGCCCTTGGATGCATCAAAGGTCAAGATTAAGCCTTGATTAACAAGCTTTGCTCTCATTGGTTGGTTTAAGCTTAGTCATCTAGCTTAGTCACCTAGCTTAGTCACTAATGACCTAGTCATCTAGCTTAGTCACCATGTTCAAGAATGTTCCACTCTTAATGATGTTTAATTAAGCTACTAAGTTAACTGTATTAGCCAAACGTGGGTCCCGCAAAACATTTCTGGGTCCACTGTCATCTAATTATACTGACTAATAAAATAATACACAAAATTATTTTATTAGATAGTTAAATCCTAAAAATTAAAAGATTACTAATCGTCTCATTCAGAATTGGGTTTAGTAAGATCCCCCAGCCTGAATAATTAAAACAAGATTTCCCCGGCCCGGAAAAATATTATTTTTTTGTCCCGGAGCAAATCGCACAAAAAGTCCAAATAAAATCACAGACAGTAATATTGAATACTAAATCAAGTAGAAAACAATTAAAAACAGCAAAAACAGCACAAAAAGCACATTCGGGACGTAATGATCATTTTCTCATTTTTTCTCACAACGTAGCTAATCAACCAAAACGTTCAAATAAAATTACAGACAGTATTAATTGTCTGTATATCAATTAGAAAAATTAAAACAGTAGCTCGGAAAAACTTTTATTTTACCGTCTCGAAACAAATTACGTAAAAAGATCAAATAAAATTTGAGCCTATATAAACGTATTTGTATTTCATACAGAAATCGAGAAACAGTAAAATAGAAACACAACGGTCACTCACACAAAAGCTTGAAAAACAACTAACAGTACATTCGGAACATTTTCTAAAAATTGGGGTGTTACATTATTTCATCCATCAGATAGAGAAGCCTGGAAACATTTTGATGAAACAAATATTGAATTTAAAGTTGAACCCAGAAATGTTAGATTAGGCTTAACTGCTAATGGTTTTACTCTATATAGTCAGTCAACTATTCCTTACTCTTATTGACCTGTAATTGTCACTCTGTACAATCTTTCTCTAGAACTATGCATGACCACTTCATATATGTTCTTGACTTTGAGTATTCCTTGGCAACACAATCCGAAAAGTAAAATAGATGTGTATTTGCAACCTTTGATAGATGAGTTAAAATTATTGTGAGAATAAGGTGTCCTAACTTATGATATTTCAAAAAAAGAAAATTTCATAATGAAAGCTACATTAATGTGGACAATAAATGAATTTCCTGTGTACAACATGTTGTCAAGTTGGAGTACAGTAGGGAGATTGGCATGTCCACATTGTATGAATCGAACAAAGGCTTTTACTTTGAAACATGGTGGCAAATGTTCTTGGTTTGATTGTCATCGTCAACTTCTGCCTATAGATCATGCATACCGTAGAAATAAGGATGCATTTTATAAGAATAGACAAGAGAAATTTGTACCTCCACCTAGGTTGTATAGGTCTGAGGTAAGGGAAGATGTTTGTGATGTTCCAAAAGTAACTAAGGTAGGTCCATGTACATGTGCTGGGTTCGGGGTTACTCATAATTGGATAAAACAAAGTATTTTCTGGGAGTTACCATATTGGAAAACTAATATAATTAGACATAACTTTGATGTGATGTATATTGAGAAAAATGTGTTTGATAATGTCTTTAATACAGTGATGGATATTAAAGACAAAACCAAAGACACTGTTAAAGCTAGAATGGATATAAAAGAGTATTGTATACGGAGGGAACTACAGTTGCAAGAATTGCCTAATGAAAAAATTTTGAAGCCTAAAGCATAATTTGTGTTGTCCATGGAGCAAAAAAAAGTTGTACGTAAATAGGTTAGTGAATTAAAAATGCCTGATTGATATGCTTCTAATATGCGTAGATGTGTAAACATGAGAGAAGGGAAGCAATTTAGGACGAATAGTCATGATTGTCATGTGTCTGTGGAGCAGTTGCTACCAATCGCTTTTGGTGCATTGCTGGATCCAGTGTGAAAGTCTTTAGCTGAGTTAAGTAAATTATTCAGAGATTTGTGCTCAATAGTGTTACGTGTATCTGATTTGTTGCTAATGAAGCAAAACATCGTCTTTACAACATGTAAGTTAGAACGAATCTTTCCATTTGGATTTTTTAACTCAATGGAGCATTTGCCTATTCATCTGCCGTTTGAGGCAAGAGTAGGAGGCTCTGTTCAATATGGATGTATGTATCCATTTGAGAGGTAATCACCTACTTTATTGTGTTTTAAATATGGTAATCTTTTTATTTCAAAGTTTAGTAATTAATGATATCATGTTTCTATTAGGTACTAGAATAGGTTGAAATGAATGGTTAAAAACAAATCACGTGTGGAAGGGTCCATATGTGAGGCATATTTATGCCAAGAGACTTCTTATTTTTGTTCTTACTATTTTGAATCTCATGTGCAATCAATGAGAAATAAAGTTAGTCAAAATGATGATGGAGGTTTAGATGAGACAATCCAACCCACTTTATCAATTTTCAATCATTTTGGAAGCTCGGCTAGAACTTGTGACAGCAGGTATTTAATGGATAAAGAAGTAGTTACTGCACATTTACATATCCTGCTTAATTATGAACAGGTTCAACCATATATTAGGTAACTGAACTAAATCATTCTTGAATTGTTCATTTTAGTATGTATATGTAATTGGTTCAAATTTAGTAACCTTGTGCATGTTATTAGATTTTTTTAGGAATATTTGAAAGCAGCTAATCCAAACATCAGTTTCACTGATGTTGATGGTATGATTGCATCTGAATTTCCAACTTAGTTCTGAAGTTACGTAAGTGTCTTAGCAATTTTTTTTAATGATATAAATACTTGATAGTTATGTTATAAATTATACTGATTTTACTATTATCATTGGTAGGTTCACAATAAAAATAACTTGGTACAAAATCAATTTTTACACCACTTAGCATGGGGTCCTAAGAGAAAGGTTCATATATGGCCTATCTACTTTGTCAATGGTTATAAGTCCTATACAGAAGATTGGAGTATCGAGAAAAAAAACCATCAATTGTGGAGTTTGTGTTAAAGGTGATGACAAAGTAGAAGAAGTGAATTATTATTATGGCATCATTAAAGAAATTGTGGAACTAGAATACCTATGAGAACCAATGAAACGGTTAGTGTTGTTTAATTGTGAATGGTTTGATGTTGTACTTAATTGTGGTGTAAAGGTTCATAAACAATATGGAATTGTGGAGATTCGACATACTTGACGGTATCCAAAATATGACTCATTCATATTTGGTCAAAATGCAATTCAAGTGTATTATGCACCTTACCCTGAAAAAATAAAAGACAAGGCTAATTGGTGGGTTGTCATTAAACCCAAACCAAGAAGTACTGTTGATGCTCGATATGCATTAGAGGTTGCATATCAAGAGGCTGCAACCTATGTGGATTTTATTACAAATGATGACCCTCTTGATAACTTAAGAGATGAAGATGGGGATAATTATGTGGTAGAAGTTGATGTCGGCAAGGATGAGGAGGAAGATGAGGTAGAAAGTAATGAAGGAGAGGATAGTGAGGAAGATGAATTTGATTTTGACAATGATTCTGAAAATGACAATGAAGATGAAGATCTTCAACAATATGAATTACTTGATGATGATCGTGATGACGATGACAGTGATGAAGGTGGTGACTATGATGATGACGATGATGCTGATCATGAATATGATTAGTGTTTGTTTTTTTCATTTGTTAACAAAAGGTAAATTAATTGTGTTTTGTATTTTGCACAAATGAATTATTATTTATTTGATAAGCATTTTAATTTATATTTCATTTGTGCTCATTGCAGATGTCTGAGAGAGATCGAGGTAAAAGAAAAGTTTCTAAAGGTCGCCCAAAAAAGTAACAGTCGGTGCTACCAATGCGACATTCTACTTCTCACCTACCTTTAACCTCTTCTAGTTCTCCATCTCCTGCTACTACTCCATCACCCACATTACCTGCAGTTACTTATTCGATCGTAAGTGCACTTTCACCACCTCTTACTTAACCATCTCACCGTGTGGTGCCTCCGATAGAGGAGTCTCATCACAATGTTGGATCATTTATCCCTCCAACAGATGTAGCATTTGCACCTGGATCAAGTCATAGTTAGGATGCATCAAATGCACAAATGCCTGATAGCAAACTAATTTTATATCTAGAAAGAGATGGGTATGTATAAGTAATATTTTTTATAAATTACATTACTCTATTTGATATATTATAACTAAACACATTTATTGTTTGTAGATTTTTGCCTTCGCACTAGGCGGCAAATGGCATCAGTGATATCTTCAGGAGCCATTGTTTAGAGTCATGGACATCATGGAAAAGGATAGTTGATACGATGAGAGATATGTGGCTTGCAGAGTTTATAGTAATTTTCAAATTTTAATTACTACAATTTAAAATTTGATAGACTTTTTTTGGTCATAAACAATTTGCTTACTCATTTATTGCAGAGAAAGTATACTATCATTCCACCAGATATTTATTGGGCTCGAAGAAACTTTGAGAAGTTGTATGGTCTCTAGACTAGAGAAGGCATTTAAGTTGACTTTTATAAGATGTGGCTATTATCGAGTGTGCGGAAAAGTTTAAGAAGGTTAAGAAAATTTGTATCTTTAACAGTTGATGATAATGATGATGATGAATATATTAACAACAAACATTGCATGGAAGAAATAGTGTTTCTCGAATTGTAACGATTGATATGTCAATTCATCAAGAGATAAATCAACACAAGAATCTTTCAAACACATGCATAATCAATTCAAAATCTCAAAAGAAAATTAGTTTTTTTGTATACTGACACTCCTAGTTTTTAAATTGATTCGTTAAATATGGATAATCTTTCCTTGAGTTCATATTGTATTATAAGTAATAAGAAAAGTATATATGTCATATATATCATCATCATCACTATCTAAACTCTAATTTCAAATTCTTCCAAAATCCCCTGATATTACATTTTCCCAGCTACTATTTAAAAATCATTGATGAATGCATGCAGACACATGCTTCTTGTACCACCTGGAAGGCCAATAGTCTTGGTATTGCCCTTTCAACTACCATAATGCCAATAGTGTTGAGTATACAATTTCATCGGGATATTCATCTCTGGATACTCCTGATTAATGTCATTATCATTAGAGCTATCATTCTTTTTTAAAGATTTCTTTTGTTTTCAATTTCCTTCTTATTTCTCGGTTTCTCCACCAAGGGGTTTCTTTTGGTGGTGAGTAGGTCGATGGGGCGTGATAGGCAGCAATGATCATGTATATAGTGGTAGAGGAGGTTGTGGTGGTTTCTTGGTTCGGTGGGGTGCAATGAGACGCGATTGTTTTGGTGGTGGCTTGTAAGTGATGATGCGAGATGATGGTGGGTTTGGGTGGTGATTGAGTGGGTCGATGGGTGGAGGCACGAATAAGTAGCAATGATCATGGATGGTGGCAAGGGAGGTTGTAGTAGCATGGAGGTGCAGATGGTGGCAACGATGGTCTTTAATACATACGTGCATGGACGTGGTTACATCTAGAGGAGCTTATGCATGGTATATTATATTTGTTTATTTGTTTATAATATGTATAGATGCATGCATATGGTGTTTATTAATTGTTGAATATATATTGTGTTTATGTATATACCTGAATGTATGTTTATATGCATGCTATATATACTTTAATTTATTGGTGTTGTTGTGATATGCTAGATATTATAATAATATTGTCTTTAAACAGTAACCATACATTGTATAAGGCCAATACTATTTCATTATAAAAATAATAGTATTATGTGACGGTTTTAAAAATGGTGAAAAATTAAATATTAAACTTTAAATTTTTTAGTAAAAAATTGATAGATTTTTTAATATTTAATTTAATACTTAACATATTAAATTAAAATATTAAAATAATTAATAAAATTTGAAAAATTGAAATATAATTTTAAAGAAAGAGAAAGTTTGAAAATAAATAATTTCATTATAATTTTCATATAAATTTTAAAATATGATACTGCAATGTAAATGTTGAATCATATAAATGTAAAATTATTAACATAAACAATAGTGACATTATATAAGAGTCTTGTGGAGATGAAATGCTTGATAGAATTGTGAGCTCAACATCATTAGGATTAGGGAAGTTGAGTTGGTAGTGTACAAACTATTGGCGTTGTTGGTGACACTGGAAGCATGCATCTCCTTGCACTCGTCTATCGAGTTTTGGAGTGGCCAAGAAAAAAAATAAATTCAACTGTATTTGGATGAAGTTAAGATTAGAGATTTGATAGTGATTGTGATGATAAGTGGAGTAGATATATTTTTCTTATTACTTGTAATAAAGTAGGAACTCAAAGGAAGACTATTATCATATTTAATGAATGAGTTTAGAAACTGAGAGCCTTAGTGTCAGGAAAAGTACAATTTCTTTTTATCTTTAATGAACTGCCCTTGTGTGTATTAAAAGACTTTTGAATTAGATCTTTCCTAATGAGTTAGGGTAGAAATCCTGGAAATAATTTGCGAAGTACGGCTTTTTTCTAAGTAATGTTCCTTATGAAATATATTAATCATTATCCTTATCTTGAACAGTTAAAGATTCGAACTTTCTTAGCATGCTTATATATTTCGTTATGCATGATGATAGTCAAATCCTACCGAGGTCAACTCATATGCCTTCTTTAATGCATAAATCTCATTGGATTTGACAAGTTGTATGGTCTCTAGACTAAAGAAGGCATATAAGTTGGCTGTTATAAGATGTGGCTATCATCGAGTGTGCAGAAGAGTTTAAGAAGGTTAAGAAAATTTGTATCTTTAACAGTTGATGACAATGATGATGATGGATATATTAACAACAAACATTGCATGGAAGAAATAGTGCTTCTCGAATTGTAGCGAGATTGATATCTCAATTCATTAGGAGATAAATCAACACAAGAGTCTTTCAAACATAAGCACAATCAATTCAAAAGCTCAAAAGAAAATTAATTTTTTTGTATACTAACACTCCTAGTTTTTAAATTAATTCGTTAAATATGAATAATCTTTCTTTGAGTTCATATTGTATTATAAGTAATAAGAAAAGTATATACATCATCATCACTGTCTAAACTCTAATTTCAAATTCTTCCAAATTCTCTTAAGATTACATTTTCCCAACTACTCTTTAGAAATCATTAGATGAATGCAAGCAGACACATCCTTCTTGTACCACCCAGAAGGCCAATAGTCTTGGTACTGCCCTCTCAACTACCATAATCCCAATTGTGTTGAGTATACAATTTTATTGGATATTCATCTCTGGATACTCCTGATTAATGTCATTATCATTGGAGCTATCATTCTTTTTTAAAGATTTCTTTTGTTTTCAATTTCCTTCTTATTTCTTGGTTTCTCCACCAAGGGGTTTCATTTCGCTAGAAAAATTATATCAAAAAATTGTGTTAATTTATTATTATAGTCCACAATACTTTTCTCCTTCTTATTTTTTATCTCCTTACATGGTTGTTCTCTCATCATCAAAATAGGTGGAATCGTTGTCATTATATAATCTTTTGATCATATCAATCACTTAAAAATGTTATCATTGGAATCATCATTTTCATTGTTAGGGGAAGACAAAAGATGAGTAAAGCAGACAAGTGTTGAGCTTTCCAGAGTCACTTATAAAGTGGTTATGGTGTAAAACTATCGAAAAATGCTTAATGTATTCCAATGCATTCCAGCGGATGCTCCGACCAGTGGATTGTCCACTGGAAATTTCTAATGGAAAAGCTTGCTGAAAAAATTCATATTTTGACACTTGGATTTTTAGTTTCTAATTGCTTTATCCACCGGTATTTCAAGCGGATTCCAGCGAATGTTGGTTTCCGACGACCACCATTTGCCAAAGATTTTGTTGGTAATTTCAGTTTCTGCCGAATTTCAAATAATTTTTTGTGAATTTAGTTGACAGCAATTTGTGATTTTCTAGCAATAGAAGTTGTCACTTTAGGGAAGGGTTTACCTAACTACTATCTCAAGCTTAGAATTGCTCAAGCAATTGTATGTAAAAAATAATAATAATTTTATACTTGTGCAATGCGCAAAGGTCAATAAGGGAATATTTTTTTTTTAAAAAAAAAGCAGGATAGAAAAAAATAAAGAAAGTGAAAGAAAAAAAAAACTTCTTGACAAATATATGGAGAATAAAAAAATTGATTTGGATAGAAAAATAAAAGGTAATTAAAGCTTTAGTTGCGGAAGAAGTTAAAACATTTAAAAAGAATATTGCACGCAAAGATTTAATTTCAAACTTTAAATATTAAAAGATATAAATAGATTAAAAAATGTCTTTCAAGAAAAGTAATTAATGATTGGAAAAAATTTCCAAGAGATTGGTCGCATTGATAAAATAAAATAAATAAAAATTTAAACATTTAAAAATTGAAACACATGAAAAGTGGAACTAATAATTAGTCAATGACACAACTATATAAAAGAAGTAAAAATTGAAAAGGAAAAAACTCATATATAAATGACACATGTCATTAGCCCTACTTGTTTTATATAATAATAATAATAATAATAATAATAATAATAATAATAATAATAATAATATTTAATTTAAATGCACTATTTATGCAAAAAAAATTTACATTGTCATTTAATCATATATTATCACATTATAAAAAAAATATTTGACTCTTATAATAATTACATAAAAATTACATATATGATGATATTTAATTAGTTAATAATGTAAAAAATTTTACACTGATAATATATCAAAATTAAACTCATACTAATAGATTTAAGATTTGGTGTTATTTTAACAAAAATCTCTATATAACGGTAATTTATTTATGTAACTTATAATCGAGAATTACTAAACTATAATGATACAAGTATTTAAATTGTTGTTATTATTTTAACAAATCTCTATATAATGGTAATTTATATATGTAACTTATAATCGAGAATTACTAAGCTACAATGATATTGGTATTTAAATTGTTATTTAACATATATAAAGATATATGGATAATGATAAAAATATATTTATATATCTCTAAAAATATTTTGATATATGTCAAATAATAATTTAAATATCTAAAAGATGATATAATATATTTTGAAAAGTACTTTATTTAACCACCACTTTACAATTCGTCAATAAGAAAAATGATGTAATAGAAAGTATGGGTGTCTAATGAGTGGGTTGGATAAGTTTCGCAACAATTTTGGACCTGACCTACTTATCAAATCAGTGAGTTGGGTTGGGTCGAAAATTTTTTTTTTCCTTTCAAAGATCTGACTCGCTTAAGAGTGAGTTGGGTTGGGTTGAATCAAATATATGATCTGATATACATTAGAATTTTTTTTGTCATGCTAAAATAATTATCAAAATATGAAATAAAAAATTCATTACATGTAGCACATCTAAATTAAAAGTTACATATGTCCTAAATAAATTAAAAAGTTACATAATCAAGTTTAGACAAATATAATAGTCTCAGAGAATATAAGTAAACATAACAAGTCTTTAAGTTAAATAAGTATGAAATAAACTAGAATAAGCTAACAAGTCCCAAAAGTCAAAATCAACAAATCATATAAGTCAACTGAAGTCAATATCATTACATATAGTATATAGATTGACATTGTTATTTACTTCATTATCAATTTGTTTAACATATTTGTTGTCATTCAAGTAATTAATTAGATTTTTATAGTAATAATATGTTAGATGTTTCATGAGTTCTCATCAATATTTTCTTGGTCACACTCTAAATATGACTATAATGTTTTCACCTAAAGTTAATGAGTACTATATAAAATTCAGAAGAAAGCAATTTGAAATTCCACATTGGCTAAATGACTTTTATATATATAACAATAAAAAGGTTACTTGGGTAGGTTGAATTGTGCAAGTTGATACTTTTCAAACCTGTGACTTAACCCATACCTTGTGCGTTAGACTATTTTTTAACTCGACCTAACTCGCAGATCCAATTCAATTCATATTTTATGAGTTTGATTAAGTCAAAACCCATGAGTTCGTGCATTAACTTAACCCGCTAAATACTTATTTATCATTATATTAAAAATTATAACTATTAGTCAAGACACAAGTTTATTTCTTTACAGTGGCAGTACATAGCTCTCGTCTATAACGTGCTGCGGGAGAGCATAAGGGGCTTCGCAGTGCACACATGATGCACTGGTAAGCTGGATTGTCAAGCACCCTTAATACACGCTTATACGTACATGCAAGTCCTAGAACTCTCATAAATCTAATAATCTCTCCCTAGTGACACCCAGGAGACTTAAACATACAACCTCACTTTAATAATACTTATTAGGATCAAACATTTATCACTAAGTCAAAAGATATAACTGTTAATTAGACATAACTTTATTTTTTTATAGTGATAATACATAATTCCACTTCTATAACATACTGCAAATAGGTATGAGAAAGTTTACTATACATATGTGACACACTAACAAATTAAATTATCAAACACCTTTAATGTACATTAATATTATAATTTTTATATTCTTACATCAAATAATATATATATATATATATTTATATTTTATTTAATATTATTTATTATATTTTTTTATTATTTTTTTATTCAATTATATTCTTAAAAAATATAAATAATATATACATTACTAAAAATAATATATGAATATCTTTTTCTTATGTAAATCTTACGAAACTGCTACACTCTAATAAATCTAAGACAGTCCAAACAAGAATCTCACCTCCTAGTAGATTATGAGTGCTGGAAGAGTAGGGCCCAACCCGTTCGATGCGGAAACTGCCCTTCGACGGCTATTATATTACGTGGAAGGCATCTAATGGTTTTGTCTTTATACAGAGGGATGTGACAACCCTATTGTTGTATACTACTAGTCCACGATATGGTCTTCGCTTCTTCTGGATTTTTCGGCATAACCCACAGATCCCAACCCCAACAACCCAAATTATTAATAAAATATCAGTTTTGAATGAATTGGTAAAACAGTGATACAACCATACAGTAATAATTCTCAATCATTTAATCGTATCCAACATGTATGCCAAAAATTATGTGAGATAAAATTAAAAGTATGTGCCTAAAAGAAATATAACGATTTGGTGCTAATATATATGTATGTCATATAATTTTAATGAGATAATTGCGTGTGGTTCTTGTGCCCATACAAAGTTGAAAACAAACTTCAATTTTCATGGCATTAACACACGCACACGTGTGTATGTAAAATAATTAATTTTACACACTATATATAGAAAACAATAACATCTACATTGAAGTTAATAGGAGAAAAAAAATGATTGTAACAATACTAATCATATGAATGACAGTGATGTCAGTTTGTTGATAATATCGATGATGGAATAATCACAATCATGGCAATAGTAAAGGATTGTGATTTTGCTAGTTGTGTGATAAGATGATAGCATCAACGGCAGTGAGCTCAATTATTTTTCTATAATTATATATTTTACTTGTTCAGCTTGAATTCGACATTTAACAAATAGCGTCTATGTTTTAATCTCCTAAGTAATTCCAATGTCTGTAGCATGTTGCTCCATCTTTTTCTCTGAATGTTTAAAAAGGGAAAAATGTTTAGTTCATAGGTTCGTCTCCATTTACTATTACAATTATCATGCTAGCTCCATCAAAATTATGCTGAAGTGATTATCATAATATCAAAACAATTACATATTTACTTATTTTTATATATTTGAGATTACATTCAAACTAGTGATCTTTATCTAAATGCTAACATATTCTAATCACATAAATTATATCAAGATAGCAGAAATTACGTTATGGTGCTTAAGCAAAATGATTAACTCTTCTCTTTTTGTATTTAGGAATAATAATGAAAAATGACTTAAGAGGATTTCTTATATACATACGTATATATCTTATATATATTTATGTGAGTTGAATCTCATTATGATATGGAGTTTACTTCATGTAAGTGTATGTAAGATATATATGTATGTATGTAAAAAAATTTCATTGTTCAAAGCACGTAAGTTATCGCTTGCTTTCTTGATATCGTTATAGCTTCTCTGAGGGAAAGAATTGTGGTTGTGTGTATAGCAGTCAGAATTTTGAATTGTCAATAAAAATATTGTAGGATGAAAATACTAAAAGGATAAGCAACTTAAGATAGTGGGGGACAAATTAAAAAAAGAGGATATGTTCAACTTATGTTCAAGATGGATTTGGATCTCCGTGACAAATAAAGTAATGCCAAAATAAAGAGAGCATCTAATAAAGAGAGCGAAAAATAACTAAACATTTGTCAAGATATAATAAATTGAAAGAGGCTACATACAAAAACAAAACCAATTTATTAAAAAAAAATACCCACTCCATGCCTCTTTATCTGTCATTTAAAGAAATGATACTAGTATTAATAAAACAATTTAATAATTTAATTTTAGAAAAAAAATAACGATAAAAGACAGTATTATCTTTTGATTTATTGAAAAAGAAAGAATATAATTGGTCAATAAAAGAGGTGATAAGAGAGAAAAGTTGGATTAATAAATATTAAGAGATTGTAAAAGTTAAATAATTAATAAAATAAGAAAAAATAAGAGTAAAATTAATATAAAATAATTAATTGACATCTAATATGAAACACAATTTTTTTTCTAAAATGACAAATAAAAAGAAATTGAGGGAATACAATACTACTGATGACTTGTTAAAATAGAATCGCTCTAAAAATTTATAATCAATGTGAGGAAACTTAAACTAACGTCTAAAAACCTAGGAAGTTGATTTTTTTTTTTAATGGAAAACCATTTTCTCATAATCTCTGTGATATTAAGCAGTGCATTAAGAATGATCTGTTTTGGTGGCAACAAGTGGGAGCCATGAGATTGGCATTCTAGATTCATATCTTTTTCATATGGCAAGACAAAATAAAAAAACAAATAAAATTAGAACAAAGAGAAGAAGGCATTGAGTGCATTGTTAACTTGATATATCCACAATTATATAACATTATGTAACCCATTTAACCAACTATCTATATATGGCTCTCTTGTAAATGAAATTCCCTGGCTTATATAAAGAAGAAAGCACAGGTGTTACATAATCAAAAGTGAATCTTGAATTTTTGTTCAACTTCAATCTGTGATAATTATATGTCATGCACATTTTTAAAATGAAAATAAGCAAATTATAACCCTAACCAAGTGACAATGGTGTAAGTCTTTATGTAATTGAGAAATGTTAATAACACATTCTTTTAAATATTTTTTTATACTTATCTTATTATTAGTTCAAAAACAAATATTATTAACATTTCTCTCTTAATAATTTTTTTTAAATACATGAGATAAACGAATAATAAAATAAGTATTGAAAAAAGTATTTAAAATAGAGTATTACTAACATTTCTCTTACGCAATAAATAGAAAAGGAAAAAAAATCCTACTTTCAAAGCCTAATTCAGAAAGCAAATCAAATCTAAACCACCAGCAAAGTCTTCATACATGCTTAAGAGTTCGTGGTAGAAAAAAATTTAAGGTGAGTAGAGACTCTTTCTATTTTAAAATTAGAATAAATTACAAACTTTTAACGAGTATTTTTAATAAAATTATAGATCATCTACTAAAAAAGAATCTTAAATTCGAATTTAAACCATACAGTTATTCTAAACAAAAGATCCATATCATTGGCATACATATTTATGAGTTCATGAATTTCTGAAAGTCATATTCCAAATTAAGTGCCAGCTCTAATTTCAAGACTTAATTATATTATCATATTTATTAATATATATATATATATACAAAAAAATATTATACACTACTGATTATGATAAATTTGTAATTATGCTTGAGCACGCGTTACGAAACTTTAATTATGTATATGTGTGTGGAGATTAATTAATTTATGTAATATTTTACTCTCTTATACTATTAAATAGTTTGTAATGAAGATAATTTTTTTATTAGATATATAGTTTATATTTCCATTGTTGAATGAAAAGTTTGTATTACATTAAATTAAAAAAAATCATATTAATCTAAGATCATTTGTACTCCATTAAAATACTTAGAATTAATGTATAATATGCTTTTCAAATAAATAAAAATATCGATCATTTGATTACAAGCCTATTTTTACTCAAATTTTTTAAAATTTAGCATGGAAGGTTTATATAATGATCTATTATATTTAATAGTTTAATTGATGATCTTTTTTATAAAAAAGTTATTGAGTAGTGTAGTACTTAATGATTCTATCATGGTACTTTTACATAACTTTTCCTTAGGGTATATGATGGGTGAGTGAATTGGGTGGATTTTGTCACAATTTTGAGCCTAACCCGCTCATTAAATTAGTGAGTTAGGTTGTGTTGGATGAAGAAAATTTATTTATTTAACCCGGCCCAACTCGATTTGTTCAAAGGTGGATTGAGTTGGATTAAATTTGTAAGTTTGATATACTTTTAAAAAAAAATCTCTTATTAAAACAAATGTTAAAATACAAAATCAAAAATTTGTAATATAACACGTGTTAATTAAAAACTACTAATATCTCAAATAAATTAAAAAGTCATATAACAAGTCTTATACAAACATAATAAATCTCAAACATGATAAATAAACATAACAAGTCTTATTAAATTAATATATGTATGAAATAACCTAAAGTAAACTAATAAGTCTCAAAAAACATAAACAACAAACTACATTAACCAACTAAATTTAATTTCATCACATATATTATGTGATTTTGACATAATTATTTACTTAATTCATAATTTCTTAACATACTCTTTTTCATTCAAACGATCAATTAAATTTTCATCGCAATAATTCATTAAATGCTTCATGAGTTTTTCATCTCTATTTTTTTAGTTGGTCACATTTCAATGTGACCATATGAGCACAATACTTATACTTAATTGCCACCATAGAAAAGTCAGAAAAAAATAATTTAAAATGCAACAATAACTAGACGACTTTTTTTTTAAAAAAAAGTTATTTAGGTGGGGTTGGGATTTGTGTGGGTTGTCACTTTCCAAACTCGCTACCCGACCCATATATCGTGGGTTGGAATGTTTTCCAACTCAACCCAATATGCGGACTCAATCCAACTTGCAGTTTGTGAGTTGTGTTGGGTCAAAACCAATGAGTTCGCAAGTTGACTCAACTCACTAGCAAGGCAGTCAAAATGGACTACGCTCAATTGGTTAACATGAATAGTCTGATAAAATGAACAAATTGAGTAAAAAAATTGATGCAAAAATGAACTTTGACTCGACTGGACTAGTTCGATTTTGGCCCAGCCTGTCGCAAGTCGGGGCAACTCATTGGCTTAATGTTTAATTATTTAATTAATAATTTTTATGATATATAAATAGTTTTATCCCTATTTTATCTAATACAAATTAATATTTGTATTACAAAAATAATTTTATTTAATATTTATTGGTATTTGAAGTATGAAAAATAAATATAATGATAAACTATAAAGATAAAATTTTAGGTATTAAAATATAAAAAAATTAAAAAAAATTTGAGCCATCAAACTAATCCAACCCAACTTGCAACCTACATAAAATTAAATTAGATTAACAAAATATTAATCTACAACAAATTTGAGCTAACTTAAAATTTGACAATTAAATTAGATTAACAAAATATTAATCTACAACAAATTTGAGCTAACTTAAAATTTGACTTAGCTCACGCGAACCAGCCCATTTTCACAGTCCAATAAACTAAACACCCTTACTTTTTTTTTTCACATAATTTACATAATATCAATCATCGGCACTCATTTATTTTAATTTTTTTTTATCAAAATCGTACGTGATAAAAAAGTATGTGATTACTCATAGCAATTTATGTCACTCTGTTACCCTAGAGAGAGAAGCATTAACTTTTGAAAGGCTTGCTACTTAAAAGTAATTAATAAAGCATCATCATATACTATCATAATATAATTGAACGTGAGGCAATGATTTGAACAACTTAGAAGTAGAAAACTATAATGCAAGGCATCAAGTGGGTATAGGCATTAGATAGAGTGTTGTGTGTTTGTATTCCATTTTAGTGGGAGAGAGAGGGTGAAGATAGGGGAAAAGGTAAAGAGGACCGTGGGGGTTGGCACTGCGCCTCCCTGCTTTCAAAGATATTGGTGTCGGCAACGCACTCTACAATCCCACGTGTGGTGTAAAATATGTCTCCGTGTATATTATAATATATAAGCCGGCTTTGTTTATATTTTATATTTTATATTATAATATACTAAACCAAACTAAAAACTGCCCACGTACATGATCATAGTAAATTAGTATTATGAATGAATCAAACTCAGAAAATGACTGTGGTTTCATGTATTTACACTTTGCCATAATTAACGTGCTTATGTTCCAAACTAACAACTCATATATTACGATAAGTTTAGGTCACTAATTTAAATCGAACCAAACAAGTCTTGAGTTTGGATATTTCCAATCAAATCAAAATAGAGTGCAATTAAACTTCACATTTAGATTAGGGTTTGACAAGAAATCAACTTCATACAAGTAAAGTTCAACAAATACTTCAGTATATTCAGTTCAATTTCACCCAAGGATACAAAAATAAATAGTAGGACATGGAAATGGGATAAACTCTCAAATTTCCCTTCTTTTTATAAAATGCCAAAATTATTTGCCTGAGAAAATTTAAATTATTAGCTAGAAATATATGTAATATTACCCCGATCTTGGGTGACAAGTTATTGTCAATTTGTCAGTGGGCAGCCTACAGACACGGCCCTTCGTTAGGGCTTGTCTTGCTACAAGCATGATCTCTGGTGTGACTATTGACTCACACTGTCACACCTTCTTTAATTAACCTCCTCATGTGTCACACACAAAACTAAAAACTCAACTAATGATACACACACACACGCTAATCTACCGGTCTTCTTCATTTGATTATGTTCGAGTTGTGTGCGTGCGTGCATAACAATTTAATGATTAAAAATGCACACATAATGATTAAAATGCAATAATAAATAATAATGTCGTGAGAATAGCATGCATATTGTATTTAGTGATAATTTGTGTAACCATTTAATTTCTTATTCAATTTTCATATTCTCTGCAAATAATAATAACAGTAATTCGTTCACATTAAAGTATATATGGACGAAACTAACGTAAACCGGAGAGAATAAAAAAGTTTCATGAACAGTCCCCAAATTTAAACTTTTATGGGATCATCCTCGTGTATGTGTGTGTTTTTTAGGTGCAATGTATGTGTCTGTGTTTAATAAAATATTAAAATACTATTTTAACATTGTATTATTTGGTCATATAAAAAAATGTGTTATTTGGATTTGCTTAATATGAAAATTGCATGGAATCATTGTTCTGTTTAGCTCTGAATCGAAACCTTGTCAAATTTAGACCATGACAAATTAAACTTATAACCAAATAAATCGCTACAGAGAGCGTGTCTTATATATATATATATATATATATATATATATATATATATATATATATATATATATATATATATATATATATATATTTATAGGGACATATTTAGTGAGAGAAATTTTATTGTGAGAGAGTGAGAGGAGTAAATATTGATCATACAACATATACATAAATGGTCAAAGATTAAAAGTTACTTAAAGATCATGCCACCACTTAAAAAAGTCACACGTTTATATTCTAATCTTGACCATTCATGTAAGATCTAATTGGTCAATATTTACTCATCTCATCTCTTACAATAAACACTCCTCTCACGTAGTAAGATTTTATATATATATATATATATATATATTAAGTATATCAAGTGAGATGAGTGTTTATTGTGAGAGGAATGAGTCTTGACCATTAGATCTTACATTGATGATCAAATTAAAACATAAATGCATGTGACTTTTTTAAGTGATTACATGACTTTTAAGTAACTTTTAATTTTAATCATATATGTATAGTTGTATAGTTAAGATTTACTCCTCTTATTTTCTCACAATAAACACTCCTTTCACTATATATATATATATATATATATATATATATATATATATATATATTACATGACTTTTAAGTAACTTTTAATTTTAATCATATGTACACACACACACACACACACACACACACACACACACACACATATACATATAGACACACACACATAATTTGAATGGAAAAGAATATATGCATTTGATACTTGTATCATAAGAAGTAAGATTCAAGATTTCCATAATGAGAGAGATTGTGTGTTTGTGTGTGAGTATATATTATGTTAGTATCGTACAGGCCTACAAATACAAACAAATACAAAAAGGACAAATAGGCATCGGGCAATAGTGAATAGTGTGGTAAGGGGACCCATGACCTCTGCGTACCCATCATGAAATTATTAGTCAGACAGAGATACCATTATTCACCCAACATTCATACCTTCTCCACATCCCTATATCTGATCGAATTTACACAATTATACGATCTTATTTTATAAATTTTAAAGAGGATCATATGTATCAAACACACTGATGTTCATTTTTGTAACTATTCATATATAAAATATTGTGTATATAGTACATATAGTTAAGTACCTATGTGTCGTATTGTATAGATTAGAGTGCCCAGCTGACCAAACTCATTCAAGGAAAGAAATTTAGTCTAAAATGTTATCAAATGATGCCAGTTTCAAGATTTGGTAACTGTAACAGTGATATAAATGTGGCACATTTGCGTTATCGTGCCATTCGATTAATTGTTGAGTTAAAATTTAATCCAATGTTTTCACGAATAATAATAATAATAATAATAATAATAATAATAATCTAATGTAAGTGTAAAGTTTTTTTCCTATTATTTAACATTATTAAAAAGGTTAAATTTCATATATAATAGCTGTACTAATCATTTAACATCGCATAAGTTTGAGTGCAATAATAAACGAATTATGTTTTTAAAAAGATAAAAGTTTAAATAAAAATACTTTGAAATAATCAGATTTTTTAATAATATAATAATATTTGATTGGATAATAATATAAAAATTTCACATTTGTAACCCAAAAAAATAATATAAAAAATTATATTTTGTACCCAAAAAAAGTTTTATATTTACCATGGATCAAAATTAAATTTTCCATCCCTCTACTTCATCCAAAAGAAAAATAATAATAAAAAATAAATTCTACATTTGTTCCATTAACTTTTATCTGTCTACGTTACGATATAAACGTACAGTAGGGAAAAGAAAAACTTTGATATGATATCTGAAGGATATACCCTCATCTTGCACTGCTATCCTTTACTGCTTTTTTCATCATTCAAACGAAGTATCAACTGCACGAGCCTTGCGTTGTACTAGCAAAGTAAACTTCAAATTAAGTTGTATATCATAATAATGATTCACAACTACTTTACTTATGATATACGTTTATTAGAAATTGCTTTTTTTATTATGTAACAGTGAGACCATTTGTCCCTCGTAATCAATAAGTAGGAAAGACACACAAAAGTACATCAACGTCCCACTTAATTAACCGGATTAGTCTTTAAAAAAGAAAGTTTCGGTTCAATTCTTTACTCATGATGACTCAGCAGTACGTAATCTAACTGTTTAAATTATTAATTGTTTAATCAAGAATACATATTCATGACAAATTATTAAATAAGATAATCAATAAACAAAATACAACAATGAGACAAGGAATCAAATTCGGATTCAATCAGACATCTTGTGAGTCATTTATACGTCCTTTTGATATGGGTAAGGGCATAATTCATGAAATATGAAGTTATTATCCGAAGAAAATATTAGAAGAGATCATATCATATACTAAAGTTTTTTTTTTTTAATGTCAAGTTTTACCTTCTCTTATCACTTATTATGTTCAAGTACTATATGTATAATGTGAGTATCCCATAACTTAACATGTATTTCTATAATTGAGGTATTTATAATCATGTTGGGCCATTCCTCATGCAGGTACATTATGAAAATTTATGTCTCTTAGTTTTGCAAACGTTTTTAGTTCACTTTCATCGGAAACCGGAGGAGGCGTATCCTTGACGTTGTCTATGTCTAAGAGGCTTTTTTATATTACTAAGCTAATTAAGTACTTCATAGTGAAGAAATTAAGGCATGCATGCATGCATCTTATGAGTGTATCTTTTATCTTTTTTTATTGGGTTAATGATAGCCACTTTAAAAGCCAAACGTGAAATGCTTGGGAGATCATGGCAAATATGTTACAAGAAGCAAAGCACAGCATCACTATTTAATTAAACCGTCACTCTAGTGTGGGTTAATTTGAATCGTGGTTGCGATTTATTATATAGTGGCTACTTAAAACTTGGTGGATAAGGATTTTTACTTTAAGCCCTGAGATAGCCAATAGGTCATGCATACACGACAATGGTTAGAAATGGGTTATTATGTTGTTGTTATTATTGTTATATGGTGAATAAAAGATATCTGTGAGTATTAAAAGTCATTAAAATTTAAAAATTTGATCTCGAATCTTTTTGAAAACATTAGATGCAGTTTGAATATAATATCATTATATAGAATTAAATATGGCTCACATATATTAAATGCCCACTGCAACGCATGAAACTACTTCCCCATATCAATTTATTGTATTGTTGTATACAATCAATTTCTGTTTTCATCTTTACTCAATATGAATAAAGAATTTTCTCTGTAAAGAAAAAATGTGGACATATATATGATCTAAAATACAAAACAAGCTAGGTGGGTCATTTCTGTTAATTAGGTTTCTTCCATAAATTAATGCTTAGTTTTAATACAACTATAATAATTTCATACATATATAAGGCTGCTCAGCGTGATAAATTAATGCTGACTGCAAAGCGCGCAAAACTACTTCCTTAGGTCAATTTATTATGCTGTTGAATATAATCCATTTTTGTTTTCTTCTTTCCACAATATGAATAAAGAATTTTCTTGTAAAGAAAGAATGTGGACATATATATGATCTCAAAACACAAAAGGAGCTAGGTGGGCCATTTCTGTTAATGAAGTTTCTTCCATAAATTAATGCTTAATTTTAATACATCTATAATTGTTTCACACACACACATATATATATATATATGTGTGTGTGTGTGTGTGTGTGTGTGTGTGTGTGTGTGTGTGTGTGTGTGTGTGTGGCTGGTCAGCATGATAAATTAATGAGGCTTTTATGTTGTTGACCCCATGTCACTCCTTTCTCTAATAATCAATGCCTTTAAAAGCCTAGTGTCATACGCATACGTATGTGTGTGTAAGAGAGAGGGAGACATGTCTGCGCAAATTGTTCACTTTGTGCATAGAATAATGATTAAAACATACAAAAGCAAAGCTGCTTAAGGGTGGTGTTAGCGTTCAACTCATACTTGTTCAATTAATTATTCATTGGAATTTAGAAGGAATGGGGGGATGATGTGGGAATCGGATTCTCAAACACATGCAACTTACTTAAGAGCATGTCCTTTGCAATCATCTTTCCCAAGTGTTCACGATCCCGAATCCAATCATATATAATTTCTCCTAAACACTAAATGAGCCTAAGTATATTAGGCCAATAAACAAGATCTCTCTACCACTAACACAGATTCACTTTTTCCAACCCCCGCCCCTTTTCTTGTTAATTCTTTTCCTTTGTTTGTTTTTTGTGCACTCAATTTTTTCTGTCCCTAAAAAATACCTATATGAGGTATATAAAAACTGTCCAAGTAATACCAATTATTATGTAACTAGACCATTGAACAAAAGATATAAGTTTCTTTATTTGTGATGCTTATATATTAGGGTGTGACTTCTTGCAAAACTTTTTTTCTTCCATAGATTATCACTTGGTTATTTTTTCAAAAGTAAAATTAATATAACCTCATTAATAAATATTTAAAATGCTAAAAACAATTTTATAATTTCAGTTATCTTTATTGAGTTACATTCATTCTCTATCTCGATTTTTCTTACTAGAGATGATTGTCTGTTTCTCATATTTTCCATGGCCATGATTTTTTTCCCTTTAGTAGTTGGTATTACACTTTAATTTATCTCAACATTTAGGAACTTGTTAGGTCATATATAGTATAATATTAAATCAAAGAAAGAAAAGATAAGGATGAGGAGATGTGGTGAAAATTATGGTGGTAGTAAGGTGCGAGAGAAAGAAGGGGCCCCACTGCTTTTGGCCCCGGCAGCCACCAAACAGAAGAAGCCCTTATTTTTGGTGTCGGAGCCTCTCCTTTATTATTCTCTTTCACTCACCACTGTGGATATCATACTGTACTGTCGCGATAGGGATACTTCACTCTACCAAACCAATCATGGCCGTCCATTCACCCTCGCCCGTTGATGTTTTCTAATGAATGAATGACTCCATTGCCGCTTTGCCCACTGCCACCTGTCGTCTAATGATTTTCGCACGTTAATACTGACAATTAATACCATTCATCTAGGAAACTGTCTCACAAAGATCTCTCATGATCTTTCTTTTTGAAAAATAAAAATAAAAATAAGCATTAGTTTAGTAAGAAGAGAAAAAGATCTATGTTCCTTAATTTGTTTCTTTGCTTAAGGCAATAGGTAAGGAAAATTATTGAGCTAAAACGTGTTGTTCTTTCAATATAAAATGGTATACTAGGTAGTTGTAAAAATTATATTAAGAGTCGTCACAGTTATATGATCTAGGAATAATAATTTTTATTAATCTTTTTTTCACATATATACTCTTATTCGATTATTTTGCTCTGATGTAAGGTGATGTACATCAAAATATTTTGTACCAAGCATTATTCGATGATCGAGTCGTAGTCAATCACTCAATTTGACAGTATTTTTGACAAAAGATTGTTTTAAAAAGAAAATTCATAAAATTGAATAATGTGTTCAATTTGATAAAAACCAACACATTTTCTCAAATTTTACCTAATTTTTTAAATTTTGGTCAATTAACGAAAAATGATCAAATATTTTAATTGGATTAAAAAATAATTTGGTCAATAGTTTTTGAATCTTATTTTTACAACTAAGTATATGGCATACCATGGCAAAATTGTCATAGGATAGTGTTAAAATATATAATCTCAAGTATTTACAGAAAAAAATACAATTCTATGTATTTTTATTAATTCAAAGTTTATTTCAGATATTAACTACATGAAAAAATTATTATTATTATTATTATTATTATTATTATTATTATTATTATTATTATTAGTTAGAATACATATAGGAAGAATTAGTCCTATTAGAATATGCTTTTATAAGAGGAAAAATAAATATTTCATAATTGAAAATGGAGTGGGAAAACATTGCATTAAACGATTGGGGGGTGGGGTTGGGGGCGGGAAAAGAGTGTCTCATCCTTGCATAGTGGGTATGTGAGTCGGCACTTGTTATAGGTTTTTTATTCATTTTTTAATGATATAAAAAGAAGAGACCAAGCTAATCACTTTATAACTTAAAAAATATAGCTTAATTAATCATCCTTGAGATACAACTTTACAGACTTTCAAGATACAAATTTCATTTTCACAACTTTCAACAGAACAAATGTCTAACTCATATGATCGTGATCTCTTTATTTAAATACTGTTGGTTGCATTATTAATTGATTTTTATACATATTTAAGAAAATCTAACTATGTCTATTGTAAATACCACTAATTAGGTATAGTATAACATGAAAAAATAATATGAAAATAATAAAAATAGAAATATAAGAGTAGTAAGGAGGGTAATATCAATATATATATAAAGAGCGTATTCTGGTGAGATGAGTATTTATTGTAATAAGTAAAATAAATAAATATTGATAATTGGATTTTTACATAAATAATTAAAATTAAAACATAAATATATATAATTTTTTAAATGATCACATAATTTTAAATAATTTTAAATTTGATAATTTATGTATAATTTATATGGTCATAATTTATTTTTTTTTTATTTTTTATAATAAAAATTTATCTAGATATGTCTTTTATATAAATATATATATATATATAAAGAGGAAAAAATTAGAAAAATAAAAAGGAAATTACTGAGAGAATGTGTTGGGAAATATAAAGAAAGTATATCGAGAACATCAAAAGTTATTGTCATTTATGGCTTATCATTTTTAAAAAATAACAAATAGTGAGCTGGCATAACTGTTTTTTATTTCAAAATTTATGGGAATATAATATTTTTATTTTGATAAGTAGTGTCGTGGTCAACTTGTGTTTATCTTAATTAATTTACTTTTTCAATTTAGTCAAAAATAAGTTATCTACGTTGAGACTAAGAGATTTACAAAAATATTTTTTATGACATGATCTCAAAAAATTGACATAATTAATTATAACTATGTGTTTACTTACACATTTTATTCTTGTTCACTGCTAGTCCAAGCCCTTAGAGTCATAGGAATATAATAAGGTGTTTGTTACGGTACCCTACGTAATTGAGGGAGTACCAAACCTTCTCCTGCAGTGTGTTTTCAATCTTACAATAATTCATTAATTTTTATCTTAGTTTGTTTTTCTTCTTGAAACATATGATCAATTCTTAATATATGATGACTTATTCTTTTTAATTCATTTTCTTTTTGGTCTTCATTTAATCTTTTTGTTCTTCATTTAATTTTTTTGTTTTTATTGTATAGTCAAATCTTTCTCCTAATCCTTTTAAAACCCATGATGTATGTTCTAATTCTAATTGTTTATTTCGTTTTAATTTTCTTAATTCTTCCATTTTTTCTTTATTCATTTTCTACGTTTGGGCTTTGATACCAATTCGTTTCTGCTTTAAATTCGTTTCTGGTTTTCCCCATATTTTTTTAAAAAATACTTTATTATTGCTTATTATGGCTTTATTGCAATTTGTTTTGATTTATCATATTTTTTCTTTTATATATTTTGATAATATATTTACTTGTATTGATAATCGCCTTATTTCATTATCTTCTTTTATTTTTTTTAGTTCTGTGAATTTTATTGGTTTAGGTATTTGTTCTCTTTGTATTCTAAATATACTTGAATTATTTATAAATGTATCAATTTCAATTATTTCATTTTTCTTGGGATAATAAATTTTTCTAATATCAGTAAATATGTATGGTATGTCAATTTTATCATTATTTTTAAACGTATCTATGATGTGAATTTGTTAATGCGTAGCATACGTAATAAGTAACTGAAATTATTTTGTCTCCTATTTTCATTAAATTTTTTCTTAAAAAATTATGTTCTAGGATAAGTGTTTGATTTATTCGTTGAGTATTTAATGGTATTCCAATGTTTGGTCTAACTTTAAATTTTGATTTTTCATATGCTAAATTTCCTTTTATTACTCCTAATATTTTATCTTTTAGGTTAGTAATTCCATCATCTTTTAAAATTAGTTCTATAGGTGAATTTATTTCTTCCTGAAATATTGATGTAATTAGTACTTGTACAGTTCCAATATGTATATATCTTATTTTTCTTCGATCTTCATCTCTTTTTATATTATTTTTTAAATCTATCAATTTCTTTTTATTAAGTAGTTATATACTAATATTTTCTTGAGTCTCTGCTATGTCTATTGACATTTCGTTGCTTAATTTTTTATAATAAATAATATTATTTTGTTGATTAAATCTTTTTAGTATTCCACCTAATTTTTCTTTTCCTTGCATATTAGCATTTTTAGATAGATCTAATTATTCTTTCTGTATTTTCTTAAACAAGGATTTATTAATTAAAATGCTTCATAAATAATTTCCATCTTTCTCAGTAATTTGTACATGTTCTATATCTTCAGCCTTTTCTATTTCCATCTTAAGGTGTAATTTTTAAGTATTTTTAAAGTCATGTATACTAAGTTTAATTCAGGGAATTCTCATTTGCTTATTATTAGTTGTTATAATTAATTCTTCAGATCGTAATTCATATGGGTTAACTGCTTCGAGAAAATCTATTCTTAATAGTAATTTAATATTTGTATTTTCTTCAACATATAATTCTGTTTGAAGCAAAGTTTCTGTATCAAAACAAAATTCTATAATTGTTTTTTCATCAAAAATCTTTTCTTTTTGTTTATATAAAATCGTTTTTCTTGGATTGGTTTCTTCTGAATTATTTATTAAATCACTACTTATATAACTAAGGCATGAACCAGTATCAATTAGTATTGGTATAATAAATCCATTTACAATTTCTAATACATGATATTGACAGTAATTATTAGATAAAAGATTAATGATCATACCTGGTCTGGGTTTCTTTAGAATCTACTGGCTCCTTCTTTAATCCTTCAAAAGTTCTTCAGTGCCCACTACTGCTTCCGCGACAGTTGAATAAATAATTTTAATGATGCTAGTTATATAATGAGTAAAGGTTTTAAATAAGGAAAGTATTTATTGATACGTAATCATAAGTACAGGGTAACTAGATACACTCTCAAGTATTCGACTAATCTCTTCAAAGACTAGCACAACCTCTCAACTGAGATTTCTGAAATTGAAAACAAAGATTCAATCTCCTTTGCCTCAGCATAAGAGGACTTATTTATACACAATAGTCTGAGTGTCTAATTACAAAATCATCCTTACACTCGTAAGTGCTTACATCAGAAACTTAATAATTTACATAGTGACGTCAGGACTTATATCATTCTTCGATTATTACTTTATCTGACTCATCATCTTTTGGCTTGTTGGTGTTGGCCAATACTTTTTCTGTTTGGCATCTTTCGTATGCGTGGTTGTTGCTAACTTTAATCATTGTACAAAGTTGATTGAGGACAGTTGGACGATACTCCATTTGTGGACCTTGGAGTGCATAGAAAGGCAACTCAAAACTTGTCAGCAGGTTCATGTCTTTTTCCTTGATTACTTTTCCGCTTGTCTTGCTTAAGAGTAAAGTATTGGGCCCTTTGTATAGGGTTTTGATGAATGATTCTTTGCTGACGTTCTGGCATTGTGAGAAAATGCTTGCCAGCTGGTTACTCAGTATCTGAGTGATTTGATCTTCTTCATAGACAACACCTGTTGGTTCGTCTTTTAATGAGAAATTATTATTACTTATTCCAACAAACACTAGATGCTTAGCAGGCTGCTTAATGATGAAGTCTAGGTAGGCTGAGTAGAACTTTAGAAAAATACTTCGTTCTTTGGCGACATTATTTTTGAACAACTGAACTGTATCCTTAAAATTATGAGGGAAGAGATTAATTTCTTCTGAATTCATACTTAAGTAAAGACAATCAATAAATCCAAATTGGAACATATTGAAAATAAGTGTAGACAGAGCTCCTGGGAGGAGAATTGCTTTGATACCAAAGAGTTTTCGGTCGACCATGTAGAAATAATTGACTTTTTTTTTTTGTCATTCCAATTAATCAATCTTTTGAAATTTTCCCAGAAATGTTCTTTTGAGAATTGAACTTGTAATTCTTGATCTTTTCTGGAAGTAATCTGAAAATTATCCAGTGAAGATGAAATTTTTTCGAGTACTTTGAATGGTGAGTGCATTACTGGGGGATTTTTTGTTGTTTTAGAAAAAGTTCTTGGTCCAAGATAAATTTTTTATCCTTTTACCTGATATTCTTTGAGTGCTTTTTCGGCTTCGTCCTTTGATGGATAAGATTTATGTAGAACTCCAGAAATCTTTTGACAATGTGGTGCTGCTTTATACTAATCGTCATAAATACCTGGGAAAAGACCATTGAATATTACATACCACTTGTCCTTTTTCTTTTCTTCTTGTTGGAATTTCTGAAATGCTTCTTCAAAGAATCCTTCTGTTTTAAGTTGTAGTTTTAGGACTTTGATATCTGCTTCAATAAGTTCTAATTCCTTTAGCTTTTGCTCTTTCAGTGCTTCTTTAAGCTCCAGCTACTTTTTGAATATGTCTATATTGCTTTGTTGCTCAATTCTCTTGAAAGTATATCTGTAAGAACATTCGTTTCGCATTTAATGTGAGAGATTGAATAATTATATTCAGCTAACTTCATTTGCCATCTTATTAGTCGCCCTTGTTTATAAATGCCTTTGTGATTAATATTTTTAAATCCTGCAACATAAGTAGAGTTAGTTCGAACAATAAACTCTTTATCTAGTACATAAATTCGATGTTTTTCCAACATACAAATGAGTGCCAAAGTTTCTTTTTCGTGCGTTGGATAATTAATTTCACTGTCCGAAAAGGTTCTAGACATGTATCTGCATAGTAATTCATTCTTTTGTTCAGGGGGTTTTGCCTTCATAACACCACCTCAATAGTCATTTGATGCGTCAGTTTCAATAATAATTAAATCATCATCAGATGGATGATATAGTTTAGGAAGATCCTAACATGAGTGCTTTAATTTAGTAATAATTGCTTCATCTTCTTGGGTCCAAGACCAAAGAGCATCCTTCTTTAGTTTTTTCTGAAGTATCCTTCTTTCTGTAGCAAGATTCTTTATGAAACCTTCATTAGAAATATATGTTAATAATCCCAAAAATCTTTGTAGTTCTTTTTTATCCTTTAATTTTGTTGGAAAATTTTGAAGTTTTTCTAATACATGTTTTTGCATTATTATTTTTCCTTTTTCAATTTCTAATCCAAGATAATTGATTTTATTTTGAGCTAAAACAGCTTTCTTTTTACTTAAAACTACTCCATTTTCTAAACATTTTTTAAGTATTAGTTTAACCTTATAAAAATGATCGTTTAAGTCTTTATTAGAGAATACTAATATATCATCAATGTAGATAAGACAGAAGTCTCTAAATTCTTTTAATATTGAATTCATTCTTCTCTAGAAAATTCCTGGAGACTGCTTCATTCCCATAAGAAGTACATTCCATTCATATTGACTTTGAGGACAACTAAATGCTGTTAGAGCTTTAGATTCTTCTGTAAGCCTTATTTGATAAAATCCAGACTTACAATCAAAAGTACTCAACCAATGCATATTTCTTATTCGTTTAATAATTAAATCTTTTCTTAGTAAATAATATGCGTCTCCTTCCATCGCATCATTTATTTGTTTATAATTAATTACCATTCTTCGTTTGCCTCATTTTATTTCATTATGATTTTTAACATAAAATGCTGGTGCTGAGTGTTTACTTTTTGATGGTCAGATTAATCCTTTTTCTTCCATTTCTTTAATATCTTTTGCAAATTCATCTCTATCTTGTCTTGTATAGATCATAGGTTTACATTTTATTTCTTTCATAGGATCTTTTAGTTTTAATTCTATTAATTCCATATTTTTATTATTAATATTTGGATCTAAGGGATTTTCACTGCATGTTTTCTCTAGTAGTTCTTCAATATGAGCCGAAATTGTTCTTCTTGGTTCTAAATTATTTAGTACATAGCGAAGTTTTTGGCATAAAGTATCAATAAGGTCACCACGTTTTAGCTTGTTAAACTCTGATTGTTTTGTAGAGTAGGTATAGGTAGAAAAGTGAATAATTGGAATATTAATAATTTCGCGTAATTGTTTTGCTTGAATATAGGGTGTTTTGACAGAGATGTAGTCTAAATATTAGCAAAATGGTGCGTATAGTCGTAAGAAATTATTTCCTAAGATTATGTCTAATCCTGTCTCTTGTTGATAAATGGTTGGTACAATAAATATTTTAGTTTGAATAATTAAAGTAATTCTTTTTACTACTAAAAACAGAGAATGTATTGATCCATCTGCAATTTGTATTTTTAATGGTTTGTCTAGTTTTTCCCATTTATCGTATAATGCTTTTATTGCCAGACAAATACTTGCTCCTGTATCAATATAAGCTTTAATTTCTTTATTACTTTTTCCAACGTTAATTTTAATATATGTACTATTCGGATTCTGTTTCTTCTGAAGATAATTCATTTTCTGAATATTCATATATACTATTTTCAATATTACTTAGTTCATCTTCTACAGGTTCAAGGTTATATAGCTGGTAGACTTGTTTTATTACTTTTGATTTTTCCTTAAATTCTTTTTCTTTCTTTTGTGGACATTCATTAGCATAATGACCTTCAACATTGCATATCCAGCAAACACATTTCTTTTTCCCTTTTGGACAATATTTTCGTGGAGTATTCTTTTTTCTTCTAAAATATTTTCTTTTAGTATTTTTATAAGCTCTTTTCTTGGGGTATGTTTTTCTAAGCCTTGGATTTCTTTTATAATATTTTCTTCTTTTTATTTCTCGATTGCATCCATAATTTCCTGAATTTTCAATTTCTAGTATATTACAGCAAATTGCATTTCTTCCCCTATTTAATTGTCTAATTGTTTCTCTTTGAAGACATTGTTCTCTTAATTCATTATAGAGTATTTGGATAATTTCTATTAGTGTATTAGTAGTTTCTTTTGGTTGTATTTGCCAAATAGTTCTTATTTTCACATTAAGTGGATATGGAAGTTTATCAATAAATATGTCCATATATATTGGTTTAGTTTCTATGTTTAATTGATAGTAATATTTTTTATATTCACAAATAAATTTTTCAATTTCACACATATTACATAATTGCATTTTGTTTAAATGTGCCTTAGCTTTTTCGTTTAAGAATTTATTTACTTCATCTCTGTGTTCAAATATATTATATCCTATAAATTCTTGATAAATTAGCCCCATAATTAATCAGACAAATTCTTGATTATTACTAACAGTTCTTGAATAATGATGCCATGTGTTGTCATTAATACTTGTTAGAAATTTTTGTATATTTCCTTCGGTTTTATACACAATTAAATTTTTAACATCCAGTAAATTTAATTCATTAAATTTTTCATCTGTTGCAATTAGTAACATTATTTCATTAGTCCATTGTAACAGAACTTCTTCTTTATTTGATGCACAATCAATATTTAGTCTAGTTCCTGTTCTAATTTTTTCATAACGGGGTTTATATTCCTCTGGTACTGAAGTCCATTTTTTTCTAACATATCCTTTATTATACATAGTTTCTTGTTCATATTTATCTCATATTTCTTTTGGATATCCCCAATATTCTTCCCATTTTCGTTTTGTATTCGTATTACTTGTCTCTCCTTTTTTCATAAATATTTCATCAAATTCTTATTCATCTTCTGAAATACTACAATTTAGTATTACTTCTTCATTCTCATTTTTTGTTTCTATTTGTTCAATTTTTTGTATTTGTTTATTTTCTTCTTCAATTATTTTTAATTTTTCTAATAATTGTTGAATCTCTTTAATGTCTGTTGATTTTCTTATTAAATCTGTATATTCTTCTTTTATCCTCTCCATGAAGTAACTGGTTTTAGAAATTTTGAAAGTTCTACTTCTTTTTCTTCAAGCTTTATTACATCTTTTGTTGTAAATTTAAGTATATCCTCTAAATCTCTTTTTGTTAGACATTTATTATTTCTTTCTTCATCAAGGAGTTCTTCTAATTGTTGTAATATTTCTTCAAATTTAGCAGTATTTTCAAGTTCACCAACTTGTTTATTTTTATTGATTTTGTCAAGTGTTAGTCTAATATTATTTATTTCATTTTTTTCATTATTAATTCTTTCCCAAGTATATATTGAAATTCTATTAATATTTTCTATTAATAATAATAAGTTTTTATTTATTTCTTCTAATATTTTTTGTAATTCTTTATTCATTGATTCAATTGCATCAGAAACCGTCATAAAAAATTTATTTTATTTTTTTATTTTTTATATTTTATTTATTTATTATTATTATTATTTTAATACTTATATTAATATTTTATTAGAAAGATACCAAGGGTTACCACAACCAAGGGGTTTCATAGAAACCACCATATAATATTATGAAAAGGTTAAAGATTATTTTTAATTTTTTTTTATCAAAATATATAAGATAGAAAATATATTTTAACATGTGCCCTTAAAATTCATGTTAAGGTCTTAAGGAATGAAAATAATATTTATTATTATTCATTAAATTATTTTAATTAATTAAAAAATAAAATATTAAATATTCTTTAAATTTTTAAGATATTAAATATTTTTATTTTTCATTTAATAATTTATTTTTTATTACTTAAGACCTTATGTTAACAAAATTATTTTTTTAAAAAAATTATGAGTTGAGATATACATGATTTTTTAAGAGTTTCAATCTTTATGCATTGTCACTGTAAAACTTCTTTATGCTATCATTTAATCTTGTGTTGACATGTTATCTAATTTGTTTGATTATGTTAGTAATTATAAAATATATCAAACTTATTAAATGATACGTCAACATATCATTAGATGTAGTATAAAATTTTTTATTAACTATGTATCAAAATTAAATTCTTTTTTCAATGCATGAGAGTTTTATTCTTAATCATAACGATATTTGAGGGATTAATCTCATATCAATACATATTAGATACCTGATTAAAGAAAAGAAAATCAAATATATGTTGTATAAAGTGTTAATTTTTCTAAAATTAGCACCGATTAGGTTATAATAATAATATTGTTGGGTCCTGCCTACACTTCATAAATGGCATTCATGAAAGCAGTATGTCCAGAAAATCACAAGGTGATTGAAAAAATTGGGGCCAATAAATTAAGCAGGCTTTGTTAGATGAAATAATATTAACAAAATGTTGTTCTTCATTACTATTCCAATAAATAAAAATGTTTCATTTTTATAGTACATGTAAAGGATCACAACTCCTCCCCCTGTCCTATATTTATAGATTGATTAATTTTTAGTCTCATTATAGAAATAACAAAAAAAAGTATTTTCCTTCTGTTTTGAAATGTTACAAAATTAATGATTTTATTACTGACTTGCTTTTTTTTTATTATTGTGATTATTGACTTGCTTTTTATTTCATTCTAAAGATGATTGGAAAGTGGGGCTCTTGGGATAAAGCAGACGAACCTCTCCACCAAAACATATGCTGGCATAGATATTTATAACACGAATTTGTATGCAGAACATGTTTGTGGACGAATACAACCACCACAAACTTCATTTCAAGATTATTTCTCAGTTAAATTTTAGCTTGACAACTATTAATTAAGAACTTCTTTCCTGGAGTGAGAGCCATTAATTTTCTCTTAATGTGTAGGCAAATATTGAAGATTTTTTTTCCATGGGGCAAAGAAGGTAACAACAGCAGCGTCGTAATGTAAAACAGATTTTGAATTACATCAATATTTTTTTTTCCCAAAGTTCCCTCAAACCCACTAATTCCTTTGGACATGTAGCCTCAGGGTTAGGCCTTCCTCAGCATTTTCGAAACTCAAACTTTTGTTTACTTTAAAGAGTGCAGTTTGCTTATTATTGGAGTTATCACTGACTCATAGGGATTTAGTTTATCTTAACAGATTTTCTGTTTGAGTCATCACTAACTCATAGGGATTTAGTTTATCTTAACAGATTTTCTTTTTGTATTTTTAAACTCTTACTTAGTTGTTGCTTAGTTGTTGTAACTGATTCTCTTCTCTTATGTATCTATTAATACCTTGCTTGTAACTCCTTTGATGATTGAATTGAATTACTTAAAATTCTTCTATATGGTATCAACGAGCTCCTTTGCTTAATCAGCCTTTTTTTTTCCTCTCTCGATCCTAATGGCCTCCACAACATCCACCACCTCAACCAACTTCACTGCTGCCTCTGCTTCCCCCCTCATTGAATTTAACTTTGCTTCCAATCTTCCTATCAAGCTTTGTGCTACGAATTACCCCACATGGCACAAACAGATTATGCATCTGTTAAAAGCCAATAATCTGGAAGGTTATGTCACTGGCTCAGTTCCTTGCCCTTCACCTACAATTGGTACTGGTGAATCTGCACAATCAAATCCTGCTCATCTTCATTGGTGTCGCCAAGATAACCATGTTTCTCTTGCCTTACTTGGCTCATGCAGTCCTGAAGCCCAAGTAGTCATGTCTTCAGCCACCTCCTCTGCTGATGCTTGGAACAAACTTCAGAAAGCCTTTTCCAATAGGTCTCGTGCCAGAATCATGTCTCTCAAGGAAAGACTCGCTTCAATCACAAAGGGCACCTCTAGTGTTCATGATTATCTGCGTTCTATTAGATCCATTGGAGATGAACTTGCTCTTATTGGACATTCAATTGATGACATTGATCTTGTAATTGCTGCTCTAAATGGCTTAGGTCCTTCCTTTCGTGAGTTCAGTGCTGCTATCCGCACACGCGATTCTCCTCTTCAATTCGATGAATTATTTGACAAGCTGGTTGATTTTGAAATTTTTCTTCAAAGGGATGAACAACAGGACAAATCTGTTCCAATCACTGCTAATTGTTACCCAAGTGACTTCAGTACTCAAGAGGGGGGGTGAATTGAGTAATTAGAAATTTTTCGCAAAAGCCTTAAACAAATGAATTATACTAAATTTAAATAATAAAGGCGAGAATGAGATAAAGATAAGAAGAACAAATAATAATTAAATTGTAAGAATAAATAAAGTGCATAAAGATAAAAGATTAAGGGTAGAAAAGAGCACGATATTTATCCCTGTTCGACCAACCACTTGTGGCCTACGTCCGATCCCCCGAAACACGGTTCGAGATTTTTCACTATTCAACACAAGCTTAACAACAAAGTCTGCTTGCAACCTTTACACAACAACAGGATACCTCACCCTATTTACTAGAGGGATACCTCACCCCTTTGAATGATACCTCACCTTCTTTACACCAAGGGATACCTCACCCTTTTACTAGAGGGATGCCTCACCCTCACAAATTCACTAAGGGATACCTCACCCTTTTACAGAAGCAGAGAATAGATGAAAAATAAACTCTCACTTAGACAGATATTACAACTTGAAGTGCTAATGAGCTCTCTAAAGGATATCTCAAGGTTTTGGCAAAGAGAGCACGAAAAGAGAGAAAATAATGTAAAATTCGTTTTCACCAAGCAAAAATTAATTCAAGTGGTTGGGGGTTTTCAAGAGACCCAAGGTCCGTATTTATAGAGCAAAGAAAGCAACTAGCCGTTGGGTGCCAATTAAGAAACCATTAAAAGCAAATATGGCCGTTCTTTGCCATTTTTGAACGGTGAAAAACAATTACTTGAGACGGTATTCGAATACCTTATGAGGTATTCGAATGCCTCTTGCCAAAACTCTCTTAAAAAAAAATTCGAATACCGGTTAAGGGTATTCGAATGCCTCATTTAAAAAGGTTCATTCCTAGGGTATTTGAATACCATATGAGGTATTCGAATGCCTCTGTTTTACAACAAAGTGATGAAATATCGGTTTGAAACAAGTTATTCGAATGCCATAGATGGGTATTCGAATACCACTTTGAAAACAGTAAAACGTGTAAGCTTGAAAAACACTCTATTCGAATACCTATCAGGGTATTCGAATACCTCTGTTATAAAACCAGTTTTAAATGCTTTCAAATGACCAGAAGATGGTTGTTTAATTTTGGAAAAACAATTTTGAAAACATTTCTTTGCAATGCCAATTAATGAGATATCCAATGAGGCTTTTACAAGGATCCTAAGTCCTAAAGCTTATTCTTGAAGATCTTGGACTTGGTCTTCTCATCATCTTCATGTTTGTCTTCACGTTTGTTATCATCAAAACTATTACTCATGATAGCTAGCCAATTACACTAATTACACTAATCGTAATTTCAGCAAAAGAAATCAAGGAAACCGTGGCAAATTTTATAACAATTGCAGGCCCTCTTCCTCTCAGTCTTCTGATGATGGCCCTGTATGCCAATTCTGTGACAAAAGTGGTCACACAGCACGGACCTGCTACAAAATCAATGGATATCCTCCTCGTTCTTCTAACCGACCACAAGCACACAATGTACAGAAATCAACTACTGATTCTTCTAACTGGTTGCTTGATTCTGGTGCTTCTCACCATATCACTCATGATTTTGGAGCACTAAACCTTTCTCAGGATGCACCTTCATCTGATCATATCATTGTTGCTGATGGTAAGCCACTTAAAATTCAAGCTACTGGTACAACCTTTCTACCTACACCTCTTAAGAACTTTCATCTTACTAATGTTCAATATGTACCAACTGTTTCCCAAAATTTAGTTTTAGTTTCTCAATTATGCCAAACTAATCATGTTTCTCTTGAATTCTTTCCATGGCATTTTGAGGTAAAGGATTTGACAACGAGGAAGATACTGCTGCGAGGAAGAAATGAAGATCATCTCTACAAGTTTCCTCATTCATCTTTCAGTCCAAGAGTTCATCATTCTCTCAAATCTTCCTCATCTGATCTCTGGCATCATAGACTTGGTCATCCAGATTTCAGAATTTTGCAACATGCTCTCCGAAGTCATGATATCTCAGTTGTGTCATCCAATAAAAAGTGTCCTGATTGTTTAAGTAACAAGAGTCATAAGTTGTCTTTTCATAAGTCCACTGTGTCCAGTAATAATCCTCTTGATGTTATTTATTCCGATGTATGGGGTCCTGCTCCTGTTCAATCAATAAATGGATTTGCTTATTATGTTATTTTTGTTGATCATTACTCTCGTTATGTATGGCTTTATCCAATGAAATTTAAATCTGATGTTTCTCATCTTTTTCCGTGTTCAAGTCACTGGTTGAAAATCAATTAAATTCCAAAATTAAGACTGTTTACTCAGATAATGGTGGAGAATACCTCAAACTTCGTTCTTTCTTTCAGCAACATGGCATTTCACATCTAACTACACCTCCCTATACTTCTGAGCATAATGGTATTTCTGAACGAAAGCACAGACATCTTGTTGAAACAGCTAGATGTCTCCTTCATCATGCCTCTCTTCCAGCCAAATTTTGGTGCTACACCCTTCAAACTGCAGCCTACCTAATTAATAGACTTCCCACCCCAAGTTTAAAAATGCAATCTCCAATTCAAAAGCTTTTCAAACAGGAGTCTAACTATTCAAAATTAAAAACCTTTGGTTGTCTTTGTTACCTTTGGCTCTCTCCCTATGTTGATAACAAACTACAACCAAAATCTCAGCCTTGTGTTTTCCTTAGATACAGTCAAACTCAATCTGCCTATCTTTGCTTCAATCCACAAACTAACAAACTTTACATATCAAGGCATGTTCAGTTTGTTGAAGATATCTTTCCCTACTCAACTTTATCCTCTTCACCCCTATCTTCATCACATTCAAATTCTATAATCCCTTCCCTTTCTCAAACTAATTCTCCAACCAACTTTGATCTTTTCAAACCATCTAACAAACCTACCTCTCCAATCTTCTCCACTCAACCTTCAAACTCTCCTATCTCTACTCCCTCCACTCTTCATTCACCTCTCCAGTCTTCTCCATCATTATCGAGTGAGCAGTCTCCTATTCCTTTTTCTCCTCTGTCAACTTCTCCTCCGTCTTCTTCTCCATCTAATTCTATCCATGAGTCTTCTTCTCCCTTACAGTCCAGAGATGATCTTCCTGATTCCAATCCAACCTTCCCTGCAGCAGTACCTTCCTCGGCCATTCCTATATCTCAACATCCTATGGTTACACGATCAAAGAATGGCATATACAAACCAAAGAATCTGAACACTGTCAGCAAATTTCCATTACCTCCTTCAGTTGAACCTTCTTGTGCATCTCAAGCAATCAAAATTTCTCAATGGAAGGCAGCAATGAGTGCAGAGTTTAATGCTCTTCTAGCTAATGGCACTTGGTCTCTTGTTCCACCTAAGTCTCACTATAACATCATTGGTTGCAAATGGGTGTTTCGCATCAAAAGAAACACTGATGGTTCTATTGCCCGATATAAGGCACGCTTGGTAGCTAAAGGTTTCCATCAACAACCTGGCATTGACTATTCAGAAACTTTTAGTCCTGTTATCAAGCCTCAAAGCATCAAACTTGTTCTTTGCATTGCTCTTACAAAAGGCTGAAATTTGTCTCACATGGATGTCAACAATGCCTTCTTACACAGCACTATTCAAGAGGATATTTATATGGTTCAACCATATGGTTTTGTTCATCCAACTCAACCCAATTATGTCTGCAAGTTGAGTAAAGCACTTTATGGCCTTAAACAAGCTCCTAGGGCTTGGTATCATGAACTTAAATCATTCCTCATTGCCTATGGTTTTACTAATGCAAAATCTGATACATCTTTATTCATATACAGTAAAGATCATGTTTTGGCATATTTTCTTGTCTATGTTGATGATCTTTTACTTACAGGCAATAATAGTAAATTTTTACTTGACTTTCAAGAGGCTCTTTCAGACAAATTCTCTCTCAAAAATCTTGGCAGACCAAGTCACTTTCTAGGCATTGAAATCTTGCCAACAACTCAAGGCCTTTTTCTCACTCAACATCATTATGTTCGAGATCTTCTTGCCACTTTTCACATGCAAGATTCAAAACCTATTTCCACTCCAATGTCCACAAGTGTATCTCTGATAGCTGCTCCAGATAGTCCCAATTGTGATGTTACTCAGTATAGACGATTGGTAGGGTCTCTCCAATATCTTTCACTGACACGGCCTGACATCTCCTTTGCTGTCAATCGTCTCTCACAGCACATGCATCGTCCCACAGATTTACATATGCAAGCTGCTAAACGTGTTCTTAGATACCTCAAAGGCACACTTGATCATGGTTTGCAACTACACCGAGACCCTTGCACCTCTATTCAAGCTTATTGTGATTCAGATTGTGCAGGAGACACCACTGACTCAAAGTCCACTGGAGCCTATATAATATACTTTGGATCCAATCCTATCTCATGGTCATGTAAGAAGCAACCCACTGTTGCCAAGTCTTCAACAGTTTGAAATACATAACTATTGCTACAACTACTACAGAACTTCTCTGGATTCAGCAACTGTTAAAAGAACTTCATCATCCATTAACCAGCAAGCTTCTTGTTCACTCAGACAATCTTGGTGCCACTTATCTTTGTGCAAACCCAGTTTTTCACTCAAGGATGAAGCACATTGCAATTGACTATCATTTTGTCCGTGATTTGGTTTCATCTAAAGAGCTTCAAGTTCTACACATTCCTTCCAATAATCAGCTTGCTGATCTGCTAACAAAACCATTATCACCCACACGGTTTCACCTCTTAAAGTCCAAGATTGGTGTTGTTGACTCAACCACCATCTTGAGGGGGCGTATTGGAGTTATCACTGACTCATAGGGATTTAGTTTATCTTAACAGATTTTCTGTTTGAGTCATCACTAACTCATAGGGATTTAGTTTATCTTAACAAATTTTCTTTTTGTATTTTTAAACTCTTACTTAGTTGTTGCTTAGTTGTTGTAACTGATTCTCTTCTCTTATGTATCTATTAATACCTTGCTTGTAACTCCTTTGATGATTGAATTGAATTACTTAAAATTCTTCTATACTTATTACTATATTAAACCCCTTTAATAATTACACTAATTGTTTTTAGTATAGTTAAATAAGTGATGTTTAGATTAATGTGCATATATCTTAATTGATTCATATTCAAATAATATGGACTAAGAAATGAGTTATGTTTTCATGTGTCCTTAGATATAGGTTAAGGAATAAAAATAAAATTTATTATTTTTTAGTAAATCATCTTAATTATTTAAAAATATATATTAAATGCTCTTACTTTTCATTTAATGATTTTTATGTTTTATTTCTTAACTTATGACCGAAAGATGCACATTAACAAAATTTTAAAGAAATTGATATATAAAAAATTATCAATTTGTCTTCATGAAATATTCTCCTTGGCAATGGTAAAACAAGTTCATTTGGTTGGTCCAATAGATTTAAAAATCTGCATTTGTAGTTACTGATTAGTTGTTACCAAACTAAGCCTATTGTGTTAGTACTGGTAGTCCCTGCATTAAATCAAGCATAACAGGTTCTTCTATGTTAGGCCTAGATTGTTACTATAAGTACTTTCTCTTAGTACTTTTTTTTTTCTTTTTAGATTTTTTCACACCACATATGTGTTAGATTAATATTCACGACTGATATTCAGATCGTCCCTCTTAGAAATTTTTTTGAAGTTTCTCAACTACTGAATTTATGCTTACTTATCACTTGACTCATACTCTGTGAGTATTTCTTTTAGTACTTGAGCTACATATGACATTTACTTTTTTCTTGTTTAATATATACAATATTTATATTGCATTAACATCATTAAGATTTTGCACTAAGGCCCTGCATATTTTCTTATGCCATAAGACTTAATTTGTGTCTATTGGCCGATAATAGATTTAATTTTTCTAAATAATGATTCATCTTTTCATTATCAATGATTTGCTTTCTATGCATCCATAAAGTATATAATATCCAACAAGATCCAAAAAAAAATCCAACAATTAAATAATTTACATTTTTTATTGATTTTATCATCAATTAATTATTTATATACAACTTACTCTCTAAAAACATTTTAACATAAGTTAAGTGGTTGGCTTAATAATTGAGGAGTATTCTCTGTCTTGACTACTTGGGTTTAAATTTGGGTTAATATTAGGATGAATTAATTAATTTTCTAAATACACCTTGATTGATGTGGGAAATGTGTTCTCAAAATTACATGCAGATGGACTTGGTTGATACAAAAGCTAGCCAGCTTAATGATACTCCAGCCGTAAAAATAAATAAATAATAAATTAATTAACATATAGATAAATCCCCAATGACATGTCAATTTTATATTTGAGGATATTAAATCATATACACGATGGGAACTCCAATTTCAACTTTAATTCTTAGGGAAAAGATTTAAATAGTTTGGATTGTTTTTAATTAATACATTGTACTTAATTAATTTTTTTTATATAAAAATTCTGATATTTAAAAGTCGTATTGGACTTCGACTAATTCAGAATTAAGTTCTAATATCTAAAAGTCGTATTAAACCTCGACTAATTGAGAATCAAGATAAGTCGGACCATAAGTTGTACTTAATTAATTTGAAACAAGTGACCAATGATTCTTCTAGGAGGTTTATATCAATGTTGTTAAAATCAAATTAGATAGAATTGGTGAGATTTTCTTTTTAAGTTTAACAAGTTAAACTAATTTGTTAAGAGTTTTACATTATTTACTTTAATATTTTGTGTACAATTTATATATCTATAAGATTATTCTATTTAATGATAATTAATTTTAGATTTGAATCTCAAATGTTATTAGAAACAAGATCTTATTTTCGTCGCTTATTTTGTTAAACTCGTTTGATTTGTCTAGTCTTATGGAGAGAGATATTAAGAGTTTCACATCATCTATTTAATATTTTAAATGTAATTTATATATCTATTGAATTATTTTATTTAATATCAATTAATTTTTAATTATAATCCCCATACGATTAAATCAATTTGCTGAATTGAATTATGTCATAAAAATAATTCACATGTACTAATATAAAAAAATATATAATATGTACAAAATATGAAAAGTATTAAAACTTTTTTCAAATCAATGTTTGATTGATTTAACCAGTTAAAGAAGTCAATTCAATTAAATTTTAATTGATTATGATCGGACTTATCTAAAATAGTCTAATGGTAAATCTGAATATAATACTGAACTATTCAGTTTACGTCGGGCCAGTCAGAGGCTTTCGTCCGGTTGATAAAAATATAAACGGCGAAAGCCTATTTTTATTCAAGTTTTAATTAGCAGAATAAGAATTTTATAAGCTAAATATAAGTAACAATTATTCGTTTCGTTGATAAAATGAGAAAATGGCAACTCCAGCAATTTCAACCTTTTCTCATTCAAAATGAACATTTCTTTCAGTTCTTTTAAAAAAATTTACTCAATATATATAGTTCACTAAAATATCCAAAAAATAAGAATTAGTTGGATTGAAATATCTATTTTTGTCTTATCGTAACTGCAACTTGACGTAAGATTCAATGCTAATTTGTGCTTACTATATTTTACACCTAGTAGTATATTTTTTTAATATTTATTTAATTATTAATTTATAATATATACTTAAAAATTATTAAAAAATATTAATAATATTTACTTTTAGACTAATAATAAAATATTTATTAAAAAAATGTATTACTAATATTTTTTACTTTATGTTTGATTTTTAATTTTTCTTCAAACATTAGCCCTCCATATTAATTATTCTCATGGGTTAATATCTAGTTAAATAATGTGTTATAATTTATCACCCTCTATAATCAGTACTAGTAAAGTGAGGGACATCAATACCATTTATGCGATAACACGGTTTCTTAATTCTAATTTTTTCACATTATTTTTTTATATTATTTTTACATTAATTAATGAAATATAAATTTATAATTAATTATGTATATAAGTTGATTCATAGATAATTTATTAATAAATTAATATACATAATTTTTGTCAATCAATTAATATATGTGATTAAAGATAAATTTATATTTTATTAATTAATACAAAAAATAGTGAAAAAAAATAGTGAGAAAATTATTATTATGATTTTTTTATTTTTTTGCCCCTGTCGTCTCGAACTCAAGGTAAAATGATGGTCATTGCAGCACTGTATACATGTTGGGGGCCTTTCAACAATATTATTGCCAAACATTACGAACCTCACCAAGAAAAGACAATATTGCCAATTTTAACTCAACTGTTAAGGTGATGCCCCCAGTTTACCAAAAAGCAAAGCATCTTGTACAGAAAAAAATTATGACTCCCATTGGCTAAAATGCCCTTGAGGGTGACTTCGCAACCTCATTATCACCTTTATAAAAGCTGCCTCAAGTGAAATTTATTAGAGAACCTGCACAGTCACTAGTATGGGTACTATGGTCTATAAAGATATATATTATCTGCCGCTACCCCCTCCTCTTCCTTCTTTTAACTTGTAAGAGAGAGAGAGAAGAGAGAGAGAGAGAGAGAGAGAGAGAGAGAATATAAGGAAGGTAGTGTGTGAGAGTGACAAAAATAGGAAGCTTACGTGTGTATTTGGGGGGCTTGGCCTGTATTTATGCATGCAAAGTAAAATTTTACTGTGTGATGAAATTATGAGAGGGTTTTGTTTCTTTGTGGGGATGTTTTTCTTCTGGAGCCCATTAAGGTGCTTGTGGGATCAAGTTTGGAGCTTTGTGATTGGGTCTTGCTCTCTCTGTCTCTTTTTGAAAGTTTATTAAGGAGGAGGGCTATACAGACAATACCTGTTGAAGATGAGGGTTGGAAGGAAGAGAAGAGAAGAGAGGAACCCAGAGAGAGAGAAACAGAAAGCTGTTGGAAAAGCTGAAAGTTTAAAAGCAAGCTAAAAGAAAAGCTGAGGTAACCGAAAGAAAAGAAAGAAAGAGCTTTTTAATTTCTTCTTCCTCTATCACTATGTCCTTCACTCCTTCTTCTCCTAGCTAGCTAGGCCTTGTAGCTGTATCTCTTCCACACCCTCTTCTCCCCTTATGATTTCTTCCTTTACTTAATTCTATCATATAGTCACAAGACACAAACATAGATTGGTTGCTTTTCTTTGCTTCTTACTTATCATACAATACAAGAGATCATAACATATCAAACACTTTGCTAGAATCCTCATGTTAGCCAATAATAATAACCTATCATCTCCCTCTTCACTTCCCACTTCTGACCCGTTTTCCTGCGCTGAGAATGGTATTACTGCTACTAATAAAAGGAAGAGAAGGCCTGCAGGAACACCAGGTGCACGATTCATTCATTCTAATCCAATTTTCTTATAAATCAATTTATTTTTTTCTCATATTTGAATAGTGGGTGGGTCTATATATATATATATATATATATTTATCATAATTGTTTAATTATTAATTAACTGGATATATATATATATATATATATATATATATATACTTTATGCTAATTCATTCAGTTTATTAATTATTCTCTTGGGGTTGTCCACAGATCCAGATGCAGAAGTGGTGTCCCTCTCACCAAAGACCTTGTTGGAATCAGATCGTTATGTTTGTGAGATCTGCAACCAGGGATTCCAGAGGGACCAGAACCTTCAGATGCACCGGCGGCGTCACAAGGTGCCGTGGAAGCTGCTGAAGAGGGAGACGCCAGTGGTGAGGAAGAGAGTGTTTGTGTGCCCTGAACCTACCTGTTTGCACCATGATCCTTGCCATGCCCTTGGTGATCTTGTTGGGATAAAGAAGCATTTCAGGAGGAAACACAGCAATCACAAACAATGGGTCTGTGAGAGATGCTCTAAAGGCTATGCAGTGCAGTCTGATTATAAAGCACATCTCAAAACCTGTGGCACCAGAGGCCACTCGTGTGATTGTGGCCGTGTTTTCTCAAGGTGAGTCATGAGACTCTAGCTTCCATCTTAATTTCATATAGTAAAGGACCATTTTCTGTTGTTCTTCTTATCTTCATCTCAAAACCTGTGGTATTGATGATTGTTAATAAATATCTTAAAAAGCAGAGAGATAGATCTATATCAAGATTTGGGTAACTGGCTAATGGGGTTTTGATCACTTTTTCTCTCTATTTTATGAGAATTTCTAGCTTTTACCTTTTTAAAATCCCATGTTTATCAATTTAGCAAAGAACTTCCAGCTCTTTTGTTTTACTTAGCTTTTGACTTTAAAAAAAGGCAAATATATTTTTTGGAATGGAACATAAAAGTAAGCAATGGGGGAAAAACAAAAGGGAAATAAAAAATAAAAAATAAAAGTTTAATCTTTGACCGATGGAACCTTAATTAAAATGTTTAACAAAAACTGTTTCTCTATTCTATTGACAGTTGGGGAAATACGGTTCCCAAAAGCTCAGCTTTCGTTGGTCCATACTCCATATATACCTTGAACAACCTTCTGGCATTCCAATACCTTGAACACCTGTGATCATCTATTCTATTAAGTATATTAACATTGTATTTCTTCAATGACCAACTAAGTATAAATCTCAAAATGACATGAGTTCTTGAATTCTTTGTCGACCTTTATTTTAGTGGAACTGGAACCTCTTCCCACCATTTGGAAAACCAGTGGGATACCTTTTCCAAGCACCTTTTATAACCCACTTTTTCTTTGTCTTCTTTTCTTTTTCTCTAACTCTATACATTTAATGCTAGCTCATCTTCATATAATATAACCAAATTGCTGATCAGTGATCACCCTTTTGAATGCTTTTAAGTTATTGAATGGTTTCTTTTATAGGGTGGAGAGCTTCATTGAGCACCAAGATGCTTGCAACATGGGGCGGCTACGGCTAGAACCACAGCCACTGCAACAACCAGCAGCTGCATGCTTATCTCGAACAGCTTCAAGCCCCAGCCCTTCAAGTGAAACCAATTTCAGCACAGCTCCATGGCCAGCCAATACTCTAGTAATACCAAAGCCTGTAACAGTAACAGAAGCCACATTCTTGAACCCTACTCCCACTGCCACTGCCATTGCTGAAAACTCATCCAAGAATAATAATAATAATAAACTCCACCCCAACTTAGACCTTCAACTCTCCACAATCACTATATCCAATCCCATTGATGTAGTTGTTGCATCATCACCTAAGAGACACGGAAACGCAAACCATTCCACCACACAGTTGCAGCTATCCATTGGATCATCTGAAATATGTGAGAAAAATGAATCAAACAGGAACTCATCACCAAAGGAGAGCAGCAACAGCAGTGAAGGTGGGGGGGCACGTGCGGCTGCGCTGAGGGTTCAAGAACAGGCACGTGAGCAGTTGAGGATAGCAATGGCTGAAAAGGTGTATGCTGAGGAGGCAAGGAAACAAGCAAAGAAGCAGATTGAACTGGCGGAGCTTGAGTTCACAAATGCAAAGAGGATTAGACAACAAGCGCAAGTGGAACTTGACAAAGCTTATGGCTTGAAACGACATGCAATCAAACAGATCAATTCAACTATGCTTCACATCACTTGTCATGCTTGCAAGCAACAGTTTCAAGCACGAACCACAACTGCTGCTGTTGCTGCTCCACCGGATGAGAACTCTTTGGTGTTAAGCTACATGTCGTCTGCAATAACAACAGAAGGTGGCGAAGTAGAGAACGATAATGGAAAACATCATGCCAAAACCATTAACTCTTAGAGATCATCATCCATCACCTTTCTCTCTAGTCTTTATATTTTCGATCCATGTCCACCTTTATGGGTTGATTGCTTCCTTATTTTTATTTTTATTTTCTTTCTGTTTTTTCTACCCTAATTAATATCTCTTTGTGAATTGGTATACCAAGTGATCAGTGAATGCTGTTGATTATGTAAGTGGGATTAATTAATAGCGAGGCGGAGAAAAAAAAAAAGAGTGTTATTCATGTAAATCGCAGTTTGTGCTATGATATTTGTTAATTAAATTTGGTATAAATGCAGACTATGATAAAAGGATTTTGCAGCTGGATGGTTAAATATTGCTTCTTTCTAGCTATTATAATATCGTCCATGGTGTAATGATGCTGTTTTTTTTCCCTGTAGATATATAGTTTGAATTTGAAAAATCCTACATGTTTCAAAACCTTGCATTCACTTGAAAAAATAATGATGTCGTGTATATGTATAATTATATAATATAATATGTAAAAAAATAACTCTTTCAAAATAAATAAATAAAAATATGTTTACTTTTAAATTATTTAATATGTTAATATTTTTATATATTTTATTAAATTAAAAATAAATATATTCTTATTTATTTAATTTAATAATAAATTTATTTTAAAACAATCTTATCTTGAACGTTACCTATGTAAATATATATATATATATATATTCTCATTAGGTTTTTCTCTCGTGCAATGCAATGAATGACAGTCTGAAAACACTGAATTCCCTACCCTTTAGTTTTGGTTGTTTTGGATTTTCTGTTTGGACTATGTGTAGATCTTTGTTGGTCAAGTAGGCCAGAAACCGGAGAAGACTAGTTAGTATTTCACAAGCATTAAAGAACTGTACGTACTGACCAAAATAAAATAAAATAAATGAAAAACAAAAGATTTTCAAAAAGGAAATGAATGCACTGCAGAAACATGAGAGAGAAAGAGAGAGAAAAGGGAATCAGATATAGTCCTTCCTTTTAGACTGCTATTCTGGTGACTTCAAAATGTGAATAAAAAGCACCATGTTTTTCAGTGCCACTGTTGTGAGGGGTTAAATGACAGTCACAGTCTCAGTCGTCCCTCTCAAGGGTCTCAAAACACACAGACACAAACAAACTCTATTCATGATGATCACCTTAACGTCTCTTTATCTCTTGCATCCGAATCAGGGCCATGGCAGTAGTGGGCGCAAAGAGAGGCAGAACCAGAAGCAGCATCTTTCCAAATATGCAGAGACCATTCTAAGCTTTTTGGGTTTGAAGGGAATTACTCGTGATGTTAAAAAACAGAAAGAAAGGAAATGAAAAAATTAAAAACCCCACACACACACACCCACACACTTCGTGTGGTAGATCTACAGTCCTGTAAGTAAGCTTTTATTATTGAAAAAGATTATTTTATATTTTTTTTAAGAGTATTAAATTTAATAAAATATATATATATATATATATGATAATATTAAATAAAATATGAAAAAAAATATATACAATATTTGATATATAATTATTAGAATTATTCATTATTAGAAGGAATACAAAAAGCCATAAATGTACAAAAAAAAAAAAAACCCATAGAAAGTCTAAAGATATGAGCAGCTTAAAGGGTCGTATTTTTTCTTTAGTTTCCTTCAGCGATGGATTCTTCGACAAAGAATGAAGAGACATATTTTTATTCTATTTTGAATTTTTTTTTATATATATATATATTTATATATATATATATTTTTTATTTTATATATAAATAAATTAATAAATTTATAATAATAAAAAATATAATTTATATAATATTATTTTTTATTTTTTAACACTACTTACGTGATTTAATATCTAAATATATTTATATAATAATATTTTTATCTTTTAATAATACTCACGTGAAATTAATATTAATATACTCATATTACAAAAAAAAAATTTATTTTTTTTATCTCTATAAATTAACAATAATAAAAAATATTATTCATTTTCGAGACAAAGAAGTTTGGCTCCATTACTTAAAATTCTTTCGTTCCTCAGCCGGTAGCCTTTAGCTTGGACCATGTGCTTCTTCTCTCTCGTTTATGTATCGTTGTAATTGCTTGCTAGTCTCAGCATCAGACTCGGCCTCAGTCTCCACTTTTATCTGTTGCATAAAATTGCTGTACAATTATTATGAAGTGGAGGTTGCACTGTCAACTGACCAAGGGGTCCAATCCTATTTCCTTCACATTAACTAGTGGATGAGTTGAGTCCGATTTGAGTATCAGCTCACTAATCATCCCCATCTTGTACGAATAAAGAAAAAGGAAAGAAAAAAAAAAAGGTCAATTAGCATGCTAACTAATCTTCACAACTCAATTATGCGACATAAATAGCTAGCTTAGCTCGAAAACTGAGCTTGTACTACTATAATATATCACTAAACATTAATTGGGTTCAGGGTTATCTAAATTGATTTTTCGTTATGTTGAAAATGAAATGTTCTGAAATTCTGTGTTGATACTTATGCCATGTTAGCATCAAATGAAGGCAATGTGGTTTTTTAGTGTTAGATGAATTATGCATAAGGGACTTAATTAGATTGAACTGTATTTTTTATGTGCTTAACTAATTTTGTTTTTTTCAGATAAAAGATAACTTCATTAATCAAAACCATGAGCATCCAAAAGAGGAATAATAAGATTTAAATCTCATGTCAGTTTTTACTGTCTTATTCTTTATTAATTGAATGTTGATAACTCATAAAAACAATTAACAACTAAAAGAAAAGTTATTACTAATTAAAAAAGAGAGGAAGTTTTTCATTGAGAGAAAGTTACTGACAAGGAACGAAACAGAAGATTTCATTCCAAATGATAGAAGGTGAAGAATCTTCTAGCCAAATAGCCTAATCGCAAGGTTTAGCATAAATGGCCAAAAAATCCACCACAGCATTAAAAAAACGAGGAATATATAACACCATAATAAAAATTTATCGTTAGTAAAAGAAAAAATTAATGTTGAAACTTGAAACTCATATTAGTCTTTTGGTTTTTAGTTGAACAGCGTTGAATATATTATTTTTAAACAAAGATAAATACCTCATTAAAAGATGAAAGTAAAGTCGGCCAAAACACCAAGGTTAACCTATACAAATGCCGTATTATGTGCCCCAATTGTATTTGAATTACGTACTTATTATAACAGTTAGGTTTTTTTAGAAAAATGTTGAACTTTCAAAGTTTTTTAGTTAGAATTTTTGACAGAATAAATTAGTATGCTTTTTAATTTTAAAATGAATGAGTGGTTTTACCATTTTATTTCATCTAACCACTATTCTTAAATTTTGTCAAAATTATGACTAATTTTTTCTGGCTATATAACATTTTGGTACAGCCATAACTTATCATTTTGGTTATATTAACGTAGATATTATACTATAGGTTCTCTGATATCTGAATGCAATCATACATGTATGATTATGATATTGCCAAAACGAGAAAAACATAGATAATATACTAGAGCTCCTTCTAAATACAATCCAATCTTAAACTTTCTTTTTGGTATATAATCCGATGCGAAACTTTTGATTATAAGAATATATAACAGTTGATTTTAATTGATGTCTGTAACCTGGCTCTTTTAATGCATACAGTCTCATAGGCTCACATAAAGATAAATGATGCAATTGTATCATGTTTGTTTTGGGGTTACATGGTGCACTACTCATTTAATTTGGCTTAAAAGATATATATATTAGATGTGCAAGTCACTTGGGTTGGGTATATGGATCGGAGAAGGAATACTAAACTTAGTGTGGTCACACCCTAATCTTATAAATAGCCCTGTTATCAAAAGAAATTACCCAATACATAAGGACACAAAACAAGAAACCTATACTGAAGCATGATTGAGTGCTAGATGTACAAAGCCAGTTCAAAAACTTTGTATTTTATTCACTTAGATCTGCTTTATTTTTCAACTTATCAATCATTGCTTATTGATTATTCAATGAATTTCTATTCCTAAAATACAAGCTCTATGAGAAATTTGCAAAATTAATTTTGCACAATTGGCATTTTTCTGAAAGATTTGTTTTGTTATGACAAGTCTTGATATGATTGAGCTTATGCGATAAAGATGTAGTCAAGAAGAAGAACAATGGGCATTATATGGACCTCACAACGATATAATAGAAGGGAAAAGAGGGAAGATAAATAAGAAAAGAAGGAAAAAGACTTTTCCATAGATAAAGCTTTGGTGTTCCAATATTGTCCTGGCATCACATTGACATGGCCCGTAAAACAAGGCTATCCGATTAAACGTGGAGTTCAGCCCTTCACATATACAGTCCTAATGGTAAATGTGAACTAGCCACTACCACTACAGATAATGGTAACCTCTCTAGCTTCTGCATACATCAGAAATCTCTATCTTCTGGATTCCGGAGGAGGGGAAAGATAAGGATTTGTTTTTTCACTTGTTTGATTGTTTAATGAAAAAGAAATGAATTAGACAAATCCTTTTTAAGAACTGAAAGAGAGAAATTGAAGTGGAAGGGAAGAGTTCTAAGTGTTAAATAATATTATTATGACCCTTGACTTCTATGCTAGAGAAAAGTTAAAATGTTTAGGAATAGGGAAAATCAATTCAAAGGACCACAAGACTAAATTTTTTATGTTCAAGGGACAGAATATCTAGAGCAATTTGGTTATTAATTGGATAAAAACTGTGATTATCGTGTTTAGTTATAGTCCTTTTGAATAACCAAATTTTCAAACTAAATATCCTTCACAATAATGAATGTTACTTTCCAGTCTTTAGATCTAATTCTCCCTTAAGAATATAAGGATAAGATAGTATACTAATTAATAGACTAACTTTGAGAAGTTAAGATTAAAAACTATAGTAAATTACGCCAACCCCGGCAGTTTGAGATTAATTCAAAAACTTATGCACACACTCAATCTGTTCTCATATATACTATATATGCAAAGCTCCTTATTATTGATTTTTTTAGAACGTGTGTTTTAAAAATATCAGTGTAATTTTTAAAATTAAATATAATTAGAATACAGTTTTGAAAGTTCTATACATAATTGTCATGTCACTTAGAAAATTTAAAAGAAGGAGTTAGGCCCTTTCCAATCTCTTTCTCCACCCCCTCTCCTCTCATATTATGAATCTCCCAAATAAGGGATTAGGGTGCTCTATTGAATTCCACTTCCTTCTGCTATATTCGCACTCCATCCAAATAACCTCAGCTGAATGCTAGAGTGGTGGCTTTTGCGTGAAAGAAAGAAAGAAAAAAAGTCATTTGACTTTAAGGAGCAAAAGGTAGACAGACAGGCATGTGAGAAAGGAAGACTGATCAAATTTAGTTAACTAGCATACACTGAAAGTAACCATTTTGGCATTTTCAATGGTTGGTGATCAGATAAGTCTTGGAAAGGGTCAGTTGGTGAGGGGAAGTTTCAAAATCTGCCCATGAGAAATCATTATTGTGATGAGGTTGTGAGAGTCTGCACAATGTTCAGGTTTAGATGTAATGGACAGATCTATGTGTCTGTATTATATACAAAACAAATGAGGCCCAAATTGATTAACGATCCAAATAGATAATTACACTCCAATTAGGCTATCATTACTGATCGAAGCACACATGAAAATGGGCCTTCAGTGGACCAGTGTTTTGAAGGAAGGGCAAAAGGATTCCATGCTCGAAATCATCATTGTAAACTGGACCTACTTCATTCAAGTGCTTTCCGTATTCTTTTGAATTTGAATGAGGCCTACATCTATTACCGAATTCTATGGATGGATGACCCAAACAAAAAGAGTGGTCCAAGATTTGGTATTATAGAGGAGTAATTGGTAATTTTATTTCAGAACGTGCTACTAAAATTTATTCAATGCATGGGACATGTAGTGATTGGAAGCTTCTTCTTTTTATCCTTTGGTCAAATTTGTAATCCTTAGATATACTTTTTTCCTTTTTTGTTTTTTTATTCTTGACAAGTGAATATAGCGGCAAAATTTATATGCTTGGCTCTAGCTCATTGGCTTAATTTTGGTAGCACTTGCTGGCTTGGATCATGAAACCAGTAAGGCAAGATAAAAGAAAATCAGTCTTGGCATATTTTGAGCTTATTATTAATGTTTCCAGCTTGCTTGGGCTAACTGAAATCAAATCTGGGCTAGTGAACAAATTGCATATACTACATGAAAAATTAGTCTAGCCCAAACTCTAGTTGAGGAGCTCCTTTCCCCTGTGAAAATTACCCTATCCTTGTGGTAGCCTTCTACCTGAGTTTAGGCCAAGGTCTCTTACCTGGTCCTTGTGGTTGTGTGCTTTAGTGAGGCAGTCTTTGCTCGTTCTGCATCAGTCCTGTTTTCTTATAGGTGTTTTTGTGACCTTAGTTGTGAGCCTCAGGCCAATTCGCCAGCTTAAAATGGATAGACGCTAGAGGGTGCTATTATCCATCTAGACGAAAATGGAGTGGAAGTAGATCTGCAACCAAAATCAGCACTGGTTAGTAAGGTTCAATCTGATATATCAGTGAATCGAAATGCTACTAAAGCTATCATTTTTAAGGCATGGGGAGAGCCAAGTAGTTTGTCTAAATCACAACTACTTCATAATATCTTATGTACTCGTATTAGATATCTATCTACCCGATATCGTATTAAATATTTAAAATTTAATAAATATTAATTTAATTTTTTAATAAAAAACATATTTTTATATCATATTTGTATCGTATCCTATACTCTTATCCATATTCGTGCATCACAGTAACTATAACTGATATTGGGGTTAATGGGTATATGTTTAACTTTACTGAAGATAAAACCCCACAAAGGATCATGGAAGAGGGCCCCTGGAATGTTATGGGACACCTCCTTAGTCTGCAATGGTGGAACCATGATGCTTCCGTTTTTGAGGTCTATGACTTAGTAGCCTTTTGGATTCAAATCCATGGTGTGCCTCTAGACCATCTGAATACCGAAACAACAACTAAAATTAGAGGGGAGCTAGGGGAAGTTATTGAAGTAGAAAACCTAAGTGCAAATGACATTTACTCAAACATTTCCTACAAGTAGAAGTCCTGATTAACGTTAGAAAGCCTCTTAACTACTGGTTTCTGGGTCCAAAGGAAAGAGTTACACAGAACATGGGTGCTTTTGAAATATGAGAAGTTGCAAGATTATTGCTACAATTGTGGCCAATTGGGGCATGATAAAAAAAAATGTGCTTAGAGGAGAGAGCAATGTCCTTGTATGCTTCTTCCATACCCAGGTATGGTCCAAGCTTAGGAGTTTTGGTTCTAAAGTCCATAAAGGTCATTGCTGTGGAAAACTTCAACAGACAAGGGAAGAAGATGGAAGCTAGGGAAGAAGAAGCGCGTGGATAGACTTCGTCTAAGCAAACGTGTGAGGGAACAAGAGATATGACATGTCAGAGCAACATGAGCAGTGTAGTGGAGGCACCTAAGGCGGGTTTGGTCACAGAGGCAGGGCACAGCCCACAGGCTGATGGGAGGTAACAAAATAAGGGTACGGGGAGCGTGCAAGAGAGTATCCACCTTGTCGCTACTAAAGGATATGGAAGGGTAGTCAATTTCTGAAAAGAAATGATGATTTTATATTATTTTTATCGTACTTTTAATAATTGTGATGAAGTGAAAAAAAAATATATAGTTAATAATGTAGAGAATAGTATAAAAAATGATATAAAAAATTAATCATTGTTCTACAAAATGAATTGTTGGCGTACGAGATAAAGAAGTCAATTTCTCAGCTACTAAGAGCCCAACCTTGGTAGATATCTATATGAGCCTAATCCAACTTGGACTTGGCCCAAATTCATTGGAGGAACTAGGCTTGGTTGGGAGAAAACATTGGGCTAAAGAATCTGGTTGTTATTTTGGGTGTCCTAAATCCAGAACCATAAAAAAAAGCTCACTAGAGATTGAATTTCGACTGGATCAAATCCAACAATGCAAGGACTCTTGGTTGTTTAAAAACCAATTCCTGGAGAAGAAAGTATTCATGGGCCAACAAGGTTTGACATAAGATTTGATGGAGATAATTTATTTCATGACGAACATTAATTAGATTTAATATCAAATTTAAAATTAATGATGGAGAGAGTAATTTAATAAATATATAAATTAAGATTGAGACAAACGATGTTAGACTCTTAACATGATTAAATAATTAGAGGTGATTCAGTTGTTCCTGTTTTGGACGAGAATCAAGAGCCTTTCATTAATGCAAAAGGACAAGTCTACTTCGTGGAGTTACCAGAGAATAAAATGGGGGATGATATATCCTCGCTGAAAGGAGTTCTATACCACTGTGGCTTCCAATGGACTAAGAGAGAAGGAAATGCCGCTGGCCATAAGCTTGCATCGTTGGTTCTGCACAAAAAACTCCAACTTAACTGGCTCCTCCACCTTCTAAATCCAGTGGCTCAAGCTTGTGAACTTGAAGCAAGGACCCTCTGTTCCCCAGCTAAGCTTAAGGTCTGACTAGTACTTTCTAGCAAGCGTGTTTGAGTTAGATTTTCTTTGTTATGGTGCACTGTTCTATCACTAAATTTTGGGTTTGACCCTTTCTGTTTTGTATGCCTTGTTGGCTTTGAAATGTAGACCAAAAAAATAAAAAAAAATAGTAACTAATAAGTAATAATCAAATTTTGCTCTTTTCTTTCTTACCCATGTCAATAATTTTATCTTCAAGAGTTAAAAAGCAAAAACGAAATCTTCGTTTCTTTAAAGCTAGTGCCAAGTGCTAAACTCATTTTTTTTTATTGTGATATGGTCGTGTTCGTATCAATTTGTACATATTTAGATTAATTTATTTTTTTTAGTTTGAAAAATGTATGACATTTATATTGGGACTAAAGAATTTATAATAATATTATTTATTATTTAATTTTTAAAAATTAACATAATTAAAATTAGAACTGGACTATGCTAAATTCATAATTAACTCTATTTAACAGTTTATTTCATATAATGAGAGAACGTGGTAAGAGAAAGGGAAGGGAAATAATTGAGAGAAAATGGGAAGAGATGGAAAGATTTTTTTTTCACCGTTAAAAGTTTGATACAGAACAAAACGTAATAACAATCATTTCAATTTTATTTTCGTGTAATGGTAGGAGGGCCAAAAAATTATAAGATATTTATAAACAAAAACAAGATACATTTTAGTTTTAATTGCACTTTTGGTGTCTATATTATATATTTATAAACAAAAACAAGATACATTTTACTTTTAATTTTCTAATTAATTGACTAAATTAGTTTTCATTATAAGATATTTTAAATTTATTATTTTGTCTTCTACTTTAACAGTGGTTCTAAGATAATGTAATCACGTTAGAGTGCTTCACGCTGGTCGATAATGACAACCCACAAGTCGGAGTAGGATAGTTATAATGATATTTTAACGCTCAAATCAATTCAAGAACCAAAAAGATACAAAGACTAAAGACAGACAAATTAAACACACCTAAAGTACTTCTAAACATATACTTACATAGAGAGTGAGGTTACGTCCAGGGCCTTAGGTGTGCTACTGGCCCATTTTTATGGATACAAATTCATACTTTAAACAAGTATCAACAGCTTTGGCTCTTATGACCCCAAAAAGTACCAATGACTGTGATATAATTTGAAAAATGATATTTATATATTATTTTTAAAAAAATATTATTTCTTATAATAAGTAAAAAAATAATATAATTAATGATAAAAAAATAATATAAAAAAAAGTTTGAAGATAGAATAAAAACATGTGTCTAAGCTCCTTAACAAGTAAATCTGTCACTGTTTGAATGTCTCCTATGAACAGCAGCATAAGCATGGAATCTCGGAGGTATAACAAACGTCACAAGCCTGCAAGCTTCAAGTGAATCCGTCTTACACCAGACTGATCGAACGGGCACCCATATTCCAAGCAAGAAGAAGACCTTGCTTGATCGCATACAGCTCTGCATGGAGGATGTTTACGTCTCCAATATTGGCAGAGAGGCCAGAGACACCCACCCACCAGCATCATTTCTCAGAATTGCACCAAAACCAGCATGCCTTGGTGACCCAAAACAGCTCCCATCCACGTTGATTTTCTTGGTACCCATGGCAGGTTTAAGTCAACGAACCTCTCTAGTTGTAACACTACCATGCAAGCCATTGAGTATAGTTCTCTTCAAATTTCATTCTGGAAGTTAAAAATTCTGCGCAAGACAGAATGAAGATTCCACTTCTCAGTATTGAATAAATCATTGTTACGCCACCGCCATATCCACCACAAGATAGCAAAGAAGAAAGAATGGTTCCGCTTTTGCGAGTTGGAAGTTAACCAAGGAACAAACTACATAGTGTAGAACTAAACAGTGACACTAAAACCCAGCTTATCCCAAACTTGTTTAGCAAAGGTGCAGTCACGAAGACAATGGGCTAGATCTTCCTCACCCTGTGAACATTTCATACACACATTGGAGGGAGACAGATCCTTATGGTATCTAAAAGAATTCGTGGGAAGAGCTTGATGAATTGCAAGCCACACAAAAAGTCTCTACTTTTCTGGAACAAGGAGCTTCCAAATCCAAGACCAAGTCCCTGTAGTTGTCAAAGAACGTTGATTACCCAAGAGCCAAGCATAGGCAGCAGCTGCTGTGTATTCCCCAAAACAAGTATTCCCCCAAATCCAAACATCTTTGAGATTTCAACCTAAAATCAATTGACATTAAGTGAAGTAACTTAATAAATATATAAATTACACCTGAAATATTGAGACAGACAATGTAGAACTCTTAGCACCCTCTTCATAGATGTCTGGACGAAACAAGCGAGCCTAGCGAATAAGGCGGAAACAAACCTAGCAAAGTAGGCGACGAAAATAAGATATTGACTTGGATACCATGTGAAATTCTAACTTAAAACTAACTGGCATTAAGTGAAGTGACCAAACAGATATATAAACCGCACCCGAAATATTGAGGTAAACGATGTGAAACTCTTAACACTCCTTCTCCACAGATGCCTAGATAAAACAGGCGAGCCTAGCAAAGTATGTGAAAACAAGCCTAGCAAAGTAAGTGGAAACAATTCTAGCAAAGTTGGCGAAAACAAGCCTAGCGAAGTAAGTAACGAAAATGAGATTATGGCTCTGATACCATGTGAGATTCTAACTTAAAATCAATTAATATTAAGTGAAGTGACCTAACAGATATATAAACTGCACCTAAAATATTGAGACAGGCGATGTGAGACTCTTAATACCCCCCTCCATAGATGCTTGGACAGAACATACGAGCCTAGCGAAGTAGGCGGGAAAAGATGAGATATTGACTCTGAAACCATGTGAGATTCTAATATAAAACTAATTGTGATCAATCATAATCTCAATCATAATCAATCACGCTAACATCCCCATCATAGAAGAAACCAACTTGAGTTTGGAAACCGGAATACGAAATTGGCTAGGATGATGAGCTTTGGTAAATAGATCGGTTGGCTGATCAAGAGTGTCAATGGAAATGAGACGAAGAGCACACAAAGAATATATTGATAGATGAAATGACAATCAATCTCAATATGCTTGGTGCGTTAATGAAAAACATCATTGTGACTAATCTGAACAGCACTCCTATTATCACAGTGAAGAGTAATGACAGGTGACTGAGAAAATCTCAAGTCTTCAAGAAGTCAACATAACCAAAGTGTCTCAGATGTGATGTTAGCTAGTGCTTGACATTCTACTTTAGTACTGGAACGTGCTGTTAGAGTTTGTTTCTTGCTTCGCCATGAAATAAGTGCATCACCAAGATAGATACAATAGTCAGTGGTGGTGGATTATCGGTCAGTGGAATTCATAACTCCACAATGTGTAGTTATTTGTACCCCATACCTGTATTTCTTTGATTGCTAAAGTCCTTGTATTTATGCATATTTGGAAGATTTTATACTTCTATTTGTTATATTCAATTCTGATTCCTTTCTTATATGATATTGAGCAAACTATGTGTATTATATTATTGATTAAGTGGATTTTGTATTTGTCATTGATTGGGTGATTTCTCTATTGCAGGAAGAGCTGTAAACAAGTAGATTGGTAGAAGATTTGGACCAACACAGATGAGAAAGCCTAAGAGGAACCCAAAGGAGCAAAAATAGGAGAAAAATTGTGTTTGCTGCAGAATTATGCAGACAAACTTGTCACCCCGCGGCGCTGAGGAGTGTACACTGCGGCGTGGTGGTGCCTCCCCTACATCAAAGTCAGAGAGCTTCGCAAATTGAACGCCGCGACGTGGCATGTGAATGTCGGGACGTCCCCGACCTAATTTGACACGCGCCGCAGTGTAGGCATGTTAACGCCACGGCGTGCCTCTGTTTTTCTGAGTCTATAAATAGATTTTTAGCAGATTTTATAGGAGAGCTCCGTATTAGTTTTTAGGTTTTAGAGAGGCTGCGGCCTGTTCCTCATTTCTGAGCTAATTGGAGGCCTGGGGAGACTAGGTTAGATGTCATCTTCTTCATGGAAGGAGATTAAAGCTTCAAGAATGATATCTATGGATTCCTTCATCTTCTCTCTTTGTTTCTCTTCTCTTCTCTATCTTTTGAGCACTATTTTGATGTGTAATTTCGTGTTCATGGATTAGCCAAACTGTATTTAGGAAATACTTTAGATCTTTATATGAATATTGATATTTACGTTATCTTTTGAGTTTATATTGATGTTTGGTTTTGTTCTTCCATGCCTATGTTTAATGCTTGCTCTTGTTTGGCCAATAATTGCATGATCTTGATTAATGCAAATGAATTAGACATAGGGATTTGTGAATATGGATATGGTATGATAGATGCATGTTCGATGAGTTCAATTGGCTTGGATGAGTTGATTCGCTAACTAGATAGAAATATACCTTTTAGCCATGTATAGCGGGTGTTTGAGAATAGATCGTTCATTAATAAAGTTTACACTAGTCTTCATGAAAACATAAGAAACATAGTGGATTAGGTAAATGACACCAGGGTTGATTGACCTAGACATAGGCTTTTGACTAAATCAGATTCTCAAGCTAACTTAATAATTCATTGATGTTGCTTATAAAGATTGCATAGCATTAGTATGAAGTAGAATGTAAAGAAAGATTCCCTAGATCTCTAAACCATTATCTTTATTGCTTTTGTAGTTTAGATGTAAATTATTTATGCTTTCTCTATTTATGTTCTTGAATAAAATTTAGTTAAGCTTTTAGTTGTTACTTAGTAACGGAAGTCATATATCCTCGTGGGAACGAATTTATACTATGTATCTATATTACTTGAATGACCTGTGCACTTGTGGTACACAAATGATCTAACAGGGATCTCCACCCCAATCAGCATTAGAATAAGCCTGGAGAACCAATGGGGAGTTGACTAAAAAATGAAGTCCATGAAAACAAAATTCCTTTTTATATACCAAATAATACGTAAAAGAACATAATGAGTAGTGTGTGGAGCTGACATAAACTGATTGACTAGATGAACAACATATGAAATGTTTGGACGAGTTACAGTAAGATAAATTAAGTTACTAACTAACTGCCAATAAAGAGTATGATTATCAAGTATAGTACCATCCAGAGGTGTAAATCTAATATTAGGTTCTAGAGGAGTGGACTCGGTGTGACTGTAATACCCATTGATTTAGTAACCACGGCACAATCGTCATTATACCATAGACACTAAATTTAGGCGTGCTACAACTCAACAACAAATTTACAAATTTAATCATTGTGCATATATAAAAAATATGAGCCACGAATGAAGTATACTTAGTATATAGCTCCTAAAATACAACCTCCAAAAGAAAATACATATATACAGATATGTCTTTAACATAAAATACTAGTAACACAAAACATAATACTTACATATTCAAACAACAAAAGACGTGTACAACTATCATATAAAAACTCGACCCGGTCCAAGTCTAAACACTTGAAGGGTAATATTCCTTACTTGGTCTTCCTCTGGAACCAAAATGGGCAAACTCCCCGGTCGAAGTATGTCGCGATGGACGGGAGTCCGAGTCGTCGACTCCATAGAATCCTCACTATGGGTGTAATGTCGATCACCCCACAGGTCTCTAATGGGAATAGAGAACTCCACATGCACAAAAGCATTGAAGGTGAAAGGAGTAACCCCAAGATAGGTACTACTCCTAAGCAAAGTCACCTCCCCTCTATACACGAAACGCTCGGTGTCACGGTCAACACGCCAAGCATCGATGCCTCCATGAAGCCATACTCACACGTAGCCAAAGAAATCTTGTTTAGACGACATCACCATTATCAGAAGTCAATTCACTAAAATCCAGATGATTTAACCTCGCCTTCCTTCACAGTCTTCTTCAACGTAATTGCTGATAAATTCAAGTTATTAATATCATAAATGCCATCAGAAAGCATATCCCATAATAATATAAACATTAACAGTATTGTAGCAACATATATCCACAATAGGTATATAATGATTATGCCACCACAATATGTATGTTGACCATGCCACGACAATGTGTGTACTGACCATGTGTATGCGTAATAAACTCGTTCCTACTCCATGAAGCTAATACTCAAATTCAGAGATGAACGTTCTAGAAGATCTGTCACCCTCAATGACAGTCTACGTCGGACCGCAAAAAAAAAATAGTGCTTGTCAGTTTCTCATCAGTACGTTGCAACGATTCTTCAATGCCCAAGGTATATAGTGTGACAATTAGGTCACTAGATGAATCACCTCGCCCTGACGCATCCTGAGATCCTTCCCTTGGATCACACTACTCAATTCTCGTTCACTCATTAGCAACAAAAGTCATACAGACAAACTGTATGATGTTCAATGCATTATAACTCAATGCATAACTCAAGCCACCATTTGTATTGTTCCCAATGATATCAAAACAACCGCTCATACAATTGTCTGATACTATTAGTATCAATGATATTATATAATCGTCTATGCAATTACATAATAGCACTGATCTACCCGGGTCCAGCACATCGGCATAACAGCAAACCAGCATATAATGTTCAATGTATTGTAATGTTCAATGCACGACAATTCAATGCAAAATCTAAGCCACCATGGACCATAAATCATATTTTAATAAAACTGGGTCCAGTACGTCAGCCCGATAGCAAACCGTTATTTTCATAATCGCATAAACATCATCCAATATTCTCCCCAAAATCCGCATTATATTAATTTACTGAAAACTTTCTCTATTACCTTTACTAAATCCTCTTAAATAGAATACTCTAAGTTCTAAATCACCTTCAAAAACTTATTTTCCATCATCATGATCAAAATCACTCTTATCTAATAATAATAAAAACTTTGTTCTATTTCTTTCAAATAAAATGTTTTAAGTCTCAAATCACCTTTAAAACTTCTTTTCCATCTCTAATATTAAAAATCATTATTTATCCAATAAAAGCTATGTGTTCCATATTCCTCTTAAAAAAATCCTTTTTAAACAAAATACTCTAAGTTTCAAACCTTCATCATAAATTAGTCTCTACGATCAAAAATCACTTCCTTTTTAAATTATGAAACCTTATTCATTTCTTTTTCCACTTTATAAATCCTTAATCCAATTTTCTAATTGCCTAATTTAATGAATTCATAATTAACCAAATATTTTTAACTTGGATCACTCAAATTGGGCATAGAGGCCGTGAGCCTTGGTGGTCATTGGGACTAAAATTTCTTTCCTTTCTCAAATGATTCATAGCATTAATTCAACCATAAAAATTCTACCATAATAATTTTATGCCTATTATCACAACCACATATAGACAATAAGCAAGTATAACAATTCATGCATATTATCAACATAATATAACCACATAAAGCTAAATGAACATAAATCAAGTTAAAGTCACATGATCATACATAGTAAATAAGCACATAATTAACAAGTAAGCACAAACCATAATCACACAATCAAGTGAAGGAATCATCACATGGATTCTTCACTTACAAACACAAAATATCTATTTTCTCACCACCATATTTAGTCGATGAGGTTAATCTCCCTCTTACCTTAAGAGAAAATCAAAAGGAAGCTCCTTGAGGTCTCCTTGAATTTCGTCCACCACCTCCAACACAACCTTAAGACAACAAGCATACAAGCATTAGATCTAAAGCTTGATAGAAGACAACCGTGGATCAAGATCATGGTTTAACATTTTGAAAATAAGATTAGAAATGAATATTCAAAACTTCACCTAAAAGCCCTTGATTTTGAGCTTGAAGAACAAGGTTGAAGATAGATGATTTTGACTAAGATCTCAACATGAAAGTGTCTTGGATTTATGTCTAGATTAAAGATCTATGGTTGGATAGAATTATAGAAGATTGAAAGTGAAAATAAGGGTGTTGGTCGTGAGCTCTTCCAAGAGAAAAGGTGAGGGGATTTTGTGTTCTTGGCTTCAAGAAAGTGAGGATGAAGATGAACAAATAAAAACTAAACCTTGAACCCTTCAAAATGATGCTTTGGCCGTGGGGTTTGGGAGAGAAAGGTGAGAGCTTTTGTTTTGTTTCTTGATAGAGATAAGGGAAATGAACAAAGTGAGACTATATTACCATTTGGTCATCCAAGCTTGTTCTAGAACCTCCTTGATGATTTTTATCCATTCACCACCACCAAACCGTAGGATTTTCAACTCACAAGATTAATAACTAAGAGAAGACTAATAGTCATGGTGATGACCATGAACGCAAAAAGAAGAAGAGAAAATAAAGATCAAGATTTTTACCTCAAAAGCCTTAAGCTAGGGCTTGAAGAAAGATGATGAAGATGTGAGCTTTTGAAGATGGTTCCAATAAGAAAATGTCTTCAAATGAGATATAATTTCAAGTAATGTGATTGCTTGAAATTAAACAAATATAGAGGGTGGAAGAAGTGGTGTTGCTGTGGACATGGAGAGGAGAGAAGGAAGAGAAAATGTGAGAGAGAAAAAGAATGTAGAGATAGAAAGTGATATAAATTTTGAAAGTTTTAAGAGTGAAAAGTGAGTGTGTTTTTGGTGAAAAGGTGACAATTTGTGTCACATTTCCCCCTCTCATTATCGTGGAGTTACAAGGGAGGAGAGAGAAGGAGAAGCTTCTCTTACAAGCTTGGGAGAAGCTTGTTTAGGAAGCTTTACTTAAAGCTTCTTCAAGAAACCAACTTTCACTTTTTTGAAAAGTCAACGATATGATGTCACATAAAGTGAACCTTCTAGAAAAGATGATTAGCATTTTACTGAAAGTTATTATCCAATGGACAAAGGTTACAGTTACAAAATCAGTATTTATTATCCAATGGATAATAAATTGTATTGCGATTTTATTTATCAAATAAAATCTCGAAAAACAAAAACTTCGTAAACTGTATCCGGCTTCGGGTTTAGTAAGATTCTCGAGCCCCATTTCCAAAAAATTTTGGTCTCGAAAAAATATTTTTTTGGCTCATCTTAATGTGCACGCAAACTGAGAAAAATAATAAAATAATTAAAATCACCAGAATAATTCACAAAAATTCACAAAAATTACAAATATTATAAAATAAATATATATCATGAAACAAGCAATTTCTGGAGTGTTACAGTGACTGTCGGAGAGATCGACTCGAGAGATAAGATTCAAGACATATTTAGCTTGAGACAGAGAAATGTCATTAACAAAAGAAAGGATTTCATGCCTCAGAAAGTAACTAAGAGGTCTAAGATCTTTCATCTCAAAATGTTGACTCAAGAACTGTTTAAACTCAGTAATACCCGTAGTATCATCACCAGTAATAATGATATTCATATCATCAACATAGAGAAGCAACACAACAATACATCTATCAGTTTTCCAAGTAAACAGGATAAAATCATGGGCACTGGAGGAAAAGGTAAAACCATGGGAGATTACAACCTAAATCCACTTGACATTAAGTGGAGTGACCCAACAGATATATAAACTACACTTGAAATATTAAGGTAGACGATGTGAGACTCTTAACATGGAAGAACTATGGCTAGCTATAGGAATCATAGAAATAGAATTCTTGATATCAGCAAGAATTATTGTAACCAAACCCTAAAAGCTCCAATGGCCATTAACCTAGAAATCCTTAACCTTCAAGTCCACATAAAAAATATGAATAAAATCCACCAAAAAGGCCAACAATCCTTGTGAGAACCAGTTGGTAAACCTTAAGGAACTTTCACCTGATCCAAGCTTGAATTTAAAGCCCTTTTGAAGCAAACTCACAGTCTTTAAGGTACGACACCAAATGTATGAGGAGTTAGCATTCATACACACCTCAAAAATAGACTTTTCAATGAGATATTTGTAAGTTAAGAATTGAACTCTGAACTTCTTATCATTTTGAAACTTCCAAACAAGTTTTCAAAGGAGGGCAATGTTGATTGTCCACGCCTTATGCAAGCCTAGACCCCTATGCTTCTTAGGATTGGTAACAGTTAGGGATGTCAAGCAGGTTAGGTCAACTCACGAACCTGCAGGTTTCGACCCGACCCGACCTATAAAATGTGAGTTGGGTCGGGTAGTATGTTTGGAAACATCCAACCCACGGGTACCCAACCTACTGACCTTCTTTTTAAATTAAAAAAAAAGTCGTTTAGTTGCGATTAAAAAATTTTCTAGCCACAATTTTTAATTGCAGCTAAACGACCACTGAAAAAAAGACTTATCTCATGTGGAATTATGTTGTTCCATTTTGAAGCCTAATAAAAGGAAAAAATGCTCACACACAGATAGTACACTCTTCTCATTAATTATTATTTTGACTACTCACTCTCAAATTTCTAGTCTCTTAAATAAAAAATCTAAATCCATAACTTCCAATTTTAAGAATTGCAACGTCTTGAAAAAATAGAGAGTGTAGTCAATGATTAAGTCAATCCACATGATATGTGTGATGACATTGACTTCAATTAGTTAAAATAATTCGTTGTTTATGAATATTGAGACCTATTAGCTTAGTTTCATTTATTCCAGACTTAAATTAGTAAAACTTGTTAATTTATTATGTACTTATGTGTATTTAGTTTATTTGAGACCTATTATGTTTGTGTAAGATCGGTTATGTAAATTAATATATGACTTATTATGTTTATATAAGGCATGTAATGTGTAACGAATTTTCAATTTCGTATTTTGACTTTTTTTAAAGAATTTTTTTAACATATGTGCAACACATTACTCTAATGAGCAGGTCGACTTAAAATTTTTTTACATAACCCATCTAACTCACCTAGTTGACACCCCTAGTAACAATAGTCCAACTAAGCTAAAGCTTCTACTATGGCCTCTGGACCCCCAGATGAAATTTCGAGATAGTTAGTCAATATGATTGGATATCGCTTCTGGAAGCCATAATGACTGCATGTAATGGATCGGAAGGGACGCAACCATAGATTTGGCAAGACAAACCCTCCCAGCCCTATTCAAAAGCTTGTTTTTCCAAGAAGTAAGTCTTCATTGAATTTTTTCAATAATTGGAAAAAAAATTACATTTTTGACTTGTCCTTTAAGCAAGGGGAAACCAAGGTATTTACCTAGATCAATGGTAAAGCAAATGCTAGACATACTAGTAAACATCTTTTTTCTTCTTCTCGATACCTTAGGTGATGCCATAGTATAGGATTTTTCTAAATTCACTTTTAGATTCGATGACTTACAAAACTTTTGGAGGACCGAATCTAGAAGTTGAACTTGAGATTTCTTAGCCTTACAAAATAAGAAAACATCGTCTACAAAAAACAAGTGAAAAATGACAGGTCCACTTTTAGATAAGTGAATGGGGTTTTATTGTTTTTCATCAACCTTCTTTTGAATCATTAAGGTTAGCTTCTCCATGTAGAGCACAAATAGGTAAGGTGACATCGAATCTTCTTGCCTAAGACTTCTATTCGAGACAAACCCATCAAGCTTGGATCCATTCCAAAGAATGGATAAGTTAGAGGCTCGAACACACCACATAATAAGCTTAATAATCTATTCAGGGAAGGCAATATCATGAAGAGTTTTTTTGAAGAAATCCCAACTTACCTTATTATAAGCCTTCTCAAGATCAATCTTGAAAGCACACCATTCTTATAATTTGACTTATGCATGTAATGAAGCACCTCCTAAGCAACTATGACATTATCAGTAGTACCTCTTTTGGGAACAAAACTGCTCTACAAAGGCCCTACCAACTCATCCAAGAAAGGTTAAAGTCTATGCACAAGAACCTTAGTAATAATCTTATAAGTGACGTTACATAAGCTTATTGGCCTAAATTCCTGAATTCTAGTAGGGTGATCAACTTTAGGAATAAGGACAACAAGAGTTTCTGCCAAATGTCTGTCAAACTTTACATTATTGAAAGCATCCCTAACCAAGTGCTAGACATCATCACCAACCATCTCCCATAAATTTTTACAGAAGAAAGGTTGGAAGCCATTTGACCCAAGAACTTTAAAAGATTCCATAGACATAGCCATAAACTTAACCTCATATCTGAACACAAGTTTAGAAAGAGCTAGGCACCCATCCTCACTAAGAGAAAGCATAACATCAATTTGAATAGCTTGAACATTAATATTTTTCGTGGAATAAAATAAATCTTTATAGAAATCAAGAATCATCTCTCTAAGTATGAATCTCTCTAAGCATGACATCATCCGTACACCAAAAATTATCATCCCCAAAAAGTCCATGAATTTTGTGTCTCTTCCTTCTAACTAGGGACGAATCTCGCCCCCATTTTCTTATTAATTTCTTTTAAGTATTAATAATTTAATTAAATTTATTAAAAAATAAAAAATAATTATATTGATCTTTTATAAAGTTAATATTTATTATATTGACACTTTTATTTAAAAATTATACACATATTCCTAATTTTATATATTGTTATTACACTCTAACATCTTTCTTTCTTTATAAAATTATATATACATCTCTTCTTTATGTATAAATATTACACAAAGTCATATTGAAAATATAAAGCAAGGAAAGTATGGGTAATTTCTCAAACAAAAAAGGTGTCAATATTATAAGCACTAACTTCAACAGAGGTCAGTATAATTATACCAAAAATAAAAATGATGAAATTAAAAGAGTTTATATTTGATATGTATTTGACATGTGATTCATAATTATTTTATATACATTAATATTATAATTTCAACTCATCTTTCTATTATTTTTTAATCTTTATATAATAAATCTACTAGTTCCTCTCACTTTTAGCTTCACTTTCTTCCTTTTTTTAAAATCTATATCTATATAAACTTAATTTTGCTTATAAATCATGATGTAAAAGATAACTACTATTGTGATGCATTTAATATCTAATATAAATTTTTTTTTTTTACTTTTTTCACTTTATTCATAAATCTTCCTATATAATGAAAAAAATACTCTTCTAAAGTGAACAAATAAAAATATATTTATCCTTAATTTAAAATAGTACATTTTGATCTTAACATACTAAATAATTTAAGGGTGAATACATCTTTATTTGCTAACTTTAATTTTTTTTTATATTTAATAATATGATTCATGATTTTTGGCTCTTTCGCTGAATATTTTCTTGATTTGTCCTTACTTCTAACTATGGTTTGAGTATGGAACAATTAACTCAATTTTCTCTAGATTTTTGGAACCCCAAGTACTCTTCTTGGGCTAAAACCCTATTATACTCCTTGTGCAAGGTGTGCTCAAGATTCTGGAGGAAAAGAGAATCACAATTCTCCAAACTTTTCTGAATCCCTTTGATCTTGGCCTCTACCCTACATTTCCTTTGAAAAATATTCTAAAAAACATTAATTAAATAATAGACAATCAGTTTTCGCCTCATGTAACTTGTCCACCATAAATTGACCTTCTCTAGCCCAAGCTTCCTAAACAACAGATGAAAAATCAAGGTGAGTTGTCCATGTTGCTTGAAAATAGAATGATGTATGACCGACCATGTGAGGAACACATCTTAATAGGATTGGTGAATGGTTCGAGTAAATTCTGCATAAATTTTCAACATATGCCTCCAGGAAAAATTGCTCCAACTCAAATCAACTAGCACTCTATCCAACCTTCTAGATATATTACGACCACCCTACATTTTCATAGACTAAGTAATCTTGCCTCCTGTGTACCCCAAGTCGATAAGATCATAGTTATGTAGAACTTGAGCAAAGTTAGCAACTCTAACCAAAAGAAAATTACTTCCACGGACCTTGGAAGGAAGAATAATCTCATTAAAATCACCAATAAAAGCCCAAGGAGCATTAATTGACCTGTCAAAATTAGAGTTGTCAAAATGGGTCAAGTCCGATGGGCCGACCCGAATAGCCTGACAAAATGGATGGGCTGGGCTAGCAAAAGTAAACAAAAAATTAGAAATGACCTGAATAGGTTAGGCCCGTATGGGCTAGCCCAAACGGACTAGATCAGCCAGCATTAATAATGCTACAGCAAAATGTCAACTCGAAACTAACATAACTCGATTTGGTCCAGCCTGAAAATGGCCCGGCCCGAGCTGGATAGGCCCATTTTGACAGCCCTAGTGAAAATTAAATAAAAAATCCTATAGCTCAGCTCGCAAAGAAAGAATCAGACATGTGTATATAGCACTACACATCCAAGACTTGTGACCACTAGAAACCTCAAGGGTGATGCATTGATGGAACACATGCAAAACCTTGACCGCAAAGCTTCCACAAGAACTAAGAACCCAAATGCCACCAGAGTGGCCTTGTGCTTTAACCACCCCTTTCGATGCAAAGCCTAAACTCTCCCAGAACTTGCTAACATGATGGAAAATCATATGGGTCTCATACACAATAAAGATGAAAGGTTTGAAACTTCTAATTAGTTCCTTCACTCTCCTCTTAACTCTACTATTTACAGCACCTCGAATATTTCATGAGATTATATTTAAATTTGCGAACTCAATCATTAAAATAATGATAAAGAGAGAAAGGAAGGCACTAGGCCTATTGAACTTAACCCACATCCATGTAAGTGTTATCATTTGCTCCTCTGTCATCTACCATATTCACAACAACATGTGGCAATATATCAACACCTTGACTGTTTAGAACTACTTCATCCATTAAGTTTATAATTAGAGTCTTAGAACTAGAGCCCCTATTACCTATCAACATCTCCCTAAGATCAAGTAGAATTGGTTGCTTTTCTTCAATAAACTTGGAACTGTAAGCACTAACCACAATGATATTCATGGAAGACTTGAAGCCTACGTCTTTTTCCATAACATTGGATGTTGTCGTTGGGAGAGTTAATAAGATTAGGGCTTTGAACAAGTTGCACTCCACTAACAAGTTGCACTCTCTTCATTCTTGTGTACGTTAGACACTTGTTGACTTACAAAACTATTCTTGACTTCTGTAACTTCCTTTATTCCTTTTAAAGCATCAATTTTTTTTAGCTTTTATGCCCTTATCATTGTCTCCCTTGGATCTTGCATTTTGTTGATTTTATTGAGGTTGTTTGCGGCGTTTATGCTACACTATAAGCTAATCACCATGCAGTGATTGATTTTCTATAACAGTTTGATTGGTTGGTTGTTGGGACAACAAATCATCACCCAATAGTGAACGATTCTCCTCCACGTTCAACACCCCATGGCCACCTCCCACCTCTTGTTGGTTACCTCCAACCGAGCCTCTATTAACACCATTAAACTTCTTAGGACACTCTCTACTCAAGTGACCATAACAGCCACAAGTTGCACAAATTAGATGGAGCCCCTCGTATTCTATATGATAACTTCTTAGTGATGAATTTTACGGTTTACCCATTTATAATTTATTTATACAGAACAAAAGGCTCATTTTCTTCATAAAGAATATGTTGAAAAAATTTGTTTGTACAATGTTTTAAAAATCGAACCAAATATTGATCTAGCAAGTCCTCCGAGTCATGTTTCGATTAATTCAATCAGTCAAATTTATGATTAAACTGTAATTGAACCGAAAAATGCTTAAACCAGAGACATGACCAGTTCATGGTCCAACCAATTCAACCGATCAATTCAGGCCGATTTTTAAAACAATTGTTTTGCACTACATAATGTTGGACCGGTAGGCGGTATCTATTAATTGGTGTAACTGAATTTGACTTTTATTCTATAATATATTAAATTTATAATGAAAATATATTAATTTTTTTACCAAAAAGAAAATATATTATATTTTTGAAATTGCCAAATTGTAGACTTTGTCATTTCATTTTATTCTTATTATATAAAAATGGAATCATCTTAAATTTTTTTTTTATTGGCATCTTAAAAGAAACTAAAATATATTATTTTGAAGTTATAATTTTTTTTGGTACAAAAAGGAAAGAAAATAAAAAACATTTGACCATCAATATAATATAGAAAAGAAAGATACATGGCCTAAAAATCTGTCATATGTTTTCCCAATTATTAACCTAATAATTTAATATTTTGACATGTGGCGTCTATGGTAGTTATTTTTAAGCCACATGCCATCTGATGTGGCAACTATCACATGTAAAAAAAATTAATAAAATTATAAAAAAAGTCAATCATCATATAACAAAATAAAAAATGAAAAATGAAAAAAATACTCAAACACCCAAATAAGTTAAAAAAATTAGTCAAAATAGTTTTAATCAATAAAAACTACTTCCATTCCATTAATCTGTTTCTAGGTTCCCAATGAACTGCTCTTCTTTGTTATTGAATGAAATTTCATATTTTCCACACATCTCAGAAATTCCCTCTGTTCTAAATGCCTATAAAGCAACCTATGGAAATGCCTATTTAGCAACCCAACTTGGAGGAGACCTCATTGGGTTGCTAGACGCCATAGTAGTCGTTTTTGTGTCCCTGATGATTTGTTCTTTTTTGTTCTTGGTTGAAATTCCATTTGCTCCTCACATTTCAAAATTTCCCTTTAATCTAAATGCCTATTCTCCAACCCATGGAAACACTCATTCAGCAACCCAACTTGGAAGAGATCTCATTGAATTGTTGTACGCTATAACAGCTATCTAAGACAAGGTTTTTGTGGCGAGTCATGACTGGGGAGCCCTCAGTCCTTGGTCCTTTTGCCTTTATTGCCCAGAATAAGTGAAGGCTTAGGTTGGGGGGTTTCTATTAAGAGGACTTTCAGCAGCACAACCTTTCATCTTCAATCTCAAGTAGCAAAGTCACGACCACAATGAGGAAAATGGCATTGATGCCTACTTTTAGCATGAAAGTAGTCCATGGCCAGAAAGTACACCATTGTGAGTGGCATTCTCTTTGGGGTTTCCATTCTGAGTCATTGAAGTCACAACCTATGCTTGCAGGTATGATTAAAAAAAATCGAATTAAATTCTATCTTTTTCAAATATGGAAAGGTTATATTAATTGATACATTTTAAGATTTGTGGTATAAATCCTTCTAATCCAAAAACGATTCTTGCTGCAATGATTCAAAAAAAATTTGAATTATTTTCCATTTATTTCAAATATGGAAAATTATGAATGATTTACAAATTTGTGACATATCTCATTATGTGAATTATTTCATTTCCAATTCTGTCAATTCAATGTGTTCCATATATTTCCACAAACAATTGACTATATGTTAATCATGCTCATAATATTGATTAACCATGATTACAAGATCCCTTAAAATTCGTACACATACCATATCGAAAATGACATTGATGCCTACTTTTAGCATGAAAGTAGTCCATGGCCGTATTTCTCTTTGGGGTTTCCATTCGAGTCATTGAAGTCTTGCATGATTAAAAAAATCGAATTAAATTCTATCTTTTTCAAATATGGAAAGGTTATATTAATTGATACATTTTAAGATTTGTGGTATAAATCCTTCTAATCCAAAAACGATTCTTGCTGCAATGATTCAAAAAAAATTTGAATTATTTTCCATTTATTTCAAATATGGAAAATTATGAATGATTTACAAATTTGTGACATATCTCATTATGTGAATTATTTCATTTCCAATTCTGTCAATTCAATGTGTTCCATATATTTCCACAAACAATTGACTATATGTTAATCATGCTCATAATATTGATTAACCATGATTACAAGATCCCTTAAAATTCGTACACATACCATATCGAAAATGGCATTGATGCCTACTTTTAGCATGAAAGTAGTCCATGGCCAGAAAGTACACCATTGTGAGTGGCATTCTCTTTGGGGTTTCCATTCTGAGTCATTGAAGTCACAACCTATGCTTGCAGGTATGATTAAAAAAAATCGAATTAAATTCTATCTTTTTCAAATATGGAAAGGTTATATTAATTGATACATTTTAAGATTTGTGGTATAAATCCTTCTAATCCAAAAACGATTCTTGCTGCAATGATTCAAAAAAAATTTGAATTATTTTCCATTTATTTCAAATATGGAAAATTATGAATGATTTACAAATTTGTGACATATCTCATTATGTGAATTATTTCATTTCCAATTCTGTCAATTCAATGTGTTCCATATATTTCCACAAACAATTGACTATATGTTAATCATGCTCATCTTTTGCTGCAACAAAAACCTTTTATTGATTGTTTTATTTCCACACATTAATGTATTGTTTTCTTTTTATGCATGTATGTAATCTATTGTTTTCTATTTGCATTGAGTTTTTCTTTTTTACTATTTTAAATACTTTATTTTATTTTATTTTGCCTTCACAAATCTCTCATAAACATATATATTAACCAATAAAGGAGACTTCATATATACCTGTTTAAAAAAACCATACACTGAAAACACATACATGAAATGAAACAACTGGTGTAACACATTTGTGCACTTTGGGCACATGCATCTACAATCATAATCTGTAGGGGATGCATGTCTCTCTTCAAATAGAAGGTCCTCATCGACATATGAGATGGTTATTTGAAAAATCTTCTGAATGTTAATTACTTGAACAAGCCTATAAGATCTAAATACTTCAGTTTTTTTTCTTTCAATTTGAATATTAGATGAATCTGTAAATTAAAAAAAAAATGTCTGTATTTATGATTCAATCTGTAAATTTAAAATCTTGTTGGTTGATATTTCAATCCTTGTAACTTGAGAGATGTAACAGTCCCATCGTTAAAATAAATTCATATATGCTTATACATTATAGGACTTGATGAATGTTCCAAAAAAGAATCATTATAAACATGATATGTAATTTCCCTTTGATTTCTAAGCAATTGTATCATGATTTCTTGTTCTGATTAGTGTTAATATCATTATTTCTAAGCATTTTAGTTTATGTTTTTCTGTGTGTTTTGATTAGCCTTTTTTCAAATATCTGTTTTTCTTTTTAAGTTTATATTTTAAATTTCTATTTAATTAGAATTTTTTCTATGTTAGTTTTTTTGCGTGAGCAAGTGTGTAACCATTTCTTCATTTAAAATTAGACTAGTTATTATATATACTTAGTAACTAAACTTGCTGGTTTAACATATTCGTGTATGCTATATTGAATCAATTTTATGTTAATATTAAATACCTTGAGTTTAACATAGATTGTACTTTAATAGTCCTATAGGATTTACAAGGTTTTGGGAGCTCATGAAACTCTCTTCTTAAAGGTATATTCAATTTTTATATACATTTAACTATTTGTTTCCTATTTATTCACTAGGTTTGCATTTGGTCAATTTATATTGTCATTACATTTAATAACATCAGTTCTATACATTAATCTATTGTTTTCTTTCTATGCATGTATTTAATTTATTTCTATTCATGTACTTAATGATGGTGAAGCGAAGATTCAGATTCCAGATGATATGCTAATTTAAGATGTAGAAGATTCATTATCAACATTGATACAATTTGTATATCATAATCTGATCGATAACATTTCAGTTCTAGATTACTTCTAAGAGAGGGTAATTTTTGTCCCAACTAATGAGAGTGTTGAATGTGTAAATAATTATTTGATGTCATTGATCCCTAGAGAAGAGAAAGTGTACTTGAGCTCCAACAACATATGCAAAGAATATGCAAATTTTGAAGTGATTGTAGAAATCTACACAACTAAATTCCTAAATAACATCTTATGTTCTGACCTTCCAAATCATATGTTGAAATTGAAAATTGGTGCTTTGGTAATGCTAATAAGGAAAATGACCAATCATGGGGACTTTGCTAGGGCACACGACTTCAAATTGCAAAATTTGACAACCATGTACTTAACTACAAGATTCTTTCCAGTAAACATATTGGAGACATGATTTTTATACCTCAAATAACATTGGTTTCATTCAATACAAGCATACCCTTCAAGTTTCAAAGAAGACAATTTTCATTGATAACTTCATTTGTCATGACTATCAACAAAAGTCAAGGTCAAACCCTTTCACACATAGGGCTACACCTTCCGAAGCCTATTTTCAGTCATGGCCAACTGTATGTGACATTGTTTAGGGTCAAAAGTAAGAGCGATATTAAGATATTCATCAAATCAGACGACAATGAGTCATCAAATGTAACTAACAATGTTGTCTATAAAGAAGTTGTTCAACGAATATGATTAATAAGAACAAAAATTATATTTATTTATGAATTTGTTAAATTATAATATCTCCTCATACATGTTATATAATATTATTATCTATTTGCTACATTCTCATTCTCTTTTATTTGAACATTTGTTTCAAAACTAACATGACGGTTTCATGTAAGAGTGTGTTTGGAATGTAAAAAAATGAGAAATGATTTGATTTGTAAATCAAATTTAATTAAATTTTATGTTTGGAATGTTAAAAAATGAGAAATGATTTGATTTCTAAAATCTCATGGATTTCATTCCTTTTGTTTTAAAAATTCTATCAATTTTGATAGGATTTGTTAGGATTTGATTTGATTTGAAATAAATAAACTATTTTACCCTTAGTAACTACCTCTAACAACCTTTCATAAGGGTTAAAATGTAAAATAATAAAATTAAATTAAATCAATTTTCATTTTAATGAATTCCAAACATAAAATTTGATTTTTAAATCAATTCAAATCATATTTTATTTTTAAAGTTCCAAACACAAAATTTAATTTTTAAATCAAATCAAATCAATTCAATTCAAATCAAATCAAATCATTTCTTATTTTTATTCATTTCAAACACAACTTAAAAGAAGATATAGAATGTTTTGAGGGATTAATTTGACAAAATAGATTGATGGATTTAATAAATTTGTACATTAAATTTTATATTGGATATTGATATAAGATTGTTGTGATACGCTTTAATATTTATTGTTACGGTTGTTAATGGTATTGTGTAACATGTTTAATTTATATTTATTTACATTTCTTACTCTAATACTTCGTTTTGTCGATCGTACATTAATCATAGTTAAATATATTAATCTAATTATAGTTAAGATAAGATATTATTTATATCGTTACAAATCTTTTTTACTAGATCGCTATTTTTGTCTTTATATTTTTAGATGTTGATATGAAGTGAAAAGAAATTGATATATCAAAGAAAATATTAGTTATGCCATGGTATCACCTTGTCACGTGGGACACGACACGGCACATTTTGGATATAAAAGATAATAAATAAATAAATATTTTACATTTTAATTATTTAACAATATAATAATAATAATAATAATAATAATAATATAATTTATGCGTTTATAATAATAATATTAGAAACTCATAAATGCATTTTGGATTAGATTTCGTTCCTTTGCTCTCTGCCATCTCCATCACATCCAAGAACCCTAGCAGGTACTGTTTCCTCTCCCTGCTTCATTTGTTTTCTCTTCCTTCAATTCCTTCAAATCTCAACATGGGTACACTCTCATATCTAAATTTAGCGTTTTCCCACTTTCATTTTCATATTGTCGCTGTTGATATGTTCCTTTTTAGCTCAAGGATCTGATTTTTATTTTTCTTTTACTTATGTCTTGGTCAAAAGGGATCTTAGATCAAAAGCCACAAGCTGAGATCTTTTGGGAACGAGGTTCTGCCTAATTTTCATTTATGAGGTTTTGCCAATACGAGGTTTCTGTAATTTATCCTGTTGAGCCCTTTCTGGTTTGACTGCATTTGAGCTGAAACAAAAGGTGAGTCTTTTTGGTTGCTCAATTGGGTTTTGTTCTGGTTCTATTTTCACATTAAATTTATTGTCTTTTGGATTCTATATATAATAGGCATGTGAGGAGAACACAATGGCCTGCAAATTTGACTAGTGTACATTATTGTCTTCATCATTTCTTGTTGCAATGGATGGGGATAATGGTCTTAACATACGTAATTGGGGTTACTATGAGGCCACAACGTCCTTTAAGAACCATCTTGGCCTACAGCTAATGTCCTCCATGCCCGAAAAACCTCTGCTTGGAGGGCGCAATGCTGCAGTTTTATCTGGCAGCACAAATGCCCCATTTCATCATAGGGACATTGGGATGCCCCAACCAACATACCCTATGGATTACATGAGGGATGCTTGGATTAGTCATAGAGACCACAAGTTTATGAATATGAATATGATACCTACCAACCCAAATTATGCTGTTATTCCTGAGACATCTTCAGCACATCAAATGCAAATGATTCAACCGCAACCACCTGAATATCCGAAGGAAGAAACACCAATGGAAGAGCCATCTGTTGAGAAGGTCAACGGAACTAGTAAGAAAAGGCAGGGGCCCAAGGTGCCCAAGTCCCCGAAGGCAAAGAAGCCCAAGAGAGCGCCTCGTGTGCCAAAGGATGAGAATACTCCTTCAGTTCAACGAGCAAGGACTGCAAAGAAAACTACTGAAATTGTAATAAACGGGATTGATTTGGATATTTCTAGTATTCCTATACCAGTTTGTTCATGCACTGGGACACCTCAACAGTGTTATAGATGGGGTTCTGGTGGGTGGCAATCTGCATGTTGCACAACAGGCATGTCATTGTATCCTTTGCCTATGAGTACCAAAAGGCGTGGTGCGAGGATAGCTGGAAGAAAAATGAGTATAGGAGCATTTAAGAAAGTTTTAGAGAAACTTGCAGCTGAGGGTTATAACTTTTCTAATCCAATTGATTTGAGGACTTATTGGGCAAAACATGGCACCAATAAGTTTGTCACTATCAGGTAGATTTACTCAGTGGTACAACTGGCCTCTTATTCCATTCAACCTGTTTGTCATGTATATATTTGAATTTGGTCTGAGACAGAGGCTTCTTAGATGGTTTGTAGTACAAGAATTTTTGAATTTATGTGACATTTCCTTTTCTCTTTAAATTCTTGCTATGGTTGGTTGTTCACTTCTTTGGATTTAGTGCATGGGAATTCAGTCTTGTGGTTGGTTGGTCCTGATAGGGGACTAGCAAATAAGATCTCATTTTAATGATATTTACCAGGGAAGTTTCATCTGTCCACAAACCCACTACTGATTGAATGTTACTTCCAACTAAACATACCAATGTAGCTGCTGAATGTTTGTGTAAATCCCCACTTAATTAGAATATGCCTCCGGTTCATGACTAGCGGAAATTGGGTTGGGAAACGTTGCATAATGTATTAAATTGCAATGTGTTTCTAGCTGATTCATTTGCATGAAATTTTATCTTGTCTAAAAACTAAGAAGGAAATGGCAAAAAACGATATTTGTGTAAAAAGTTGCAGCGAGGAAAACATAAATCCTGCGTCATAATAGTGAGATGTTTTTAATTGCATGTTCGATTATAGAACAAGAAGAGGAATTTATCCGATCATGTGTTTTATCTGTCAAATTTGAATTTGTTATTTAGTGTATGCCTTTTACTTTTTGAAAAGATTGTTTAGCCGTGTGGAACAGTAAAATAATTCCAACTAAAAGTCTAATATTATAGTTGATTACTTACCCTAATAATTGTTACGAGACTAATCTGTGTGAAATTTAACATCAGAAGTACATAGTTTCACTTTTTGTTATTAGTAACCAGAAAAGTGAGGAATTGCAGATGGACAAGTTTTGTTGAATTGTAAGGCTAGAAAGAAAACACTGGCAGGAAAAAGCTGGGTAGTGAAAAACTGCAGCATATAGTAGACTGATGAGGAATGCCAGTATCTGTTTGTAGACTTTTATAGAGTTTATATGTTGTTGGTATGCATGCTAAACAGGCATTATAGGTGATGGCATATCCCAAATCATTAGTTGACGATTGTTGTGTATGCAGTATGCTAATGTCAGATATATACTTTTCTTAATGTACAGTGGTGTGTATGTTGAGATATTGTGCATTAATGACAAGCACTTTGAAAATCATAATTGACCGTGTATTTAGAGATAATTACAAATTTGAGTACATAAGTAATAAAGTCTGTATAACTAGCTTAATTCCATTTTCACTGAAATGAAAATTGAAGGCATGGTTTTAATGTTCTATAAATTGATGAAAATTTTTTAATTTTAAAACCATTTTTTGATATTGTACTGAAGCACAGGTTTCTGTAGTTGCTAGAACTAAGTCATTAAGCATTTTCCTTTTCCCTCTTGTTTCTAATGTTATTTGAGAAAGGGGAGGGGGAAGTGCATCTTCTGCTGGAGGAAAAGCCAGAATTTCTGTTTAATTGTTAGGGAAACTGGGTGGCTAAATTGGTGTAGGTGATGGAAATATAGTTAGCTTGTTTTTCTGGTTAAGATTTCCCCTTAAGCGTTTTGATAGCTGAAGGTTGAAACTTGAAAGAGTCAAAGAGGAGGAAAAAGTTGCTTTTCAACCATGTGACAGCAGTGTGGCTTCTGTATGTAAAGAAACTGGAAATGGGGGTTAACTTTTTGGTTTTCTAGAGGCTGTGAAGTATGAACGTGTATGTTGAGAGTATCTTTTGGTTCTCCTGACTGTTTGAGTTGCTAATTAGGTAGCAATTTGTGGGGATTCAAACAACGATGTTTAATATTTATATGACTTTCAGATGCTGGAAGCTAATGGTGAACTGAAACTGCTGTATAGATGAACTTGGGGAGAGTATCATCTGAAAACTTGCATAAACTCAAGCATCTATGTGCCTGACTGTTAGAATTCTAGCCTAGGTTCATTAGCTTATTTAGCATTTGTTGGAACTTAGAATGTTAATCAACTGTAGTTATGATTGTAGTTAATAGCTGTTAATTAGCTCTATAATTAGTCCTCGACTAGCTCCTATCAACTCCTTGATTGATTGTAATTATATTATAAATATGATATCAGTGTGCAACCTAATCACATATTTTCTCCCAAATACTTTCTGTTTATATTATGACTATCTCTTTAAATGTAATAATTATTGAGTTTTTCCCCCCATAAATAAAGACCTATGATTTACAGCAGCTTTAGATAAACTGCAAATCCCAACAGTACCTTACTACCAATGCATTTTTATTCTTCTAGATGCACAAGGAAGGAAGTATTTGATGTTCTCTTCATTTTATATAAAAATTCAAAACTAGAACACAGATTGAAGAATTAGTCATTAGAAGTAAAATATTATTCTGCTAAAATGTGAATGTTGAAACCCCTTTGTTATGAACTTTAATAGGTGATGCTAGTGCTGATGCTACGGCACTAGTAAAGATCACGTTGGAATGTCAATGAAGGTGTTGGCAATATTTTCATCAAATTGAGATTCATGATTGTTAAAGCTATAAAACAGTGATAAGTCAGTTTGATCTTTTCGTCTTGTTTTGCCTTTTATATGGAGTAATGGCAAGTTGAGTACTGATGGTAGTCTGTTTGTAGTAGACATTCAGGTTTGGGAGTGATGATATAACGGTGACATTATTGATTGTCTTTTCTTTTACATATATTACAAAACACTACCATTCCTTTGTGTTTTTTTTGTGTCTTAATAAGTTTACCTTCTTAGAGTTCTTAAGAGGTGTTCATCTGTGCAAAGCTCTTACTTGTGAGCGCAACTTCAGTTGCGCTTCTAAGAATACTTATCTCCTCAACGGAGAAAATAGCTATTCACGCAATAAGCACTCAATGGATGACACGAGAAATCAATTATCGTTTTCACCTTTTGGTTGACTTCTAACATGGTGCATTTGCGTACCTTTGATGAAACATGAGTAGTAATGTCTACTCTCGGATTACATTACACATGCATCATTTTAGGAAGCCATTGTACCACAATTTGAGTTCTAAAACTTTTTCGAACGGTCTAATCTATATTATTAACACTAGGTACCACTATGTTACTCATCATTTTTCAATATAAAGCAAGCATATATAGTAGCTACGGTGGCTTTCCATACTGTTAAATCCACAACAGAAAGCAAATGTAACTCCAAGTTGGGTTCATCAAAACTCAAAAGCTTGAAATAATTTATTTATTACATGACTAGTAAGATGAAGTGGAGAAGGGGAATGTTGGATCTGGATACAGCATAATGAACTTCGTTATTGCAATACTGTTACCTTTGCTCATGAATGTGACATTGGTTTGGTTGCTATTTTTCAGGGGAATAATGCTCTCATATATGTTTGTGTTTTTCTCTTCACATGATCTTATCATGTAAGAAACATACGAGATGATTTATTTTTATGAAGAGAAATATTAAAAATATATTTTTTTATTACATTCATTTTAATACATTATTTTTTATTAGATCATGTCACATATTAAAATAATATTTAAATTTAATTAACATCTAATTAATAATATTTAAATTTGATTAATGTATTCAAATTTGAGTGATGTGTAATTAAATTTAAATATTATTTTAATATATAACGTAATTTAATAAAAGATAATATATTGAAAGAAGTGTGCTAGAAATATATTCTTAATACTATACTTCCCACAAATACTTACAGGAGTATGGTAAACATTTAACTGATTGATATCTTGGTAACGTTGAGAGGTTTATGCAAGTGAAACATTAAACGTAAACATTGTCCAATCGGGTTGACTTAGTGGTTAAAGAGGTATCTTGCATGACTTAATTATTTGAATTCGAGCCTCAAGTCAATACTTGCACAAATGACTCTCCTACATGCATGTTATAGTTAGGAAGTATGCTATTAAGAAGGGCGGACCCACGTTGAAAAATAGGGGGTAGTTGTACCCTCAAAGACCAGAAACTTCTTTAAATTGGTTATAACATTTTTTATATATGAAAAAATCTTTAACATTTTTTTTTAATTTTTATATATGATATTTATGTTATGTAGATTAATTCCGATTTCATTTCACATTTATTTCATGTATTAAAAAATAAAAAGCCCGGTCAAAAAAAAAAAGCCATTCATTTCTTAAAACTACAAAATTGTATATTGAGTCATTTAATTCCAGTCAAATCCATTTCATTTGGATTCTTTAGAATCATTATTTGGTACACTAAATGTGGAAAAAAAAGAAAGTGATATGTAAATGTAGCTAAAACTCGTTATTGTTTTTAAACAAAAAGTCTATTTGGTATCAGAAGGAAAATATATATATAAAGGAGATCAATTTATATTAATATAAGTTTTTTTAATTTATATTTATTTTTAATTATTAATTCTATTTTTATTTAATAATTAAAATTATTTTATTAAAAATAATATTAAATAAAAGTGAATCTAACAATTAAAAATAAGTATAAATTAAAAAAAATTTAGACTAATATAAATTAATATACTAATATAAATTGATGGTCCTCATATATATATATATATATATATTGATAATTATGTGAAAGAGACCTTAAGAACAAATGAGGGAAAGTGGTAATTGAAGAAAGTATTAGTTATGTTTTTGGTATTACCTTGGCACCTGGGACTGGGCACATTTCGATTATAAATCTAATAAAAAATTATTTAATATTTTATTATTATTTATTATTTATAATAATAATAATGGAAACTTAGATTTTAGGATGGCGTTTAGACATTTATGCTCCTTTGCTCTCTTCCTTCTCCATTCGTAGACGCCAAGAACCCTAACAGCAACAGGTACTGTTTTTCTTACTTCAATCAACATGGGCTCACTCTCAAATCAATTTTTATCATTTCCCCACTTTCATTTTCATCTTGTTTCTGTTGATCTGTTTCATTTCTGCTCAAAGATCTGATTTTTGCTTTCATTGTCTTTGTTATGGTCAAGGACCAAAACCCACAACTTAGTTTCTGTAATTTATCCGGTTTGACGCTGAACACAAAGGTTGGTTTTGGTTACCCAATTTGCATTTAGTCCTTGGCTTGTTCTGTTTTCACATTAAATTTATTGTCTTTTGGATTCTATATATTATAGGCATGTGAGGAGAACACAATGGCCTGCAAATTTGACTAGTGTACATTATTGTCTTCATCATCTCCTGTTGCAATGGATGGGGATAACGGTCTGAACATTCGTAATTGGGGTTACTATGAGGCCACAACGTCCTTTAAGAACCATCTTGGCCTACAGTTAATGTCCTCCATGCCCGAAAAACCTCTGCTCGGAGGGCGCCATGCTGCAGTTTTATCTGGCAGCACAAATGCCCCTTTTCACCATAGGGACATTGGGATGTCCCAACCAACATACCCTATGGATTACATGAGGGATGCTTGGATTAGTCATAGAGACCACAAGTTTATGAATATGAATATGATACCTACAAACGCCAATTATGCTGTTATTCCCGAGACATCTTCAGCACATCAAATGCAAATGATTCAACCACAACCACCTGAATTGTCCAAGGAAGAAACACCAATGGAGGAGCCACCTGTTGAGAAGGTCAATGGAACCAGTAAGAAAAGGTCCAAGGGGCCCAAGGTTCCCAAGTCCCCGAAGGCAAAGAAGCCCAAGAGAGGGCCTCGTGAGCCAAAGGATGAGAATACTCCTTCAGTTCAACGAGCAAGGACTGCAAAGAGAACTACTGAAATTGTAATAAATGGGATTGATATGGATATTTCTAGCATTGCTATACCAGTTTGTTCATGCACCGGTACACCTCAACAGTGTTATAGATGGGGCTCTGGTGGGTGGCAGTCTGCATGTTGCACAACAGGCATATCAATATATCCTTTGCCTATGAGTACCAAGCGGCGTGGTGTGAGGATAGCTGGAAGAAAAATGAGTATAGGAGCATTTAAGAAAGTTTTAGAGAAACTCGCAGCTGAGGGTTATAACTTTTCTAATCCAATTGATTTGAGGACTTATTGGGCAAAACATGGCACCAACAAGTTTGTCACTATCAGGTAGATTTACTCTAAGGTACAGCTGGCCTCTTATTCCATTCAGCAAGTTTGCGTTGTATATACATGTATTTGGTTTGAGACAGAGGCTTCTTAGATGGTTTCTACTTTGTAGTACAAGAATTTTCAAATTTATGTGACACTTTCCTTTCTCTTTTGTCTCTTGCTATGTTGTTCTGTTCACTTTTTTGGATTTAGTTCATGGGAATTCAGTCTTATGGTTGGTTAGTCCTGATAGGGGGCTAGCAAATGAGATTTTATTTTATTGGTATTTAGAAGGGAAATTTTGTCTATCCTTCTATTTGTATGATATTTCATCTTGTCTAAGAACTAAAAAGGAAATGACACCTTAAAAGCAGTATTTGTGGTAAAAATTGAAGTTAGGAAAATAAAAATGATTGTAGTGTTTTTATCACGAGAAAAAAAAAAGGCTTAGAGTGATTTCCTTTCAGAAACTGGCGTTTTGAAACATTATATGAAGGTAATGGGTGTCATAATAGTGAAATGCTTTTAGTTGCATGTTTGATTATAGAACAACAAGAGAAGTTTTTCCTATAGTGACTTTTGAATTTGTCATTTAGTGTCTGCTTTATGCTCTTTGAAAAGATTATTTAGCCATATGGAACATAAACTTAAAGACTAAAACTATATTCAATTACTTGAACTATTAATTGTTATGAGACTAATCTGTGAGTATGAAGTTTAGCCTCAGAAGTAGATGATCTCAATTTTTGTTATTAGTAAACCAGAGATGTGAGAAATTGCAGATGGACAAGGTTTCTTGAATAGTAAGGTCTGAGAGAAAATTCTGCAGCAAGAAAAAGGCAGAAAGGGAATGAAAAACTGCAGTATATAGTAGACGGATGAGGAATGTTAGTTTCTGTTTGTAGACTGTTATAGAGGATATATGTTGTTGTTATGCATACTGCTTAGACGTTAAAGTTGATGGCATATCCCAAATTACTAGTGGATGATTGTTGTGTCTGCAGGATGCTAATGTCAGATATATCCTTTTCATAATTTACAATTGTGTGTATGTTGAGATAATGTGCATTTGTGAGTTGTGACATGTATTTTGAAAGTCTTGTTTGGCAGTGTATGAATATGTAATTACGAATTTGAATACTTTGTAGCAAGTCTGTTTAACTAGTTTTGTTGATTTTCTCTCAAGTGAGAACTGAAGGCTTAGTTTCAATGTTCTATAAATTATTGATAAAAAGATTTTTTTGAATGAAAAATCGTTGCTTGATGTTGTGCAGAAGCACTGGTTTCTCTATTTGAAAGTAGAAAATACATCATTAGGCTTTTTCGTCTTCCTTCTTGTTTCAAATATTATTTAAGAAAGGGGAGGGGAGAGTGCATATTCTGATGGAGGAAAAAGCCAAAAGTTCTGTATAATCTTTAGGGTAAGTGGGTGGCTAAATTGGTTTAGGAGATGGAAATATAGATAGCTGGGTTTTCTAGTGGCTATTTTCCTTTAAGCAGTTTGATAGCTGAAGGTTGAAACTTGAAAGAGGAAGAAAAAGGTGCTTTTCAGCCATGTGGCACCAGTGTGGTTTGTGGATGTCAAGAAACTGGAAATGGGGGAAACTTTTGGGTGTTTTAGACTCTAGAGGCTGTGAAGTGTGAACATGAAAGTTGAGAGTATCTTTAGGTTGTCATGACTGTTTGTGTTGCTAATCAGGTAGCATTTTGTAGGGATTTAAACATGGATGTTTAAGATTTATTGGACTTGTTAGAATATCTTGGTTATTAATATATTTATGTAAAGTCAGTTTGTGTCCTCAACAATGAGCAATCTTAGGAAATAATTAGTCTTGTCATAATATAGCCGTGTGGTCTGGTTTAGACACACAATTCAGCATAATCTCTTGGTTTTCTAGTGAGGCTAATGGTGAATTGAAGATGCCGTATAGGTGAACTTGGGGAGTAGCATCTTAAAGCATGCATAAACTCAAGCTTCTTGCTGCATTGTGTTTGAAGGTGTTGTCTTCAATGCACCTAAATTTTTTAGGTGCATGGATGCACCATAAAAAAAAGTCCATTGATTTAATAATTTTAAAAATTAATGGTGGAGATGAGAGATTAAAAACCTATTCAACAGGTAATCTTAGGTTTTTTCACTTATTCTTCCTTCACTTCGTCAGAAATCGTCACAACACAGGCAGCACCACCACTCCAACCGCACCTTGCACGCCTACTCTATAGTCACTGCTGGAGAACCGCATAGCTATCCAAGTCGTGCTGTCGCTCCTGGCCTCTGCCACATGCTGTTGCCCATTCCTTGTTCTTAGCTCGTGTACATGTCTCGTCAAAGGCCATAGCCTCTGCAACTCCCAGCTCTTGCCAGAAACAAAGTCCTCTGCCAAGCATCAAAGCTCCAGTTGCGAGTTGATTCAGTGTATTGAAGCCAGCAAAGTTCAAAAATTCTCAAAATGACCAAATGCAGAATTTCACAAAGAGAGCAGGGCATGGCTTGATGGTGGAGATGCATTGAGGAAAATTGATTTCATTTCTGGGTTTTTCAAATCGAACCGGATTCAATATTTCTCTTATATATATATATTTAAATTTTAAAGTAGTGTTTTAAATGTTTAAATTTGAGTAAATTTGTTCATCAAAGACAGCTTCGATTGTTGCTCGCACATATGGATCAATAGGTGTTTTTTTGTTTTCGAATTCTTGTCCTTTCCAACTACCAGCTCTTATATAATAGATTTTAAGAATAGCAAATCGATCATGGGGTTGCAGCAAACATATCATTCCCACAAATATTCAACCCCTGTTTCTGGGATGGACAAATTTAGGTGCAAGCTCTATTTGCAGCCATGGAGGACAATTACAATCTCTTAAATAATTGATTGCACCAACTCCTTAAACAATTACAGAACATATAAAGTATTTTTATGAAAAAAAAAAACCGATTGACCTGTTATTACAGGTAATTCTCAAGGTGTATTCATGAACCAAAAACTCATTTAGGTGCATTGTAGCCTTCACCTGTGTCTGAATAAATGTTATAATTACTGAAGGTTTTTTAGTTTTTTGAATGAGTAAAGATCTATGATTTGCAGCAACTTTCAATAATCTGGAACTCTAAATATTACATTACCGCCAATGCATTTTTCATTTTTGTGGAAGCACAAGGTAATATTTTATATTGCTTTTATTTTATATAGAAATTCAAACCGAGATCCCAAGTTTTGGTGATTGCTGAAAATTGTAGTATCAAGCAATAGAATTTAGAAGTAAAATCTAATTTTGCCACAGTGTGAATGTTGAAATCCGTTTCTTTATGCACTTTAATAGGTGATGCTATTGTTGGTGCTATGACACTAGTAGAGACTAGAGATCATGGTGGAGTGAAGGTGTTGGCAATATTTTCTTCAAAATTGATATTTATGATTGTTAAAGCTATAGAACAGTGATAACTAGACCAGTGTGATCTTCTCATCCTGTTTTGTCTTTTATTTATCTGGAGCAACGATAAGTTGAGTACTGATGGTAGTTTCCATATGTTAGTAGTACTCATGTAGGTTTGGAAGTGATGAGATAATGGTCACATTCTTGATTTTTTGTTTTTAATTTTTTTTAATTACATCTTTTACGTAACAGTATAAGTCCTTTGTGATTTTCTGTCTTTCAATAAGTTTACCTTGGTAGAGTTCTCCAGGGACGTTCATTTGTGCAAAGCTGTTTGTGAGCGCACCTTCAGTTGCAATTAGCTACTCACATTACGGTATATGTGCTCTCAATGGATGTGATTGGAGCCCTCTCCATGTCTCAGAATATCAATTATCGTTTACACATTTTGGTTGACTTCAAACAACAAACATGGTGCATATATATACTCGCATTAGAGTACACTTGCATCATCTTTGGATGCCGTATCACAAATTGAATTATCAAACTATATTCGAACACAAATAGAAAACGAATATATAAATAACGTAATGAACCTTGTTAATGCTATATTGTTATCTTTTGCCAATGAATCTAGTTACATTGCTTCCTATTTTATAAGCAGAAAAGCTGATAGTTCTTTAAAGTTCTAATCGTTCAAAACGCATTCCTCTTTTTTTACTTGTAGAGTGTGTTTGTAATGTAAAAATAATTTCATTTGTAAATCAAATTTAATTAAATCTTGTGTTTAGAATATTAAAAATATGAAATGATTTGATTTTAAAAATTTTATAGATTTTATTTCTTTTGTTTTAAAAATTTCATTAATTTTGATAAGATTTGTTAAGATTTAATTTGATTTGAAATAAATAGACTATTTTATCCTTAGTAACTATCTCTAACTACTTCTCATAGGTTAAAATATAAAATAATAAAATCAAATTAAATCAATCCTCATTTTAATAAATTCTAAATACAAAATTTGATTTTTAAATTAATTCAATTTTTTTTAAAGTTCCAAAGTGGAGGGGTTTGATCATCTCATGTAATTTTTTTTCTTATGTAATCAAGTGAAAGAGACAGATAAATACAAAAATTATAAATTTTTTTTTTACAAATTATGACTAGATCATATTAATAAATATTTTTATGTTTATTTCACTTATCCACTTGATCACATGAAAAAAAACATGAGATGAGATGATTCAAATCCCAAAGTGGAGACTCTATGTCTAAAGAGGCCAGGCCAGGTAGATTATCTTAGGAAGTAGACAGGTTTTCTTCTTTCACCAAGTACAGGGAGGGTCGATTAACAATTCTGATCTTTTGGAAAAGGGCTTGGGAAACCAACCATACAAAAGGCAACAACCTAGCCGTCCATAGACATGTAAGATTAAACCAATTGCTTGATGGGTTTGCCAATCCCGATTCTCTAACAGACTAACTCCTCACTATTACTATTTTTCCAACTAATAATGCTATAAATACTTATACATATATTACCTCACAACACTTGCATAGTTTTTATTATCTTATTACAGCTGATATCACCTTATTTTTGCACACCTACACAACGATAACATATGTGAGGGATGTGAGGGGTTAGTGATGTATAGGAAGTATTTTTCTTTTCAAAATACTCAAGGGCTAGCACTGCCAACTTTAAACTTTTGGAAAGAGAGGTGTGAACACTTAATTTTGTCTGGGTCATTTTTGTGAAAAAAATAATAATAAAAAACTTATTTTTCACTCAATGAGTTATTATCTTATCCGCTAACTTATTATTCAACCCAATTGGTCCGTCAACCCATCAACACATAACCTGACCCATTAACCCATTGACATATTCTACTACAACTCAAATTTATCATAAATAAACTCATCCTAACCAAATTCCATAAGTTATTCTCAATATACTCATCCTAACCAAATCTCATCACTCATCATAAACAAACTCATTCTAAACAAATCTCAACACTCATCATATATCAATTCTAATCTCACTTTAACTCAAACTCTTCACCCTAATCACCTCCTATAAAATCTATAACTTATACACATAAAAAGTACTTTTGATTAGTATAATTTTATGATAGTCTCCACTATCTTACACATGTTAAATAATAATTTGAGTGTACATAATGACCGTGCCTAAGAATTACTTTATGTAGCATTCTGAGTTAAGTGACAAGCAAACCTATTGTTATTTATTTATGAGAAGCTTGTCATTGGCAGTGAATCAAAAAAACGTCTTGACCCTCTCTACCCCCTTCCACCTCTAATAAGATGAAAGATAGAACTAGAGGAGGCCAAGTTTGAACCCACAATATTCTTGTAAGCAAAACTAACACTGAAGTTACCATCATGGGTAAAAGCCACGTTACAACATCAAAACCAATGCCTTGGGAAGGAGGCTTGAGTCCAGCAATTTTAGTACACACCTGCTGAGAGAATAAAGAATGCAAGACCTCCCATCGCCGCACCCCATCTGTACCCGCAAATAGCATTAAGCTCCAAGGGCTCAACAGGAAGAATAGAGTTGTTTATGCACTAAGCTCCAAGGACTCAACAGGAAGAATAGAGTGGTTTATAAGCGGTCCCATCCCAGGCACCCAATTATCAGTCCAAAATTTAATGCCAAGATCATTGCCAATCCTCCAAATAACATTTATGTCCGCCATATTCCAAGACATATACACCCCTTTCCAAAGATTAAACTCATCTGTTTGATTCTGAATATGAGATATAATATTAGAACCACACTTATATTCAGTGGTGAATCTTAGACTAAATATTTGGGGTGACCAAATAATATAATTTTCATACTTGCTTCAATTTATAAAGAACTAGTATCAAATGCCAGGCAGACAAAAAAAAAATAGTATAAAGTAAATTAAGTGTTATTCTTTACATAAAAAAATATATTTAGTGAAAAAACTCATTCAGTACTTGATTAGTTAAAAAAAGGGGGAACAATTGAATATTTGAATCTCAATAAATGTGTTAATAACAATATTATATATGAGAATTTTACTAATATATTACTAGTATACTACTTTATTAACAAAGAGAAACAATTGTATATTTTTATAAAATTCTAAATAGAAATCACAAAATACTAAAATTATACAAAATTATGAAAAACAAATAGAGACATACACAATCACATATATATGTCAAGGTTTTGAGAACTAGACTGGTAATTAAACCAGCCAAGAAATTGATTCAAGATTTAATAGTTGAACTATAGTTGAATTGGAATGTGTGTGTATATATAATAAAAAATAAAAATATAAAATTTAGAATTTAACAATTTATATGGCCAAGATTTGATATTTATTATTTGACTCTTCAATACTTTTCAGCAAGTCCCACATTGAGTAGAGTAAAAGGCAGAAAAAAAAGTTACTAGTAGTGCTACTTAATACTTTTATAAGTCCCACATTAGACTAAACAACCAAACTTCCAGCCTATATAAAAGGATGCCAAGAGGAGCCTTACAGGTGCACAGTTGCACTGCTTTCCTACACATGGGTTGGGCTTACTAATGAGAAGTTTTTCTTGTTCTTAAACGTGCACAATTTGCATAGCTTAAAATGTGGGCTGTAGGTGTACTAGTTTCAAATTATTTTTTTAAGGAAAAAAATATGTAATTTCCTGAACTTCAATTTTTTTGAAAGAGAAGAAGAAGCCTTCCAAGAAGCTAATCTTCCCATGAACCTATCAGTTACATGACTGAAATTACCTCTCGTAACCCACTTATTAAGCAAAGGAATGCCCAAGTATTTGCCCAAGTCAGTTGTCATAGAGAACCCAAAAGCCTCAAAATTTGCATGACCCTATTATAATTTACGTTGTTGGAAAATTAATTTTTCTCTTTTCACCACTCACCTTTTGACAAGAGCTAGCACAAAGCGTGTCTAAACAATTTTTAATAACATCGACTTGATCAAGCGAGACCTCCGCAAAAAGGAATAGGCTTTCAAAGATTGTGAAAGAGGATCATTTTGTCTAATTTCAGATGGGCGTAACCTCTCAATACAAATAACAGATAAATAAGGTGAAAGAGGATCGTCTTATCTAATTTCCCGGATTGGAGTAAACTAGCCATTACAATCACCATTCTAAATGTTATTTATAGTGGAAGAAAGATGCAAAGCCAAATGAGATTCACCAAACTATTATAGACACCCAAATTACGAAGAAATTCAATCATAAAAGCCCAATCAAGGCAGTCATAAGTTTTTTCAAGATTAATGTTAACAGCCATAAAGCCCTTTTTTTTCCGCATTTTTGTTGTTTATTTTAAAAAATATAGAGGGCTGTAACAAGAAGGAATGAAAAGAAATCTGAATTGCAGAAGGTATAATTTTATTGAGCAGCAGAATGTATACTTATATAGCAATAAGGAAAACAGAATTGCAAAAAATTTGCTATTGATTAACATAATAGATGCCTAAAATAAAGAGAATCAAATATTATGATCCTAACAGCTATTTGATTTTTTATTGTCTAAAAATTAGGAAAATTAAAAACTGATTTGGCAGCTTCACGGGTCATTCCAGTTAACATTCCTCCTTGACACTGGAGCTGCATATTCCAAGTTTTTTTCTCAAGAACTCAAATATGGATTTAGGAAGTGCCTTTGTTAGGATGTCAGCACTCTGATGTTCTGTTCTACAATAGACAAGCTGCACTTCTCCATCCTTTTGAACTTCTCTTAAAAAGAAAAACTTGATCTTGAAGTGTTTTGTTCTGCCATGGAACACTGGATCATTAGCAATTGAAATTGCAGCTTGGTTGTTCACAAATATTTGTGTGTTTTCTGTTTGTTCCATATGTAAGTCTGTCATGAGCTTTCTGATTCAAATAGCTTGGTTCACAGCAGCAACAGCAACTATATACTCTGCCTCTGCTGTTGATTGAGCTATAACTTCTTGTTTTTTAGAACACCATAAAAAAACTCCAGAACCCAGAGTAAAACAATAACTTGAGGTGCTTCTCATATCATCAACACATCTTGCCCAATCACTATCAGAATAACCAAGAGGACTGAAACTTTTAACTTGACTGAACCTTATTCCATAATCAACTGTACCCTTAACATATCTAAGAATTCTTTTTGCTGCTTAAAAGTGAATTTCACTAGCATAATGCATGTACCTTGATAGTAAACTCACAACATACATAATATCTGGCCTGGTTGTTGTTAAATACATCAAGCAGCCTATTAAGCTTCTATACAGCCTTTCATCAACCCTTTCAGCTTCATCTTCTTTGCAAAACTTCTCCTTTTGATTCATTGGAGTTGTAGCTAGTTTGCACTCTTCCATGTTGAACTTCCAGAGAGCTTCTTTTGCATATTTTTGCTGGCACATAAATATTTCATTTTGCTTTTGCTGCACCTGCATACCAAGGAAGAATGTCATCTTTCCAAGGTCTGTCATCTCAAAAGCATCTTTCATTTCTTCTTTGAAATTGTTAATAAGCTCCTTATGACTTCCTGTAACAAACAGATCATCAACATAAATCGATACCACAAGTATTTCATTATCAACCCTTTTGACGTATAGGGTAAATTCACTTGGACTTTTACAAAACCTAAGTTCACCAAGCGTGTATCAATTTTGCTATTCCATGATCTTGGTGCTTGTTTTAGCCCATATAGGGCCTTATTCAATCTATACACCTTCTCCTCATGTCCTTGAACAACAAAACCCTCTGGTTGTTCGACAAAGATCTCTTCCTCTAAGTATCCATTCAAAAAGGCTGACTTGACATCCATTTGATGTATGACCCAACCATTTTGTGCAGCAAGTGCTAACAGCAACCTTATGGTATCCAACCTAGCCACCGGAGCAAAAGTTTTAGAAAAATCTACCCCATAGATTTGGGCATATCCCTTAACAACAAGCCTTGCCTTATACTTGTTTACAGAACCATCGGGATTAAGCTTGGTCCTATAAACTCACTTGACTCTAATGGCTTTCTTATGATTAGGTCTGTCCACCAATTTCCATGTTTGATTTTTTTCAATCATCTTGAGCTCCTCCTTTATTGCATATATCCATTATTTATCAGTTGCAGCTTCTTCATATCCAGCAGGTTCCATGATTGCAACATTACATCTTTGATAGATGTCAGAAAGTGATCCTGTTCCTCTGACAGGTTCTTCATTTACATCTTCATTCTCCTCCTGAAATTCAATCTTCTTATTATTTTCCCAGCTCCAGCTATCTAACTCCAAGAATTTTACATCCCTGCTAACAATTACTTTGTTGTGGTGTGGTAAATAGATCCTGTAGGCCTTTGAAATTAAGTTATAGCCTACAAAGATTCCAGGCTCTGCTTTCTTGTCTAGTTTGTCTCTCTTAACCTTAGGAATGTAAGAGAAGTATAAGTAACCAAATATCTTCAGATTGAACAGCTCGGGTTTGTAACCATACCATGCTTCAAATGGTGTCCTTTTTTTCAAAGCTTTTGTTAGCAGTCTATTCAGCAAAAACACTGCAGTATTTACAGCTTTCGCCCAGAATTTCATTGGCAATCCTTTATCATGAAGCAAACACCTAGCCATTTCCATAATTGTCCTGTTCTTCCTTTTTGCATTGCCATTCTGTTGAGGTGAGTAAGGTGCTGTTAACTGGTGTTCTATGCCCGCATCTTCATAAAACTTATTAAATTTTTCAGAGATATATTCAGTTCCATTATCAGATCTGATTACCTACAGTCTGCACTTGCTTTGAGTTTCCACCCAAGCTTTGAACTTCCAAAAGATGTCAGCAACTTCATATTTAAACTTCATAAAATAAATCCAGCACATTCTTGTGTTGTCATCAATGAAAACAATATAATACTTACTCCCATTCAAACATGGTGTGCTCATGGCCCCTCAAACATCTGTGTGTATTAATTCCAGCTTTTGTGTAGCCCTCCAAGCCTCATTTTGTGGAAAAAGGGAGCCTTGTTTGCTTTCCATATTAGCAGGTAGCACATGCAGGAAGTTCTTCTTCTAATTCAAAGAAATTTTTTGCAAGATTGTTCTTCTTCATATACATTAGAGCACTGTGATGTAAATGGCCCAATCTCTTGTGCCAAAGTACCGTACTGCTAACCTCTTTGTGCATTGCAGCCTGCTCATTGTTCATGAAATCCAAGGCAAAACTTTTGCCTTTCATTTGAACTTTGAACACCTTTCTGCCTTCTAAATCTTTAATCATGTAATTTTTGTCTTCAAACAACACCTTACAACCTTTTTCCACAACTGAGGAACACTCAATAGGTTTTGATTAATTTCAGGAACATATAAAACATCAGAAATTAGTTTCAAACCTGTGTGGCCTTCAATTGTCGCAGTTCCTTTACCTTTTACTTCAATGTATGCTCTATTTCCAATCTTGACTTTAGAGAGAACAATTTTATCAAGCTCTCTGAAGAGCTCACGATCATAAGTCAAGTGGTTTGTACAACCACTATCAATTGCTTCAGCATCCATTTCATAGATCCCGTAAGAAGACAGCTCTGATTACCAATTTGTTGATTATTTTAAAAAATATAGAGGGTTGTAACAAGAAGGAATGAAAAGAAATCTAAATTGTAGAAGGCATAATTTTATTGAGTAGCAGAACGTATACTTATACAGCAATAAAGAAAACAGAATTGTAAAAAATATGCTATTGATTAGCATAACAGATGCCTAAAATAAAGAGAATCAAATATTATGATCCTAACAACTATTTGATTCTTTATTGCCTAAAAATTAGAAAAATTAAAAACTGATTTGACAGCTCTACGGGTCATTCCAATTAACAATTTTTTCCTCCTCATAGTATGCATAATCTCATGAGAAATAATAACAATATTATTTGACCCATGATGGCCAAACACAAAATTACACTGATGAGGAGAAATGATATGGGCCATAATCTTTGTTCTAGTGTAGAACCGGAAGGTGCCTGAGAAGACACGTGCACGGTGGTTTCTTCCTCCTTGTGCGGTTGTCACCTCCAAGAGTCTTGAACAGGGGGGTTGGGTACCTACAAAGGACTCCAACGCTCAAGTCAAATAGGGCACAATGAGGGTATACACCGTAGGAATTAAGGTTACCTTCTTATAGAGGTGTTTTATGATACTTATAGTGCATGTGAATAGTCCTTGAGCATTTGTGCAGAGTGCAGGTATCTAGAGATCGTGGCCTAACGGGGGAGAGTGTGCCTCCCTTCCACGATCGTTCAGGCAGAGGCCTGACGGAGGGTGCCTCCCTCCCACGATCACTGAGCAGATCCCTGGAATTGCGAGCCTATCACATTAATGGCCAACCACTGTAGTAGGCGGTCATGATCCCCACACTGTAAAGTGTTCCATAAGCAATGATCAGGCCAGACGTGGGCCTATGAAGTGTCGATTGAGGAGTACGATTAGTACCCGCGTACGGATGTCCGGCTGAGGGGCGTAATCCGGATCCCGGTGACGCATATGCTGGGTTTAACCCTAAGGGAGGTATCCTGGACCACGGTCCAAAACAGTTGCCCCTAACTTGGCGCTTAAGTGGAACAATTAAGTGTCAAGATATTTAGACCGAGGACGGAGATCCGTTGCGTTGCGTTGTGGGAGTCCGTAGAGGCCGGCATCCATTGTCTAGGGAGTACCCCACAGGGTTGGCATATACCACCATCCCATTATCCAGGGTATGTCTTGCCCCTATGTGTGGATCCTCAGTTCTTTTATCTTTTTTTGTGCTTCGCAGGAATGCAGAGCTTCTTTGGGAAACTTCTGGGTGTTGTAGGAATGTTGAGCTTCTTTAGGAAACTGTTTGTTCTGACTTTATTGGGCATTAAAGGACCTATTAATTTTTTGGTGATTCCCAATGACACACTTCCCTTTCGCCCAATCAGAGTCGAGGAGCATTTAAGGATAGCTTATCTTACACGACCGATACATTGCTCTCAGGTCCAATCTGAATGCTTCGCTTCTCCTATAAAGAGGGAGCATTTTCATCTAGAATTTGATCATTTCTTCTGTTGCATTCCTCTTTGTTCTGCAACTTCTTCTTTCATAGCTCTCTTTGCCTGTTATTCGTGTCCTAAGAGGGTACTACCCCCTGCGAAAGCCATATTCCTGTTTTTCCCGAAAAGCTTGAAGTTGTTTTGGCTATTCTGTGGATTGCCTTTTTAAAGGGTGGCTTACTTTCTCAGCGTTATTACAGAGGGTGGCTTACTTTCCCAGCGTACTCTGATTGCTTGTTTGATATTTCTCGTCGCAGGGGAGGTTTAAGTAGCCGTATGTGTTGGACGGGGTGCTCTGGTGTTAGGGCATTCACTCTCCTTGCCAGGGTAGGCAGTAGGAACTATTGAAGCTGCCTCATGCTTTGAAACGCCTTTGGGAGAATCGCGAGACCGGCTAAGACTTTGGTGGAACAATCTCCTTCATTAAAGGTTGCGCCCCGTTCATCGAAAAAGGATGCATCCCGACCTTTGTTGGTGGAGGCAAGGCAGAAGATTTGGCGTCCTGGCTCCTAATGCCTGGTTTTGCCAAAGTTCTTCAAAGTCCATCCACTTTTTCAAGAGGGAGCCGTGGTGGTGGCAGCGACTCTTCATGCTGCGGAGAAAATATAGATGCGACATGGTTCGGGATGCCAATGATGTTAATGTCGATTCCCGCCTCCGAGGTCTTTTTCCTTATATGTTCCATGTCTCAGTAATTTCTTTTCCCCCTCTTTCTTATGTAAGATGATGTATGAAATGAAAATAAGATTTGTAAATAAAAGCTCTTATCTTTGTATCTTTTCTTCTCCTTTCCTTTATATCTTTTCGCTATCCGAAGTTTTTATGTTTGACCGGGGTGAGTTCAACACTTACTTCGGGGTGGTGCTATTTCTTCTTGTCTATCCGTGATCTTTCATACTTGGCCGGGGTGAGTCTAACACTTACTCCGGCGTAACGTCATCATGCCCCCAACTTGTCGCTTTGGCTTGGATAGGTAAAGTGGCAAGTTCTAAATGCTTGGACCAGGGTATTTGTACCGTGGTCCTGCATGAAAATCCAAACTTAACCTTTGATACCTGCGCGACCTTTGAATAGCTATGCCACTGTCCTTTGCATCAAATGTCTTTTCAACTGCTCTTGTAACTGCGACGGCCACGTGGTGCGTTTTTAACAGGTGGACGTGCCTAGAGCCTTGCATGCCATGATGAGCACGTTTTTGAGATTTGGTACTTGAGGACGAAAATGATCAGAGATTTGAAGATGCGCAAGTGCGGATCACTAGTTTAGAGAGGGCATTGGTCGAAGCTAAAGCGGATAAGAAAAGGATTGAATCGGGCAAAACTGAGGCCGAGAATACCAATGCTTCCCTCCGAGATGAAGTGGCTCAGCTGAAGAAGGATGCGGATGAGCTGTATGCTATTTCTGAAAAGATCAGAGGGGATCAGTTCCAAAATGTTATAGCCCAGATTCAATACTTTAATCCAAGTGTCACCCTCGCCTTGGAAGATCTCAGTGTTGAAAAAGTTTTTCATAACCGGGAGCTTATGGTGCAGGACCTTCCTCCAGAAGATTCCGGGGCTGCTTCAGGGGCTACTCAGACTCCGGAAACTGGCAGGGTTGAACCCTGATTCTTTTTTATTTTTGCCTTTTATTATTTTGCAAGGACAATTGCCCCGTTTGGTTGGGGCTTTTAAATTTATGCACCTTTGCTTCGTATTTGTCTGCCTGTGTATTTTACTTTCCGTGGTCCATTTTGGGTCCAACGCCCATTATGGCATCTATTGCAGCCATATTGTGGACTTAGGAAATTTCTTTGCAACTATCGTAAGAACCATGGTCCGAGTTCTATAACCGTGATACAGGATAGGTAACATTCTTCTAGACTTAGGTATTAAGAAACACCTTAGTCTATTATCCAGTTGCTCATGTTGACGAACATTTTGGAAATGTGGATTTAGGCAAAAATAAACACCTTTAGTATCTTCTCCATCGTTTATGGTTTTAAACTTATGGAATTTTGAACTTAGGTGTGAGAAATGATGCCTTAACTTAGGATATATCGTCCGAAAAGCTTAGTGCTTTCGAATCCTTTTGCCTTAGGCATGTGTTGTCATTTGAATCTTGCCCAGGGTCCTCTTGCTAACCGTACTAGTTAAGCGGGGTCCCACTTTAGCTTAGGTATGAGGGTGGACCACGGGTCATCAGATCCGTTGTACCACTAACTTTGAAGTAGACAATACTAGGTATTGAGGTCGGGTGTTGACCCTGTAACTTGTTACCACAACTGGGTGTGCTACACCTCTTGACCTAGGCTTTTGATTTCTTATCGAAAAAGTGGTATTTGAACAACTCTTTTTCATTGATAAGTGTTGAGGGACGAAGGTCCATACAAAATCAGATGAGGACAGATGAAACATTAATTTTTACTAAAAGATTAGGCCGTTATAGGCATCTAGGTATAGTATTTCCTAAGTTTATCTGCATTCCAATAGTTCTTGATTGTGCTCCCTGTTAGAGTTTCCAGAGTGTAGGCTCCTTTGCCGGTGTTGACGACGATGCGGTAGGGGCCTTCCCAGTTAGGGGCTAGTTTCCCTTGGGAGGCATTTTTGCCTCTTATGTCCGCTCTCCTGAGAACCAAATCTCCCGGTTGGAAACGCCTTGGTACCACCTTTTTATTGTATCTGACTGCCATCCTTTGTTTGAAGGCGGTATCATGTATATGGGTCATGCGTCTCCTTTCTTCCAAAAGGTTCAGGTCTTCTCTGATCATTCCGGGGTTACTGTCAGGAGAGAATTGTTGATGACGCCAACTTTGTTCTCCTATCTCTATCGGGATCATTGCTTCGCTTCCGTAAGTGAGTTTGAAAGGGATTTCACTTATGGTAGAGTGAGGAATAGTCCTGTAGGCCCATAGGACGTGGTCGAGCTATTCAGCCCAATTTCCCTTTGCTTCATCCAATCTCCTTTTGATTCCTTGTACAATAACTCAGTTGGCGGCCTCTGCTTGTCCGTTTGTCCTAGGATTTTCAACGGTGCTGCGGTGATGTTTTATCTTTAGTCCGGTTAGTAGCTCTTCGAATCCCTTATCTTTGAACTGAGTTCTGTTGTCCGTTACTATGGACTCCAGAATTCCAAACCTGGTGATAATGTGGCGCCAAGTGAATTTCTGGATTCGGGCCGCAGTGATTGTGGCTAAAGGTTCTGCCTTAATCCACTTTGTGAAATAATCTACCATTACCACTAGGTATTTCAGCTGTCCTGAGGCTTGGGGGAATGGGTCCAAGATGTCCATTCCCCATCTATAGAATGACCAAGGTATAGACATTGTGGATAGCTCCTCTGAGGGGGCTTTATACTGGTCTGAATGGCGCTGACACTTGTCTCAAATTCGGACATGTGCATGAGAATCAACTTCCATTGTTGGCCAGTAGTATCCTGCTCTTAGTACTTTCAGGGCCAGTGCTTTTCCTCCTAAGTGGTGTCCGCAACTTCCCTCATGAACCTCGGCCAAAACATATTCTGCTTCTTTTGGGGTGGGGCATTTGAGGAGGGGAGAAGAGTATCCACATCGGTAAAATCGACCGTCGTATATGGTATACCTTACTGCTGTTTTGATTAGCTTTGAGGCTTCTTTGGGATCTGGAGGGACGACTTCGGACTACAAGTATTCCATGATGGGGGTGATCCAAGACGTCCCTTCCTCTTCTACCTGAATGACAGCATTGTCCGTGATGAAGGGCTGAGGAAGAGTTTACTAGATCACTGATCGATTGTTGCCAGGGCTTTTGGTGCTGGCGAGTTTAGACAAGAGGTCAGCTCTAGAGTTTTGCTCTCTTGGAATGTGCACAATTTTTGTGTCTTCGAAGCTTTTGAAGAGTTCTTGGACTTTAACCAAGTATCTTTGCAAAAGAGGCTCTTTGGCTTGGTATTTACCTCAGATTTGAGATGTTGCTAACTGTGAATCGCTACAAAGTGTGATCCTAGTTGCCCCCATGTCGTTCGCTATGGATATTCCAGCAATGCATGCTTCATACTCAGCTTAGTTGTTCGAGGTAGGGAACTCGAACTTCAAGGAATGCTCTAGTGTCAATCCTTCTGAATTTTCCATAATTACACTAGCTCCACTTCCCTTGGGGTTGGAGGATCCGTCAACGAAGATGGTCCAAGAGATTTTCTTTAGGTTCCCTGGGTCGGAAGTAAGTTCTACCAAGAAATCGGATAACGCCTGGCCTTTTATTGCTAGTCGTGGTTCGTAGGTGATTCTGAATTCAAAAAGTTCGATTGACCAGACAATCATTCTTTCTACCAAATCTGGTTTGTGCAATACTTGGCGGATGGGTTGGTCCGTCCTTACTACCACGGGGTGGCACTGGAAGTACTGTTGCAGTCTTCTTGCCATGGTGATCAGGGCGAAAGCAACCTTCTCAACTTTTTGGTACCAGAGTTGTGGTCCTTGAAGGACTTTACTCACGAAGTAGACTGGTTTTTGACCTTCGTCCGTCTCCCGAATTAGTACCGAGCTTATAGCTTCTTCATGGACTGAGAGATACAAGAAGAGCGTTTCTCCATTGTTTGGTCTTGACAAGATAGGGGGGAGGATAAAAGTTTCTTCAATGAAGAAAAAACGTCCTCGCATTCCAGGGTCCATTCAAAACTTCTGCCTTTTTTGAGTAATTTGAAGAGGGGAAGAGACTTATAGGCTGCTTTAGAGAGGAAACGCGTGAGGGCTGTTATCCTCCATGTCAACTGTTGCACTTCCTTGACACACCGGGGACTCCTCATGTCGAGGACAACTTGACACTTGTCAGGGTTGGCTTCAATTCCGCGATGGGTTAGCATGAATCCCAAGAATTTACCGGCGTGGACTCCAAAGGCGCACTTCTCTGGATTTAGTCTCATGTTGTGCTTTCGGACTTGTGCGAACACTTCTTCAAGGTCTGTTGTATGGGATCCGCCCTGTGGGGTTTTCACTATCATGTCATCGGCGTAGACTTCTAGCATCTTCCCCACTTGGTTCCTGAAAACCTTGTTCATAATTCTTTGGTAGGTTGCTTCTGCATTTTTCAGTTCGAAGGGCATGACCCTATAGTAGTAACTCGCCCTTTTAGTGATGAAGGCGATTTTTTCTTCATCTCTAGGATACATCAAAATCTGATTGTACCTAGAGTAGACATTTATGAATGATAGCCACCTGAAGCCTGAAGAGTTGTCAACCAGTTGGTCTACATTGGGAAGTGGATATGGATTCTTTAGGTAGACTTTGTTCAAATCTGTGTAATCTACACACATTCTCCACTTTCCATTGGATTTTTCCACCAGGATCACGTTGGACAATCACGTGGTATAAGCAATCTCCCTAATGAATTCGCAACTTAGCAATTCTTTTACCTGCTCCTCGATGACCTGTTGCCTTTCAAGGCCGACCTTCCTCTTTCTCTGAGCAACCGACTTTATATCCTTGCTAATGGACAGACGGTGGCAAATGAAGAAAGGGTCGAGTCTGGGCATGTCAGACGACGTCCAGGCAAACAGGTCCTTGTTTTTCAACAACGGAGTCAATTGTTGTTTTTCATCATCTCACCCTCTATCTTGGTAATTTGGTCTGACCTGCCTCCAAGTTAGAGAGGCGAGTTCACCCTTCTGCCGTGAAATTCTTCTCTGGCATCCAACTCGGTCATCAGTATGTTGACTTGATCTAGGATTGGGCCGGATTTGACAAACCTTCCTCTATCCGGGGTCCTGCAGATTTTCAAACTTTTGTTGTAGCATTTCCTGGCGGCGACTTAGTCGTTCTTGACAGTGACCACCTCATTGTGCTTATTGAGGAATTTCATGACGAGGTGGGTGGTGGATACCACGGTGCCAAAGGCATTTAGGGAGGGACAACCGAGGATGATATTGTAAGCCAAAGGGCAATCTATGGCCAACAACTTTACCTTAACTATTCTAAAAAGCTTGGAGGAACCTATGGTCAAATGGATTTCGTAGTATCCCACCGGGGTGATCTTCTCACCCGTGAACCCTGTGAGCTCCCCTTCATGAGGGGTTAAATCGATCGCGGGAGTTTCAGCTTCTGGTAGAGGTCTAGGAACATAATATCTGCCGAGCTCCCTTGATCCACGAAAATTCAGCAGACTTCGGCATTGGAAATGATCTCGGAAATGACGATGGAATCATCATGATCCGGGATGATTCCGCCATAGTCTTCGTCCGAAAAGGTGATGCATGACGACTTTCTTCCCGCTGTGTTGGGTTTGGAGTTAGAGTGGGAGACACTGAACACTGTCATTCTTAATGCTTTCTTTCGTGCTCTGTTTGATGGTCCTCCTTCAACGAATCCTCCCTTAATAGTGTTGATCATCCTGTTTGGTTCCAGATGACAATCGTCGTTGTCATTGGGTGGAGTGTCCCTGTTCCTTCCTTGTCGGTCATTGTCATTCCGACGGGGTGGTGTCTGGGATCTTATCCTCGGACTTCGGTTTCTCCTCCTCCGAGGAGGAGATGGACTTTGTCCCTTGTCCTCTCTGTGCCTACTGCGATGCTCATCATTTTGGGCGCGGAGGACGTATTGCTGCACTTACCCGGCCTTGATTAGGAACTCAATGGCGTCGCACAGTTGGTAACAGTCTTCTGTGTCGTAGCCGTAACCTTTATGCCATGCACAATATTTGGAGTGGTCTTTTTGCTTGTGTTTTTTAATGGGAGGTGGTATCCTGATATTCTGGAACTCGGTGTGCATCACCTCCCTCAAGATCGTTTCTCGTGGGACGTTTAAGGCGGTGTACTCAACAAATCTTCGCCGAGGTGGGCTACTTTTAGGATGTCGGGATCGTGAGGAATCGTGATTGGGTTTTTGATGAGTGCGCTCATCTTTATCCCATCTCCTCTGGTCTTCCGTTGTTTCCTCCAGGTTGATGTACTTTTGGGATCGTTTTTGGAATTCACCCAAGTTTTCAGGCTTCTTCTTTACGAGGGACGCAAATAATTCAGACCCCACACGAAGACAACTCCTAGCATAGTGAAGAGCGATCTTATCATCGAAGCTTTCCACGTTGGTACATGCCACCATGAACCATCTTACGTAATCACGGAGGGGCTCATCTCACCCCTGCCGAATCTTGGCCAGGGATTCGATGAACTTGGGTTGCTCCTTATTGGTGGTGTATTGAAGCAGGAATCGTTGTTTTAAGTCTGACCAGTCTACGACGGATTTGTATGGTAGTTGGAAGAACCATTTGAAGGCTCTTTTTTGAGGGAGAGAGGGAAGGCACGATATAACAGTTCCATGGATCCACCATGGAAGCACATTGATTGCTCGAAGGCATTTACGCGCTCTTGGGGGTCCGTGGTTCTATCATAAATTTCCAGGTTGGCGGGGAACTTGAAGTTCCTTGGGACCCGGTACTCCATCAGTTGATCAGAGAAATGGTGCTCTTGGATGCCACGGTTCGAGTTGTTGTTTCCCACGTTAGACACCGTGGCTTCAGCATGACCTCTCTTTTGGTTATTCTTCTCATTGCGTCCTCTACCAGTATGGTTTGATCTGGGCTGGTTATCATGCATGGCCCTTTGCATGTCTTCCAATCTCTGAAATTACTCATTCAGCATGGCCATGTGTTGTTGTAACATGTCCTGAAATTGACGCTGGGACATATGGGACTGGCTCCTATGCTCAGAGTGGGACACTCGGTTGCCAGCATTGTCGTTCTACATTCCCAAGCGCTGACGTACTGGGACTCTGTGTTTTCGGGTGTTGGGGTTCCCTCCTTGGCCCTGGATTCTGAGTCTATCCTTTGCTGAGATCCTACGTGAGGGGTTGGGACTCTCATCTGAAATCGAGGTGAAATGCCCCTCGCGCTGGTGCTCTGCATTCGGTGCTTGGTTTCTCACGACGAAGGTTCCAACAGTGGGTGGTGGGACAGAGTGAGGGGGATGTTACACAGCAAAAGCCTGCCTATGATTAGCAGAAGTTTGGGCAACGTCCCTCCTTGAGTTTTGTCTCATGTTCACAATGACTGGGTAGGATTAGAAATTTACAATTCCCACAGACGGCGCCAATGTTCTGGTGTAGAACCGGAAGGTGCCTAAGAAGACACGTACACAGTAGTTTTCTCCTCCTTGTACGGCTGTCACCTCCAAGAGTCTTGAACAGGGGGGTTGGATACCTGCAAAGGATTCCAACGCTCAAGTCAAATAAGGCACAATGAGGGTATACACCGTAGGAATTAAGGTTACCTTCTTAGAGAGGTGTTTTATGATACTTATAGTGCATGTGAATAGTCCTTAAGCATTTGTCGCAGAGTGCAGGTATCTAGAGATCATGGCCTAACGGGGGAGAGTGTGCCTCCCTTCCACGATCGTTCAGGCAGAGGCCTGACGGAGGGTGCTCCTTCCCACGATTACTGAGCAGATCTCTAGAATCGCGGGTCTGTCACGTTAGTGGCTAACCACTGTAGCAGGCGGTCATGATTCCCACACTGTAAAGTGTTCCATAGGCAATGATCAGGTCAGACGTAGACCTATGAAGTGTCGGTTGAAGAGTACGATTAGTATCTACATACGGATGTTCGGTTGAGGGGCGTAATCCGGATCCCGATGACGTATATGCCGAATTTATCCCTAATAGAAATATCCCGGACCACGGTCCAGAATAATCTTCTTCAAATGGTTAACAATAACTTTAGTGACAACTTTATAAATCACATTACACAAACTAATAGGCCAAAACTATTTGATAGTCTTAAGATGGTCAACTTTTAGAATAAGAGAAATGAAAATCTGATAAATGAAATTAACCTGGACCGGATCCTCAGAAATAGAAGACACCATATAACAAAATAGAGAGTCCAACAATAAACCATTGACTCTGAAAGAAGAGAGTATGTAAACCATCATGTCCAGAAACTTTCAAACCCCCAATATGAAAAAGAGCATCTTTGATTTCTTCCATGTTAAGTGAGGCATTGACCTCCTACTCAGTTAAGCTTGGATAACACCCAATGAGAAAAAAGGTCTCATAATGACTTTGTTGCTGATAAATATATTCAAAAAACTTCCTTGCCAACTCTTTGAGAACACTATTATCGTGAATCAAAACACCTCATTATCCTTCAAACATGCAATCCTGTTTCTTCGTCTTCTAGAAGTGGTAACAAGATTAAAATATCTCGTATTGAGCGACACTCATAAATAATAAGTGTGTTGGGATAAACTTTAAAAAAAATAATTTTAAGATAACCAAAAACGTAGTTTTTTTCTCTCCTATACTTTTCTGCCTTTTTTTTAAGAAGCAACTTATTTTAGCTTTTCATAAAAATATTAGATTCTGCTTATTTTGATAGTCTTATCCAAACAATTAAAAATATTTGAAAAATATTTTTTCATTAAAAAATACTTTTTTTTTGTCAAAAAAACACAAACAAATGCATATAATATTTTTAATCCTCTCCACTTATTTTATATTCTTAAAAATAATTTTGTTGTTGTTAAGGCAATATTTGATTTTAACTCCTTGCATTCAATATAAATAAAGAAGTTTATCATTTAAGTCAACTAACACCTATAACTAAATTGTAATTAATGTTCACATATACACACTAAAGTTTAACACATCTCAAGTATCTAATATAATCAGCAAAGTTTTGTTGGTGGGAGGCGACCAGTGAGGGGAAAAACTTGCCATTGCCAAGTTCGAACTCGACAGTGGCTAACGCACAGCCATCGCGGTGACCATCAAACAAAAGGCCAAGTTGTTAAAAGTTGAGCTAAATTGTTATATCAATTATGTTATTTGTACACTCAAAATTTGATTCTTAACTTACATATCTTTTATATTGGTATACGATAATCTTTTTCACGTTAGAATATTGTATATATTGATATCTACTGACACTCATATCAACATACACTATCTATATATAGTGTCAAGTTTAATAATAAAAAACATTTTCCTTTTTTATAATATTAAACAAAGTGGGAGGAGCAAATTGTTGAAATTAAAATTTGGGAAAACAAATTAAACGCTTTCAAAAATCAGGGGAAGTAAAGTGTAATTTCCTATTTCCTAAATTTGAGAGTACTATGTGTACTATGTATCCACATATCATTTGATTCAACCCACTTGCAGATAATCACAATGATAGAGATTCTTCTGGCGTGGGAATCTTATTACATCTGACTTAAAACATCAAAAATGTTTTTTTGAATACAAAAAATATAATATTTTTATTCTTACATCCGGATTTCTTTTCACATTTTATTTAATATTATTTATTATACCATCACTTTCTTTTACTCAATTACATCCATTGTAATATGTAATACTTACACTTTTAAAAAGAATATAAGTTTATTTTCCCAAAAATACAACATCCGGATATTATACCATGTGTAAGTGTAGTTTATTACTCTCGTATATCGTATGTTAAATTGGAGTGAAGTACTATATATATAGATATGACTGGAATATCGTCCGAGTATCATATTTTAGATATTCAGATTACAGAAATCTTAAAACAATAAGGTAATCTACGTACAGTGTGCCGGGTACACAGACTAATTATGGCCTCCCAAACCAATATATGAGTCATTGTCCTACACGAACAGGACAATTTGGTTCTCCTTTCCCCTTCCCTTTTAACATTTGTATATGAAGCAGTTATTTTAAGTTATAGATTTTAGATAATTAAAATTAAGAGCTTGTCTCTCAAAGTTTTCTGACCAGCAATGGTATCTCCATACACTTTAAGCGACGATTCTTTTACCTGTCAGTTGATATCTAATTAGATGCTACATTTGTTTGGGTAGCACTTCACTCTTGTTGAAGTTCTGATAAAACGTGGGTTAGATATGTCTAAACTCCAAATACCCTAATTTATCTCTCTGTTTCTCTTCGGGTTTGTGTTCTTGAAGCTCTGTCTGCTTAAAATATATGTAGATTAAGCCAAATTTAGGGTTAGATGCATGAAAGGAATCATTAAGGTAGCTTGAAGCACATGTACACATGCAATTAAACCATGACACGCATGGTTTGTTTAAAAATGTCACAACAGGATGAGACACCACAAACCCAGTTTAACTTTGACTATGTATTTTATTTTATTGAAGACAGTATATGTCCAAGTTAAAGGTCCCTAGATCAAGCTCCAGGTTTATTGCACTTTTATTTTATGATAAACATCACACTAGAAGCTAGATGCATTTATTATTATTATAATGTTGGCTTTCTTGGCACCTATACCGTAAACCAAAAATGAACCTTAAAATTACAACCAACAGTGCATTTTTTTTTTTTTGGGTGAGTAAATCACAACCAAGAGTTACATGCACATATGAAGTGCTTTTTGTCATTGGTTTATGATATGTTTAGAATTTTGGATGCAAAGTAACAATGATCTTATAAGTTTAAGACGTTTTTTTGAATGAATGTTTTTTCTAACATAAGTTTAAGATGTTAGGTGGACAATATATTAACTTAAGTGTACAGATAATTATATTCTAATTCTTTGCTTAAATCACAGCGATGAACAAAAAACTTGGCTGGTTCATGAACTTGGATTTAGAGCTGTCCACATTGTTTGACCACGTTATAGGTTCATGGAGGTTAATGGTGGACAAAGAAATATTCGTATCTGGCAAATACATTTAGGTTGCCACCATAATCTAATCATTAAAAACTTCCCTATGCTGAGAAGAGAAATCTTGATCTGCTCATTTTCTAGCTGCCTTAGAAGCATATATATATATATATATATATATATATATATATATATATATAGAGAGAGAGAGAGAGAGAGAGAGAGAGAGAGAGAGAGAGAGAGAGAGAAAGTTCAGTCATATTATTCTGAGACTTAGAAATGCACCCTTGTTGTCAATATATGGCATTATATGTCAACTTAATTGTGGATTTCTTAAAAAGATAACTAGAAATAATCAATAATCTTAATTAGTGAGGGTTTTTACATATAGGAGATGCAAACACCAAAGTAGAGAAGGGAAGGCGAAAGGTAGCATAATTGGGGATCGAATCCCTAACATCAATATCACACTAGTCTTAAAAAGTTGGACCAATGCCAATTGACCTACAAGCTCATTTACATTTTTAAACATAATTTTTACCTTCGTTTATCTCAACTACATGAGCTACCGAAGCAGTAACTGCTTCTACTTTTTATTATGTAAAATTCAAGTCAAGGGCTTCATGCTGCATTGAGTGCATTCTCAAATTAATTTTAATAAAATGTCACCAACTTTGACAAGCAACTTTTATTGTGAATACAATCGAAGTGCTTCTGGTAATCTTGTCACACATGATATTGAAACATCCTTTTCAAAACATGTTACGATGTACATTAACTTCTAGCGCAGCTAAGTTTAAGAACTTGTAAAAAACATATTAGAAGTGGAAATTTCATATATAATCTAAACAAATGGAAAGATTTTTGTTATCGTACATTGTGAATTTTCATTTTCTTTATTCTTTATTAATTTCCTCTCCCGCTTGCTTAGACTTTTTAAGCTTTTTATAAACTGTTGTTGGCTAATTGATCATATGTTTTTCAACATAATTAAGGAAATAAATTTCAAGGAACTTCTGAAATTGCTCGTCCATGCGCAGTTTTTATTCTTCATACTATACAATAAAAACTAATAAACCAGCACAAACGTCTAGCTTGCGCAAACTAATAGGCATAAGTTCCTTCAGATCATTAGATGATGAAGAAGGGAAGTCTCATTTGTACCAAAATCCTAACTAATTTCAGCAGGCTATTACCTTTCTTTGGAAACCACAAATTAAAATCATGCTTTAGCTTTACCTTCTTTTTTTTTTTGGTAATTTCTGTTATTTTATTATGTTTAATTTCTAACCTTCCTTTTACTGTTTAGTACTATTATTATAAAGAATGATATAATCTGTAATAATAATAAGATAAACCACCCACATTTTGGTTGCAGCCTTAACCCAAAAAAGCCAAACAGACCACCATTTCACCTAAAGTGCCATCTAGCTTTGTGGGGGTTGGGGTACTGTAGGAAAGGTCACATAGTACAGTGACTGGACACTGAGTGGAGAAAAGGAAACAAAGCAAAATGCTTCCCAAAAGACACTGAAGCATTATTATTTTCCGACACATCAAGTGAATTCATCCTTTGCCCTCTCAATTTCCCACCCACCGATTATTTCACTTGAAGACATTTCACAATTATTTATGCTCACACCATTCTTATACAGCTCACTTCCTGTATCGCCTCAATCAAGCCATGCAACTATTGCTAAGTCAATCTGTGTGATTGATCTCCATCATATATTCCTCTTGTTTTTCTTCTATTAAATACAAGGCGTAAAACTTTAATTAAAGGAATTGTATGGAAATAATTCAAATTTATGATGAGGATATATTTCTTGTGTTATCTTTTCCCTTCTCCTCAAATTGTTTCATTAAATAAATTAAACTAACTAAATTTACTTTAATCCTGGCCAATATATATGATTTTATAACCAAATAATGAGTTATTTAATATTACTTGCTTTTGAATCTCATCATCTCATGTCATAGAAAAAGTTCATTTTTTTAGAATATAATATTTAGGAATGATGTTAATATAAATTCGAGTTCACAACGAATCTTATACATAATAATATATTTATTATTTAAAATGAAATTTAAAATTATATATATAAATATTATGAAATTACATTATAGATATATTATTATATATAAGATTTATCGTGAATCCATATCTATATTACCATCATTCAATATTTAAAACGTGTTCATTATACTTGTGATCCCTAATATGCTTGCCACTGAGCTTCCACATCATTTTCTCCACTGCCAACGAAATATCTCGGGAGCCCTTGATGGCTTGATCACAACATTGGCATACATAATTCAATATCTCTCTGGTTTATGCAATTAAAAACTAAATAATCAGAGAGGACTCCAATATAATTAAGAAGTAAACTTTTACTTTGATCTCTAAAATTATATATATCGATTACATTTGTTTCTAACATATAAAAAATTTTATTTTAGTTTCTAAATCATCAATTTGTACAATTAATTTAGTCTTTATTAAAAATTAATGTGACAGAATGTAAAGGATCAAATTAATTGTACAGATTAATATTTTAAGAATTAAAGTAAAATTTTTTATATGTCAAAAAAAAAATGTGACTAGTACATATAATTTTAAGTATCAAAGTAAAAAATTACTCTATAATTAAGGCATATGGTGGAGAGTTTCACATAATTTGCACAGTTAATATTTTTCCTATTTATTTTGTTCATATTTTGGTAGAAGCGAGATACACGGTAAGTTTTATCTAGGAGTGTGAAAATTGACCAGTCTGGTTCATTCGAGTTCGGGTCATTTTTAGATCGACTCATTCAAGGTATATAAATTTTAGATTGGTATTTTATCAGTTCAACTTAATCTATTTAGTCTTATGTAGTGATAAAAGAGCGGGTTGACTAGATCTATTCAGACCATATAAGTTTTAGATTAATATTTTATTAGTTCAATTCATCTATTTTATTAGACTATTCAGATTAACTTATCATATTTAATCTATTTTGACAAATCTAATTTTATGAGACAGTGCAAAAGTACAAAAACAAAGGACTGTCTGTAAATCTGTAATCTGTATACAAAATTATGAAATTCCCAAAGACTTTGTTTTCTGCAATCCAAAGTGAATTATTGAACAATCCCATACTGTTGCGGGTCCCGCTGCTTCTGCAACTTTCCTCATTTCGTCGGATGGACTCGCATGTCCCTCGCATGGGCTCCAAATTACTGCTCTCCTCCTCCATCAATCTCCTGCATTTAACTGCTCATGAGGATACAACTCAACTCGGCATCACATCAATGTTTTCTCTATCAAACCAATCATATTATAGGATAAATATAATATATAATACATAGTTGCAAAAACTAGTTTATGTTAGAGACTTGGGAAGATATGTATTTAATAAGGTAAACAAAGAATAAGTAAGTGGATTTGATTATACATCTTGATTCAAAATTTTAAAGTATCATATTCATAATTTTTTTTTATATAGTCTTTGTTTTATTTATCCTTTTTTAATGTTTGATTTTTATTTATATCTCCCTCACACTTTATTTTTTTATGTTATCATATTAAAATTTTACAAATTTAAATAGTTTTTATATAAATTTACGTAAAATTGAATGGGTTCTTATGTTCCCATATCACTTTCATTACATTTTTTATATTATTTTCTTTTAAATAATATAAAAAACAATTCTTAATACACTCTCTATCTCTTTGTTTAAACTTAAACAAATAAAGTATAAAGTGATATAAAAAAAAATTATGTTTGATGAACATCTTCCAAATTCAATAACTCCAGCTCCCTTATACAACTGTTGTCTACTAAATATTAACCTAACTTTCCGTATACTTATAATTAGAACGTAGATATCAGAGGATGCCATGATGCGGCTTGTTTGAACTTTGTTACCTATGATAACGGGTTAGTTGATTTTATTTTATTTTACATTTATGTTATTTATTTACCACATGTATAGTATAATATTTAAAAGAATAAAATTTGACTTTAATTATTTCCTTTCAATCTTTTCCTCTAACCTCTTTAATCACTTTTAATTTGTTATTTTCAACCTCATTTAATTGAATTAATGGATACATAAAAGGTGATTAAAAGAGTTAGAGGGAAGGGTTGGAACAAAATGGTTGAAGCCAAGTTTTGTTCTATTTTTTTTAAAAAAAAAACTCTCAAACACCACTACTGAATCTAACCATCGTCGGCACCCACCTTGCGTGGCTACCAACTATTTAGGACTCTAGGTATGAGGACTACCTTGCCGCTACCGTGTTGCTCTGCCAAGAGCTTCGACACTAGTATGAGCTATTGCCGTTATGAACTCTCATCATTGTCGCTTTGCCACCATGCCAACACAACAAATTTCTTTCAGATCTATTTCGTTGCCGATATGAGTTGTTACTAATCTCAAACTAGACCTAGGTTTCAGCTTCTCTGCATCTCTTTGTGTTAGATTTGATTTTCTTTCATTTTTCATGATTTTCGCTCTTAAGTTTTGTTCTTTTTCTTAGATATTCCATTCCTCTCAAATCTGACAATGGTGATGGCAGAGCTCATAGAACCAAAAACATCTTGTTCATGAGACAAAAGTGAAGAGGGTTGGCCATGACATAGTTGGGGGTGGAGTGCTAGCCTCTGGGTTTCACGTGGCCGGACAAGTGGTGCGGTGGAAGCGACGCAGTGGCTCTGGCAAGGTTGGACGGTAGCACATCTGGATGGCAAGTGTTGCAGCCCACGTTGAGTTCGGTAGGTGGCAGAGGCACAATGGCTCCAGCAGCTCAGAGGGCTAATGGTAGTTGGACAGAAGTTGTACGTGTCACCAGCAGTGGCTTCAGTTCTACGGAAGTCAATGGTTGGAGGAGGAAACTATTAGATTTGGGCTTCTTATTTTTTAATATTATTATATAGATTAAATTTTTGAAACAAAGTGCACTATAAGATTGCCAATTTATGATCCCTACCTTTCTTTTTTTTTAATTAATAAATCAATGACTATTTATTCTTGGTGTGTTTATGTACCACAAAATTTTAGATGCATGTAGACGAATCCTATAGATATATGTATTATGTGTTGAGATAATATTGGCTAGCTCAAGTTGTATAAAATGCTAGCTAGTGTGTCCTTAGAGCAGGGGACTGTTGCTCAATTGTCAAGTATACCAAATCGCAAAAGTAATATAGTAATGAATGAGTATCGTCCCACAGAGATTACATTGTCAAGTACCAAATTCACCAAATCAACACTATCTAAGCTATAGGAAATTGAGATTAAAAAGAGTTCAAATGCAAACAAGTAATTGAAAGAAAAGTAAAACAAGGTAAAAACATATAAATTAAAAATAGTAAGAGAGAATGATAATAAATTAAGGTGTAAACAATCAATGGTAGAGATGCTAGGGACCTGACTTCAATTAATTCAACAATCTAGCATAGACAATAGAGTAGCTTCGAGGCATTCATTCTAATTAATTTCTACTTATTCAATTGATAGAGAGAATCCCTTAATTAATTAAAATCTAATTCCTTAGCTGATTAATTCTCTTTAATTATCAAAGGCTAATCAATTCCTTCATCTAAACTCCAACTCTTAAAGGCATGACATTTACTTTATGGATTCTCATGGAAAATACCACAATTCTCCCACACAACCTATAAGCTCCATTTATAGATGATTATAAATCATAACACTTATTATTTATAGTCTAAGTCATATGAAAACCTTTAGATTCTACACATATCTCACTAAATCAATTTATGAAGGACACCTAATTCACAAGAAGCATTAAGAATCATAATAAGCACTCAAATTGAATAGAAAAAAAATTAATTAAAAATTCAATCTTAATGCATGTCAATTAAATCAAATTACATCTTCACCCTAGGAAGAGAAGAGTTTAGCAACTCATAGAAAAAGAAGCACAAAACAAATAAATAAGTAGAAGAAACATCACAAAGAAATTCATAGAAGATAAAGATCTTGAAAGTCTTCAATGGTGAAATCCTTTAAGCCTCCAAAGTGAATTATTTGTCTCCGTTGTCGTTGCCACCCTCCAAATCCTTACCCTTACCCTTCATTTATAATGAATTAAAGGAATTTAGGGTAAAATAGGTCAAGTCTTGCTTTGTTGCTACTTGGGGCGCAAATCTCACATTAATGGTAGCTTAATTAAGGAAAGTTATTAACAAGAAACTTGTACATCTCTTTCTTATCTTTCAAATGCCACTGGAATAAGGTAAATCTCATACTTATAGAGAAAATTATCCCTAATTTATTGAGATAAATTTGATAGCGATTCTTTCCTTAATTAATCTTTGACTAAATCTCTTGTTTCCTATTTTCTTTTTGTTGAATCCATATAAATTAGGAAAAAAAAATATCCAACTCAAATTAAGAAGCTCCTTGAGATCATTGCATTAAACACAGAGATATTTAGTCACCAAATAGAGATTACTTGCACTCTAATTAAAAATTTAACTTGATCTTTAAAATTTATGAATGCTAGTTGACTTGGTCAAACTTCATCATCCACTTTGCACATAATTTTTCACATTCTTAATGCATGAGCTAGGCTTCGATATCTTCATGAAAGTTGTAGTAAATTTTCTCATCTTTCTATAAACACCAAGATTAACTTAATCTGAGTTCTGTAATAAAAGTTATGCTCAAAATACCACAAAAGCCCTTAAATTCTTATAAGACAAAATAAAAACACATTTAATTCAATGAGTCTATAATTCACTCAATATCATAAATAAATGATATAATTCTTATCTCAAAGTATTTAAATCCATGTTTGAATAAACATAAAATATGTGAGTTTTACACACGCATCAAATACCCCCAAACTTGAACTATTGATTGTCCTCAAACAATGAATAAACAGTAAAAATCATAGCAAGAGTACTTTTATTAAGATGTCAAGCATTGTAATTCAATCTTCTCAAAGAAATCTCAAGAATCCAAATCCATGAATAACTCATTCAAATGTCAAGAAGCTACAATACCCAATGAAGCATACATATTTAACAATGCACAAACAACTTAAGCAAGCTTGCATAAACAAAATCATAAAACTATATACACCCGAATGAAACTATGTACACAAAGTAATCTCTAAAACCTCAATGATATAACTGAATCAATGAATGAATATATGTCACAAATCTTATATGCAAAACCACTACTCCTTTCTCCACTAATGTAGTGCACATTTTCAAAGGATCAAAAGGTCTTTATTAGGATTGTAATTGGGCCAAGAGGTAAATGGTAAAACAAAGAAAAGGAAAATGGAAAAACAAAATATGAGAGAGTCATGACGAAGAAGTTTAAAGCACATTGAAAATTAAGATATATTATGCAAAGGAAAAACTTCACTTCAATTTACTAGCATACTTGCTTCTTCTCTTTTTTTGTTCTATTTATTTTTAATATTTACCTCCACCTCTAAACTTATTTTTTTGCAACACATTGGGTGGACTTTTTTTTTTCAAACATGCTAGACTTTGATTTTTCTTTCCTTCTTCTCCTTTTATCTTCATCGCATTTGGATCCTCAATAAGTCTCTTCCTTCCACATTCAATCCTATCTCACAAAAGAGTAGGTAAGTGTTTAAAAGTTAAGGGTAAATGTGAAATGTGTGTTAATGAAAGAAAATAGACTAATAAAAGGCTCAAATAGGGTTATAGGGGATAATAATAATGAGTTGGTGGTCTAAGGTCATGATGAGCTTAAAGAAAGAATGCATAGATCGTCTCTTTTTAAGTGCACACTAGGACTTCGCCTCGAAAGGTTGCAGTGGAAATGTTCTAGGATCAGTGAGACAATTAGATACTCACTTTAGCACACATAGTCCTTCTCTAGGAACACACAAATTCAATAAAAAGTTTAATGAATTGATGCAAAAGAAAAATCGAATGCCCAAAGCTAAATACACATGACAATCATGAACAAATTTCAACCAGTATAATCTTAAGCTAACATGAATCAAGCTCTCTTGGCCTAAGATCAATCTTCAAAGCAATGTTTTTCTTTTCGAAATAGGTCAGTTCATGCATATGCTTTAGTGAACATGGATTTAGGGTGATGATGACAAAATAAAATCAATAAAAATAAATAAATAAATACGAAAATAAAATACTAAAGGAAGAAAAAAATTCTTTTTTGCAGTTGATAACTATAGACATCCCCTACAAAGACTTCGAACTCCGGAAGGTGACCTAAGCCAACTCAATATTAACTTCAAAATAAAAACAGAAAATGTTAGTCAATAAAATAAGGAATAACGAAATAATAACAAAAAAAGCGTAAAACAAAAGTAAATAACTAATCGAAATCGAAAGGACCTACTCTAAACTTAAAATGTTGTAATGTTCTCAGTGACGCACAAAGTGGAATAGGAAAAAAAATGACATAGTGGGGTCGAGTTGCCCCATTTTTTAATAAAAAAATAAATATTAAATCATATTCTCCTTAACAATTATACTTACTCAAATATTTAAATTACCGAACTTAAAGTTTACTCCCCATGCAAACTTAGTTCCACAACTTCGAGACCTATATCTCTTGCACAAAACTCACCTTCTCCACCTTAAAGAAACAAAATGAAGACACACCATTATACAATAAGGTTGTTAGTGAACCAAAAGAAGTTGCTAACTAAAATTACCAAAATCAACAAATTTAAAGATAAAAGAGTAAAGAAAAAGAAAAAAAACTTGGGTTGCCTCCTAAGAAGTGCTTGCTTATAATCATTAGCTTGACTTCCTTCAAGTTCAAGTGGGTTGAGCTAAAGAATAAGAGAATTTTTGCCTATCCACTTCTCCTCCAAAGTAATGCTTCAACCTATGTCCATTCACCTTGAAGCTTCTTCCCGAGTCAAGTTTAGCTATCTCAATTGCTCCATAGGGAAAAACCTCTTTTATTAAAAATATTCTAGATCATTTGGACTTTTACTTGCTTAGAAATAATTTGAGCCTTGAATTGAACAATAACACTTATTGGCCCAACTTAAAATGTCTTGAGGTGATCTTCTTGTTATGACATGATTTTGTTCTCTCTTTATAGATGTGAGCATTCTCATAAGCATTGTGGTGAAACTCATCTAACTCATGGAACTAGTGTAACCTTTTCTCACCCGCTTCCTTTAACTCAAAGTTCAAAAACTTAGTAGCCCAAAAGGATTTATGCTCCAATTCAACAGGTAAATGGCAAGACTTGCCATAAACCAATTGATAAGGTGACATGTCTATTAGGGTCTTGAAAGCAATTTTGTAGGCCCATAGTACATCATCTATCTTTCTTGCCTAATCCTTCCTTGAAGAGCCCATTATTTTCTCTAAAACTCTCTTCAATTCTCTATTTGAAACATCAACTTGTCTACTTGTCTGGGGATGATACAGAGTAGCTATTTTATGAAAAACTCCAAACTTAGCTAATAGAGCCTCACGTTGCTTATTACAAAAGTGGCTCCCTCCATCACTTATCAAAGCTCTTGGGACTCCAAACCTTGAAAATATGTTATTATTTAGAAATTCAATCACCACTTTAGCATCATTGGTCGAAGAAGGTATGACTTCCACATATTTTGAGACATAATCCACAGTCACCAATATGTAGAGGTTGGAAAATGATGAAAGGAAGGGTTCCATGAAATCAATTCCCCAAACGTCAAACAACTTAACTTCCGAGATGTTGTTCAGTGGCATTTCATGCTTCTTTGAGATGGTTCCAGCCCTTTGACACATATCACACCTTTCCACAAAGAGTCTAACATCCTTAAAGAGGATTGGCCAATAAAATTCACTTTGCAATACCTTGGCTGCTATCCTTTCTCCACTAAAGTGATCTCCATAGTCAGATCCACCATAATGCCATAAGATATTTTCAAACTTTTCTTTGGGAATACATCTTCTTAACACACCATAAGCACATCTCTTGAACAAATATAGTTCATCCTAAATAAAGAATTTTGCATCATGCATGAATTTCTTCCTTTGTTGCCATGTCAAATTCGAAAGAAGGACTTTAGCAACTTTGAAATTAACAAAATCCGCAAACCATGGGAATCTTCGAACTGCTAAGAGATGCTCATATGAAAAATGCTCCTTGATAAGTAATTGGCAATCTCCTTGACTATCCTCTTGTATTATTCTTGACAAATGATCAGTAACTAAGTTCTTAGTCCTCTTCTTGTCCTTGATTTTCAAATCAAACTCCTGCAATAACAAAATCCATCTAATTAGACGAGGCTTTGCATCTTGTTTTGTCAAAAGGTACTTAAGAGCTGAATGGTCAGTATATACAACTACTTTTGATCCTATCAAATAAGAGCGAAACTTATCAAAAGCAAAAACAACAACTACCAATTTTTTTTTTCAGTTGTTGCATAATTCATTTGTGTCTCATTCAAAACTCTACTTGCATAATAAATGACATGCAAAACTTTATTTTTTCTTTGACCCAACACAACTCCTATAGCATAGTCACTAGCATCATATATAAGTTCAAATGGTAATTTCCAATCAGGAGTAACAATAACAAGAGTTGACATGAATTTTTCCTTCAACGTGTTAAAAGCAATTAAACATGCTTCATCAAACACAAAAGGTTCATCTTTAACTAACAATTTGCATAGAGGTTTTGCAATTTTTGAAAAATCTTTTATGAATCTTCTATAAAAACTAGCATGTCCCAGAAAACTCCTTATCCCTTTCACATTTGTTGGAAGGGGTAGCTTCTCAATTATCTCCACTTTTTCTCAGTGCACCTCAATGCCTTTGGAAGAGATTCGGTGTCCAAGAATAATGCTTTCTTGCATCATGAAGTGACATTTTTACCAATTCAAAACTAAGTTAGTTTCTTGACACCTTTTCAAAAGTAAAGAGAGGTTAGATAAACATGCACCATATGAAGGAGCAAAAACAAATAAACATCCATAAAAACCTCAGTGAATTTTTCAATCATGTAAGAGAAAATAAAAAGCATACACCTTTGGAAAATTTTTGGGGCATTGCAAAGTCCGAATGCCATTCTCCAGAAAGCAAAAATCCCATATAGACAAGTGAATGCTATATTTTCTTGATCTTCCAAGGCCAGTACAATTTGATTGTAGCTCGAACATCTATCCAAGAAACAATAATATGCATGACCAGCTAATCTTTCCAACATTTGGTTAATGAATGAGAGGGGGAAGTGGTCCTTTCTAGTTGCATCATTCCAGTAGTCAATACACATCCTCCACCCGATAACGGTTCTTGTAGGGATAAGTTCATTATTTTCATTAATCATTCGTGTCATTCTACCTTTCTTTGGAACCACTTGAACGAGGCTCACCCATGGGATATCTGAGATGAAATAGATGATTCCTGTTTCATAGAGCTTCGTCACTTCTTTTCTCACCATTTCTTTCATAGCTAGATTTAATCTTCTTTGGGGTTGAACCATCAGTTTGTAATTGTCTTCCATGAGAATTTTATGCATACACACAATGGGACTTATGCCTCTGAGATCCCCAATGGTCCATCAAAGAGCTGATTTGTGTTCTCTCAACACTTTCAAGAGCTTTTCTTCTTCAACTTCACTCAAAGTAGCTTTGATAATCACTCGATAAGTCTTATTCTCACTAAGGAATGCATACTTGAGATTAGAGAGTAGTGGCTTCAACTCGAGTTTGGGTGGCTCTTCAAATTCAACTTCACCCCTTTTTGGTTCTTCTTTAAACTCATTGGAAAAGGGATAAAATTGACAAAGCATCTAAATCTTTAATGCACTTCTTCACCTCTGGATCATTATCCTCATATTCTTCTAGGGTCTTGGGATATACAATGGTTGCTTCAAGAGGAAGTTTTGGATTGCTTTTTCCAAAAACATTAGTGACCAACGAATCAATCACATCCACCCTAAAACATTGATCTTTTTCCTTCGGATGCTTCATAACTTCAAATACATGGAAAGTCATCTTCTCATTTTGTACCCTTAACATCAATTCACCTTGTTGTACATCTATGAGAGCTCTCCCGATTGCCAAGAATAGTCTTCCAAGTATAAGAGGAATGTCAGCATCCTTTTATATATTCAACACCACAAAGTCAGCTGGAAAAATGAACTTATTTACCTTTATTAGCACATATTCCACAATACCATACGAATATTTGATTGATTAATTTGCTAATTGAAGGGAGACCATTGTAGGCTTAACTTCTCTAATTCGAAGCTTGTGAATAATTGACAATGACATTAGATTGATGCTAGTTCTAAGGTCACATAGAGCATTACCAATAGTCAAATTGCCAATGGTGCATGGAATGCTAAAACTTTCCAAATCCTTCAACTTTGGTGGTAGCTTCCGCTAAATTATAGCAATACATTCTTTGGTAAGCACGACTGTTTCATCCTCTTTCAACTTCATTTTCTTGGATAAAAACTTCTTCATGAATTTGGCATAAGAGGGCATTTGCTCAAGTGTCTCCACAAAAGGAATATTGATTTGTAGTTTTTTTTAAAACATCAAGGAATCTAGAGAATTGCTTCTCTTGATCTTTCTTTTTCAACCTCTGAGGATAAGAGTTCTTAACATAGGGAGATGGTTCATAAGGCTTATCCCAATCTAAATAATTCTTTTTCTTCCTTTATCTTCCAGGGCTTTTATCTTTAGGCTTCTCTTCCTCATTAGGCTCCTTGCTTAACCTATCATCCATAGGAGGGTCACTCTCTACTTGCTCATGTGTCGATGACTTGACCACCTTATTCGATTTGTCCTTCTTCAGTAGTGTTTCAATAACCTTGCCACTCCTTATGATAATTTATTGCAATGCTTCTTTGGATTTGTCACAGTGTCACTAGGTAATGTACCTTGTGATTTTTTAGCCAATTGTTTGGAGAGTTGCTCAATTTGAGATTCCAAACTCCTAATAGACGCTTCTTCATTCTTGAAATTGGACTTAGTCTCTTGCATGAAGTTGTTGGTGTGAAGAGTAAATTTCTTAATAATACTTTCAAGATTGGATGGCTTTTCTTGCGGAGGTCGTGAAGAGGATGACGAGGATGGTTGTTGATATAGAGGTGGTGGTGGTCTTGACATATTTTGATTGGTCCATGAAAAGTTTGGATGATTCCTTTACCCTGGATTGTATGTATTAGCATAAGGATTATATTGGGGCTTAGAGGAGCTTCCTATATAATTAACATGCTATGGATTTGAAATGATCCCCACACAAGCTTCACACATATGGTCTACTCCACAAAAATTACAAACTAGAGGCAGAGAGTTTATAGAATTCACTTGCATCCTCCCAATTTGTTTTGTAATGATAGTCATTTGTTGAGAGAGAAACTTGTTTTGAGCCAAAAGAACATCCAAAGTTTCCAATTCCATAACACCATGCCTTCCTTTCGACCTTTCACTTGGCCTTTAATATTCATTGGCCGCTATGATTCCAATCAATTCCCTTGCTTCTTCGGGAGTCTTTGTGTTGAGGGAACCTCTAGTTGATGCATCCACCATATATCTTGTCGTCAGACTCAGATTGTTGTAGAAGATATGCATCTGTTGGAACTCATTAAACCAATGATTTGGGCACTTCTTGAGCATTTCCTTAAACCTTTCCCAAGCTTCATGCAATGTTTTTCCATCCTTCTGAACAAAGTTAGTAATTTCCCCTCTCAATTTCATAAATCTCGCTGGTGGGTAGAAACAGGTTAAGAACTGGTTGGTCAACTCTTCCCATGTGGTGACATTGGTAATTGACTACAACCAATTTTTTATCTTATCTATCAGTGAGTATCAAGTCTCAGCTTGATTGCATCTTCACTTGCCCTATTTATCTTTTTGTTCACACATGTGTGTAAGAAATTGGTAATGTGCAGATTGGGGTCTTCATCATCATTCCCCCCGAACTAGTCTTGCTGCATTAGATTGATGAGAGCGATCTTCAGTTCAAAATTGTTAGCTTCTAATAGAGGAAGGGTAACACCGAACAAATTCCCATCAACTGTGGGGGTTGAATAATCCAAAAGAGTTCTTCTAGTAGGTGCACGATTTGTCTCGTCCATACTTGTTCCTGCCTCTAGTTGTTTTTTCTGTTTTATCTTTTTTCTATTTTCTCTTGCAATCTTTCCTATTTTTGAGTTGAAAAGCGAAGACTTCAGATCAACAGTACCTCGCATAAACAAAAAAAAGGAGTGAAATAAAGAGAAATAATCTAAACAAAAATTAAACAAGGAAAATAAATACATAAATTAATGTCTTTCTAGCTACTCTTTGATATTGTCAAACAAATAACCCCTGAAAACGACGCCAAAAACTTGTTGCACAATTGGCAAGTATACCAAATCGTAAAAGTAATATAATGATGAGTGAGTATTATCTCACAGAGATTACATTGTCAAGTACCAAATTCCCCAAATCAACACTATCTAAGATATAGGAAATTGAGATTAAAAAGAGTTTAAAGGAAAACAAGTAATTGAAGGAAAAACAAAACAAGATAAAAACATATAAATTAAAAATAGTAAGAGAGCACGATAATAAATTAAAGTGTAAACAAGCAATGGTAGAGATGCTAGGGACCCAACTACAATTAATTCAACAATCTATCATAGACAATAGAGTAGCTTTGGAACCTTCTTTCTAATTAATTTTTAGTTATTCAATTAATAGAGATAATCCCTTAATTAATTAAAACCTAATTTCTTGGCTGATTAATTCTCTTTAATTATCAAAGGCTAATCAATTCCTTTATTTAAACCCCAACTCTTAAAGGCATGACCTTTACTCTATGAATTCTCATGAAAAATATCACAATTCTTCCACATAACTTATAACCTCTATTCCTAAATGATTATAAACCATGACACTTATTATTTATGGTCTAAGTCATATGAAAACCTTTAGATTCCATACACATCTCACTAGATCAATTTATAAAGGATGCCTAATTCATAAAAGCATTAAGAACCATAATAAACACTCAAATTGAATAGAAAAAAATTAATTAAAAATTCAATCTTAATACATGTCAATTGAATCAAATTATGTCTTCACCTTAACAAGAGAAGAGTTTAGCAACATGGCAAAAGAAGCACAACACAAATAAATGGGTAGAAGAAACATCACGAAGAAAATCGTAGAAGAGAAATATTTTAAAAATCTTCAATGGTGAACTCCTTTAGGCCTCCAACGTAAATTATTTACCTTTGCCGCAATTGCCACCCTCCAAATTCTTAGCCTTACCCTTTATTTATAATAAATTCAAGGAATCTATGGTAAAATAGGTCAAGCATTGTTTTGCTACTACTGGGGACGCAAATCTCACATTAATGACAACTTAATTAAGGAAAGTTATCAACAAGAAACTTGTAGATCTCTTTCTTATCTTTCAAACGCCACTAGAATAAGGTAAATCACATACTTATAGAGAAAATTATCTCTAATTTATTGAGATAAGTTTAATAGGGATACTTTCCTTAATTAATCTTTGACCAAATCTCTAGTTTTCTTTTTTAATTGTTGAATCCATATAAATTATGAAACAAATATTCTATTCAAAATAGGAAACTCTTTGAGATACTTGCATTAAACACAGAAATACTTGATCACAAAGTAGATATTACTTGCACTCCAATTAAGAATATAATTTGATCCTTAAAATTTATGAATGCTAGTTGACTTGATCAAACTTCATTAGCTGCTTTCCACACAGTTTTTCACCTTCTTAATGCATGAATTGAGTTTCAAAGTCTTCATGAAAGTTATAATAAATTTTCTTATCTTTCCATAAACATTAAGATTAGCTTAATTAAAACTCTGTAACAAAAGTTATGTTCAAAATATCACAAAAGTCCTTAAATTCTTACAAAATACAATAAAAATATATTTAATTTACTGAGTTTAAAATTCATTCAATATCATAAATAAATGACATAATTTTTATCTTAAATCATTCGAATCCATGTTTGAACAAAGATAAAATATGACATCATGGACACTGTAAATATGCTATCAAACTGTGACCATTGTAGTCATTGCCAAGATCATAGTTTTTTAGTTATATAGTTTGCAGATATATGAAACCTACCAAGACACATCGAGAGAGATAGCGAGAGTGAGAGAAAGCAAAATAAGGGAACAAAAAAAAAAAAAAAATGGATGGAGGATCAGAGAACTCCAATTCTGTATATAGAGAGTGCTTGAGAAACCATGCAGCCAGCCTCGGCAGCTACGCCACCGACGGCTGCGGCGAGTTTACGGTGGATGACATGTCACCCGGCGGCCTACAATGTGCAGCCTGCGGCTGCCACCGTAACTTCCACCGCAAAGTGAAACACCCGCCAAGCCATAGCCATGGCAGAGGGCTCATCAACTACACCGGCCGTGGCCGAGACCCTGAAACCTCGGCTGAGCTCATGGACTATTCTGGTGGTGGTGGCAGTGAAGGGAGGCTTCCCAACAGCGTGTTGGAATCAGAGAGGAGCGGGAAGAAGCGGTTCAGGTCAAAGTTCACCGCAGATCAGAAGGAGAAGATGTTGGCTTTTGCAGAGAAGCTTGGGTGGAAGCTGCAGAGGAAGGATCTAGATGATGAGATAGAGAGGTTCTGCAGAGGTGTTGGGGTAAGTAGGCAAGTCTTCAAAGTGTGGATGCATAACCATAAGAACTCTTCTTCCTCATCTTCTGCATCTACTGGCAATGTCTCCTCTCTCACTCAGTAATTCAACTCAGAAAAAAAAAAAAATGAGAGACAAAATAATGCTTTTAATTTCTCCTTCTTCTTCTTCTCCTTCTTCTTCTTTCTTTCTGTTCTTTTTCTTAATGCTTGGTTGTAATTTATCCTCATTGCATCAGGATAACTTTTTGCGTTTCATGTTTTTAAAATTATTCACTTATATTATAACTAGAAAGATAAAACTGTTTTGATAAACATATGTATAGGTGATAACTTTTAATCATTTAGTTGATAGCTCCACAAGATTAATTCCATTTTCAATTGAATTAATAAATAACCTTGCTAATATGTGAGCTTTATATGTATTTTGCGTGCCTATAATTACTTCAAGCCCAAATCTTTAATTTTTTTTTAAGCAATAACCGCAAATCCATTTGAAATATGCATGTCTAATGTCTGGCTGTTATTCACGGAAGTTAGATGGATTTAATAAGCTGTGGTCTGTGAGGATTCTTTATTATTAAATAATAATAATAATAATTTGTTTAATCTTTTTCCAGCCGGCAGATCTGCACTTTGGAGCTAGGATAGCATTTTCCTCTCTCTTACTTTAACCAAACGCCTCACTGAGTATCATTTTCAGGGAAAAAGAGATGAGGTTTTTAAGAGTGGGACTGACATATAAGCAGTGTTATAATGTTAGTAATATATTTTTTAAATATTTTTTAACATTTATATTATTAGAACAAAATTTAGTTTTAATTTTATTTAATCTTTTTTATTTGTTATTTTTAACCTTATTTAATTTAGTTAATTAACACATAAAGAGAAATTAAATAAAATTAGAATCAAATGTTAAAATCAAGTTTTGTTCATTTTATTATTAATTCACTTCATACACTTGAAAAAATTATTAAAAGAAATATTAATAATATTTATTTTTAAATTAATAAGACAATAAATATTAAAAAATATTTTAAAAAATGTGTTACTAACATTTCTCTTTGTATAAATAACCTTGATGGTAACATAAATTATTGACGTCAATTGCATCTGTTTATGAGAAATAATACTTCTTGTTACCAAAACAATCGATGGCATGTACTCATAGTCGGATGGATAAAATTTTGAATACAAGTCTTGGGTTAAAGTTATAAAGCTTTTCAATATACCGTGAAAAGATGTATTTATTGCCAAAAAAGACTGAAGAAGTACTTATAGGCGTATCACTAATACAGTATGAGAGCCTCCTTTACTAAATGGTGAGAAGCTTAATACTCATGACTCTCATTCTCGTCACAATTCAATTCAATTAAATTAATTACTATAAAAATTTAAGACACATAAATTTTGTCTACTCTTGTAGTGCAAAGAATTGAAGAAATATTTTATTCATGAATTTTCCATAACAAGTTAAACTAAGTTTCAGTATAAGCTATGTTAAGAATTAATTCAATCTAGTAGTAGTATACATAGCCCCACAAGTTGGTTCAAAGGTGGGTTTGCCCACCTCACTCATTGTCTTAAGTTCATATCTCGCATGTAACCTTAACCTTGCGAGATGGCATTTCCACATCATAAAATTAATAACTCCACTGGTGCAAATGCCCTATGCTTTGGCCTTAACATAGGTGTCATGAGGGTACCTCTAAACGTGTAAAAGAGAAGCAACATTACATCTGGGTGACAAGTATTCCCTTTTCCAGCCTCATCAATTCTTCGAAGGACTTTTTGTATAATGAAACAGTTAATATTCAAGATTCGCGCACAACATGAATAAATGAAGTTTGCCTCTATTTTCGAACATAAAAAATAAAAATTGTGGGCAAGTTTTCCAATAACAAGGTGATCAAGATATTGACCACAAAGGGTGTTGTGTTTTGACATCGGGTGTGTTTTGACATGGGCTTTCGTAGAAGCCAAATCCTAGAAAAGGTAATATATATATATATATATTTTCAACCATTATATATATATTTTATATATATCATTAGATGAAAGTGGATCTAACAATTGAAAATGAATGTAAATTCAAAAAGATTTACACTAATATAAATTGATCCTCTATATATATATATATGAGAGGTAAATCAAAGTAATATTAAACAAAAAAGTAATATTAATTAAAAGGTTAACAATTTTTGTTTGTAATATATGGTCTTATTTCAATCTTTGACGCTTGATAAACTAGTGACTCAATTTGAACCAATGAAACAAAAAATACTTAGATATTCTTACTGTGATATTCTCAACAATTTTGTAATTGCCCAAATATAATTAAATAATATTTTATTTTCAAGACGTATAATTATTTAGTGTCATATTATGTTTTTAGAAGAATAATGAGTTTGCAAGAAATTTTCAAAACGAAATGTAATTAACAATTTTGTAATTGTCCAAATATAATTTGCAAGAATTTCTTAACATGATATAGAACATATGTAATGTTATGTGCACCATTTTGAAAATATACATAACTTTAATAATAAAACTTTACACATCTTATAAGGTAATTTATATGTCTAAAATATGAAGTTTTTACTTAAGAATTTTTCTATAAAATATCTCTCATTCTCTCCTAGTCTCCTCTCATTAAACATTGATCAAAGGTAGGACATAATGTCAGATCAATACGATAATACGATGTAATGAGACTGTTGCAACGTTGCAGGACCACTGACCCTGATTATGGACGCAGTTAAGCAAATCCAAAAAGAATTCAAACTGTTATTCATATGTCCCTTCCTCCACAAGAAAGGAAAGTAGTATTGCAGTGGCTAATGGCTCCCACTCTTCCAACTTGCACTGTCATACCATGTGGAACCCGAACATCATACGATCTTGCTTTCGCGCACTGTCTGTAAAAGGCAATCAAGATGAAATTTAAGCATTTGCCTGGAACCCCCGAGACAAGACCACTGTTTTGGTGAAACCTCCTGGCATGTTGCCAGTACTCAGGTGCTGCCATTCCAATTAGGGACAGAAGAAAAGCCAGCACATGCAATCGTAAGTTGAGCTAATAGTTTAAACATTTAGAATAAGTTAGTTTATAATATGGTATCAAAATCTTCATGATCAAGTGATTTAGAGTTTGATTATTGTTGTTCCTATTCTTTTAAATAAAAAAATTAAATTTCAACACATAAATATATGTATTATTTACACTTTAAGTTCAAAAGACTTTTATATAAGAAGCAAGTATTAAAAATATAATAAAAATATAAAATCATTCATGTATTTTCATCTATTAATATAAGTTTGAAATATGTTCCATGACAACTAATAGTCAATTAAATTGTATTTAAACTTACTTTACTGATGACTAATGAAAATTGTTCCTTTTCTTTGAGGAGAAAAAATGGGTGGCTTCTCTTTTCAATCCCTTGTTTATTTTAGCTGCCAGTGCCACTAGGCAGCGAGGGTCAATTTTCAACCTTCCACCTGAAAATACAATCAATATTCTCTCTTTTTTCCTTTTTTTTTTTCTTTTTAGGTGAAGTGATTGATTGAGAATGGCCCCAATATCTAACAAATGAAAACCAGAAGTTCTCAGGACGCACATGTTTAAAGAGACGACACTATGATACCACAATAGATTCTTTGCAGAGCATGCATGTCTTATTCAGCTGTGGGGGACTGGGAAGGCTAAATATATATACGTGCACAAAGCACAACCCATTAAAATCTCAATTGGCCACGTTGACAAGAAAAGAACGGATCTATCACTCACGCTCATTACTTTTATTGCAACTTTGAAAGAACTTTACTGCTATGCAAATTTGGTGAATCTGTTCCAATCCTCTCATAGAATATTGCCAACAAAAGTGTGAGGCTTATGAGTCTATCATTTTTAAAATAACAGAAGGCCATTCTTTCTTATCCAGAAGCCCATTGATTATTAACATTTCTATTTTTTGTCTTCTTCACATGTTACATATTTGCATATATCACCAAGCATTGTGCTGTGCAGCTAGAAGCTATATGACAATTGAAATTGAATAGTATAGGGCAGATATGTGATACTGCTACTGATTTTTATGATTTAATATTATTTGTTATCTGATAAAAGAGCAATTGCAACCATATAGTTTGCATCATTCCGACGAACTCATCATAAGTTATTTGAACCTTATCATCCACATCCACTTCTCGAATCATCCTGTCAGCTCTCCTTGTGTATGTTTCTGTCAAAGCTCTGTCATTACACGTTCAAGCTTCACGATTTAAAAACACTACTCGTCAGACACTTGGGAAAGAAGACTAAGGGAGAAGCCAATGTTGAAGAAAAAAATGATACATTCACATGTGAGGGAAAGTGTTGGAGTAAACACATGTGAGTGTCTCAATTTTCTTTTTCTTTCTTCTTTTTTTCTTCTTCCATGTGAACAAAGAAGATAAAAGGGGACTATTACAAAGCTCACATAAGACAGGTGATTGTGTTGACTGCCATATAAACAAATCAATGACTGATTGTTAAGTCTGGAGAACCGATCATGGAGAAAATAAAAGACGTATTGAGAAATTCCAACTGAAGACAAATGGAGAATCCAATTGTAGTCCAACTACAAATAAAGTTGATGACATATAAAGATTTGATTTTAGCCCAATTGGAGTTTGAGTGCAGTCTAGAGGTCTCCCCAATGTCAAACCCAATGTGAAAAAAGAAAAAGAAAAAAGGGGGAGTGTTAGAACACATGTGAGTGTGTATGTGATAAAGATGTATAGTGGGAAGAAATCCCACATTGGTGAGATATAAGAAAGATGAATGATTTATATAACTTGGATACATCAAGACCAATAAGCTAGTCTTTTGATCAAAATTGTTCAATCAAAGATGTGTACATTTTACTCAAAGCCCAACACCAAAAGCTCAATATGTTATCAGAACAAAGCGACATATGAAGAATATGATTGTAGCCCTACTACAAACAAGGCTGAAGACCTATGGAGAATCCGATTGCGGCCTTCAAGTGTAAGATGAACTACAGTCTAGGGGTCCCTAGTAGAAAAACAAAAAAAGAAAAAAGAAAAAGGAGGAGCCAATGTTGAAAAGAATTGAAAAAGAAAGAAAGAAAGAAAAATGATACACTCACATATGAGGGAGAGCATTGGAGTAAACACATGTGTCGTGACCAGGATCGCGGCGGGATAACGACTTAAATTATAAAAATTAAGGAGTCGTCACCAATTTTATTTTTATTAGGAAAAATTAGAAAACCTAAAACAGATGGCCTACGTTCAAAAACTCAAGTTTGAGAGTCTAATTATGCATAGGGAAGGATGAAGACTTAACCCCACAGCACCCCTAATACATCCGTTCTAAGACGGTTACCTTAAATTAATTGTACAAATTTTTATAACTCTTAAAAATAATTATTTTACCCATTTATTAAAAGACAAACTAAACAAACAAATCAATTATGAAAATTTAATTTCAGCTTGACAGAATAAAAATCCTGCTCATACGTATCCTCGGGTGCAATGAGGAATTCAAAGCCACGTCGTTCTTTAGAAAACGATTGTGGGTTGTTTATTTTTAATTTTTTTAAAAAAAATTTGTTTTGAAAATTCATTTGATTTGATTTTTTTTTATTTTAGAAAAGAAAGAATTGTCAAGTTGTCGCAATTCAGACAATTCTAAAAGTTACAGGATTAACAAGCTATCGCATCTCAGCTAATCCAATTTTATTTTTCTTAATAAGAGTCAAACATTTGATTCTTTTTTTTTAGAAAACGAACCATCAAGCTGTCACAATTCAGATGATTCTAAAAATCACAAGATTAACAAGTTGTCACAACTCAGTTAATCTCGTTTTATAAAAAGAAGACTTTCATTTAAAAAAATTAGTACAAGGTCACTATTTAAAATAAATATCAATAAGATAATAAACATGTCAATAAATAAAAAAAATCAACAAAGGAAAACAAGATATTATTATTATTTTTTTATGAAAAGTCAAATGTCAACATTTTTATTGTAATCAACAATTAAAGACTCAAAACTTAAAGAGAGGAAACCCACAAAAGAGTTCTTTGGCCCAAAATAAAATAAAACTCAAATACAAATTAAAGCTAAAAAAACATAAATTTGATAATAACAACCTACTAAACAAAAAAAAAATAAACACTAATCTAAGCCTTTATTTAGAGCTCAAACAACCCAAAATCACAAAGCCCAAGTAAAATAAAACAGCCTAACTAAAAGCCCAAAAAAAAAGAAAACTAAACCCCCAAAAAAAAGCATCGAATCATCTTAGCATTTTAACTTTTTTGTTTAAAAAAAAACAAAAGGTTAAACAATACAACAAAGGAAGAGACATTGTGTCTTTAGAAAAAAAAAGCAAAACAGAGAACAGAAGAAAGGGCGGGCTTCTGATTTCAGGAAGTGAAACGAAAGGGAGAAGGGAGGCTCACCCCTCCACCGGAATCGGGTGGGCTTAGGCGGCTTGAGGCGGCGCGGCGCGACGACGTGGACGGGGCGCTAGTGGAGCTCGGTGCGGGTCGCGGTTCATGGTGAAGCGGGTTCGGGTTCGGCTTGCGGCGGCGGTGGAGTGGACGCTTCTTTGTGCAAACGGCGGGATTCGGTGCGACGCGGTGGAGCTATGCGAGGCTAGGCTTCGAGCGATGCTTGCGCGCGGGTGACGACGAGGAAGAGGCTGGTTCGTGGGGAGCCGCGGTGGTGGATTTTGGGGGGTTTGGAGGTTTCTGTGAAGGTCTAAAGTGGGGGTTACGGGATGTTTGGGGGTTGGTTTGGAAGTGAAGGTTAATGGTGGGTTGTGGGTTAATGGTGGTGATGGAGGTGAATGTTAATGGTGGTGGGTTCTTGTGTGTGGTGGTGAAGATGATGGTGTAGTTGATAGTGAAAATGGTGAGGTTGAGGTGGTTCGTGGGGAGTGTTCACGGCTGGTTTTCATGGGGGATGGAGGAAGTGAGATGGGTGTGCTGGTGGAAGATGAAGTGGTGAATGGGGTGCTCAATATGGAGGCTCCATTTTTTGCTATTGAAAGGTGAAAATGAGATGAAAGTGACCCCCTTTTTTTTATTGGCTGCCACCGAAAATAAATCTTAGTTCCTCCGAAATTGCTTGGCCAATGCTTGCCCCTACCTGATGCTGTAGTGTGTGCTCCTTATGTACCGTGAGAATGGAGGGTTAAAATGTGAGTGTGTGGTTGTGCAAGTGAAGGACGTGAAGGTAGTGGGGAGCAAAGCAGCGTATGCTATAATGCTGGTGAGTGTGTGCGTGAGTGGTGCCTGGTGAAAAAAAAAAACAAAAGAAACAACAAGAGAAAGTAGAATGGGCTCATGCTCAAAAGTAGAAAGAAAGTAAAAGAAGAAAGCAAAAGGGGCTCAACAACAGCCTCTTATTGTTTTTTTATTTTTTTTTTTTTTAATTATTATTTATCTTTTTCTATTTTTGATTATTATTATTTTTTTAGGCCATAATACCTATTGGGCTAAACAGATTTTGGGCCAAACAAACAAAAGAAAGAAAATGATTAAAACACATTTTTGGGTCAAACAAAAACAAAAATGAGCCAAACAATCAGAATAATAAATTTTTAATTTAATTTAATTTTTTTTAAAAAAATTCTGCATTAAGATGTTTTAAATAGTCCGGACAAAATTGGGTGTTCACAACATTAAAGTGCCTCAATTTTTTTCATGTATTTTTTATTTTTTATTTTTTGGGTCTAAAGGTACTAATTCAAGTGTTTTAGGTTCCATACTTCTAACCATGCTAACTTCTCCTCCAAGCCCAATGTCAAAATGCCCATATGGTATTAGAGATTTGATGATCTTAAACGAGCATGCGAGTAAAAGAAGATTGAAGTGGATTGTCGCAAAGCTCACACAAGACAGGTGATTGGGTAGACTGTCATATAAACAAACCAGTGACTAGCTATCATATTTGGAGAACTAGTCATGGAAAAAAAAGGCCAAACTGAAGACATATGAAGAATTTGAATCTGATTGCAACCTAACTAGAGTTCAAGTGCAGAAAATGAAAATGAGACAAAAAAAAGAGAAAAAGAAGAAGGAAAATAAAAAAAAAAGATATGAAAAAAATTGAGGCACTCACGTGTGAGGAGAAGTGTTTGATGCACCATATGTGACTATGGAAGATAAAGTCTCACATTGGAAAGATGATAGAAAGAAGAAGACCATATAAGCTAAGGGTGATGGGCCAAAACCATTTTGGTTGAAGTGGTTCCAAGTCCAAATGCCAAAAATGCCAACATGGTATTAGAGCTTTAATGATCTTAGATGGACCTGTGAACAAGATGACTGAAGGGAACTACCGCAAAGCCCACACAAGATAAGTGATTGGGTTGACTGTCATATAAACAAACCAGTGACTAGTTGCCAAGTCTAGAAAATCAGTCATGGAGAAAAAAAATAAAAAAGACGCATGGAGAAACTCCAATTGAGGACAAATGGATAATCCAATTGCGGTCTAGTTGCAAACTAAGTTGAGGACATATGGATGATTCAATTGTATCCCAGTTGGAGTTTGAGTGCAGTCTAGGGGTCCCTCTAATTTGAAAAAAAATGAAAATGAAATAAAAAAAAGAAAAAAATTAAAACATTTACATGTGAAGGGAAGTATGGGAACACATTTGAGTGTGTGTGATAAAGATGTGTAGTAGGAAGAAGTCCCACATTAGTGAGATATAAGAAAGAAAAATGGTTTATATAACTTGCATAGACCAAAATACACCAACATTTTACTCAAAGCCAAACACTAAATGCCTAATGCCAAAATGCCAACAAAGTATTAGAGTTTTAATTATCTTAGATGAGCTAGTGAACAAAGATGACTAAAGGGGACTGCCACAAAGCCCACACAAGCTAAGTGACTGAGTTGACTGTGATATAAAAAAAAAACTAGTGACTAGTTGCCAAATTTGGAGAACTAGTCATAGAAAGAGGTCCAACTGAGGACATATGGAGAATTTAATTATGACCCATTTACAAACAAAACTAAAAACATATGGAGAATCTGATTGCGGTACGGCTTGGAGTTCAAATGTAAGATGAAGTGCAGTCTAAGAGTCCCTAGTGTAAAAAAAAAGAGAAGAATAAGAAGAAGAAAAATAAAAAGAAAAAAAAATGAATGTGAAAGAAAAGAAACAAATGTTAACACACTCACATGTGAGAAAGAGTATTGGAGTAGACCACATGTGTGTGTGAGTGTGTAATATGTAAAGTGGATAAGTTCTACATTGGGTAAATAAGAGGAAGAAGAGTGGTTTATAAGGTTTGGCTGAGCTAAGATCCTAAAGCTAGCTTTTGGATCATGTAGTACCCATCCAAGTATGTCATACTATGCCAAGTCCAAACATTCAAACCAATAATCTTTCAAACCATGCCACACTCCACACTAAGCCTAAATCATTCAAGCCCAAATCATGATATGCCATGCCAAAAATCCAACAATTGTTGGCTTTATTTGGTCTGAATCTCCCTTAGGATTTGATGGGCTTAACATCATGATTTATGGCGCCTGTAATGGGTTCAATCCTTTAAAGTAGTGTCTTGACTAATAACTATAACTTTTGCCCTAATGGTAAACGCTTGATCCTTTAAAGACTCTATTGCATAGCAGATTAGCAGTGACGCGTCCACAACCAATTAAATTCCTTAGTCTAGAACAATAGGTTATCTATTTAGGTGAGTTTTAGTGTTTAAACTACATGAACACATATTTTAACAATTGTTTATCCATGGTCAAATTGATAACCACCTTTTAGTTGTACTCGTATTTTAATTGTTATTTAAATTTAATTAGAAAACAAAAATAGAGTCTTAACCTTTCTTAAGCCCATATATGACAACTCTTTTGTGACTGCCCAAAAACACCAGTAGCACAAAATTGCTTGGTTAAAGTGTGGAACTATATGACCATACAAGACAAGATATGATTACGAATAAATGTATTAGAGAGAAAATAGGAGTAACACATATTGTGAAAAAGATGAGATAATATCACCTTCGGTGATTTAGACATATAAGGAGAAGACTCTTCGAAGCCCCTGTAGGAAGAGTAGATCAAGTGGAGGATAACCCAATAACTAGAGGTAGATGGAGACCAAGAAAAACTATAGGTGAAACGATTAAAAAAAATTTAGATTTGTATGACATTTCTGAAGACTTGATTTATGATAGGGCACAATGATGTCATTTGATCCATGTAACCGACCACACCTAGTAGGAAAAAGGCTTAGTTGTTGTTGTTGTTATTCTTTTTCTTTTTGTCTTAATTTTTCATTTTCATTTTTTTTCATTTTCATAATCATTTTTTTTTCACATTAAGGACCTTTAGACTGCACTTTCCTTATACACTTGAACTCCAAGTTGGCATTAGTATTCTTTGCTTGACAGCCACCTAGTCACAAGCTCATTTAAGATCATTTAAGCTCTAATACCATGTTGGATCTTTAGCATGACATGACATTTAGCATTGGGCTTTGGAGAGAGTGTTGGCATAGATGAAGGGTGGACTCGTACTTGGGCTTGGAACCAACTTGACCCAAAAGCTAGCTCCTAGGTTTCTGGCCCATCCAAACTTATAAAACACATTTTTCCCTCTAATTTATCTAGTGTGGAACCTTCCACTTCATGACACTCCCCCTGACATGAGTGTTCCATTTCTTTTTCCTTTCTTTTTATTTTCATAGCCATTTTTTTTCTAATCTTAATTTCTTATTTTTTTTTCTTTTTTCTTTTTCATAATCATTTTTTTCCACACTAGGGACCCCTAGAATGCACTTTCCTAATACACTTGAATTCCAACCTGGCACTGATATTCTTTGTCAGACAGTCACCCAATCACAGGTCTATCTAAGATCATTTAAGCTCTAATACCATGTTGGATCTTTGGCATGACATTTGACATTGGGCTTTGGAGAGAGTGTTAGCATGGATAAAGTGTGGAGTCATACTTGGGTTTGGAACTAACTTGACCCAAAAGTTAGCTCCTAGGTCTCTTGCCCATCCAAACTTATAAAGCACACTTTTCCCTTTAATCTATCCAATGTGGGACCTTCCACTTCACTATCACACACTCACATATGTTTTCTGACACTCCCTATCATATGTGAGTGTTTCATTTCTTTTTCCTTTCTTTTTCTTTTCATTTCCATTCTTTTTTTTAATTTCCTATTTTTTCTTTTTTCTTTTTCATAATCATTTTTTTCCACACTAGGGGCCCCTAGACATCACTTTCCTTTACACTTGAATTCCAACTTGGCACTAGTATTCTTTACCTGATAGTCACCCAGTCAAAGACCCGTTTAAGATCATGTAAGCTTTAAAAGAATTGGAGAGCCTAATAGTTATAGGAGTACAAAATCAGGAACAAAACTTAGCTAAACTCGCACAAAAAGAAGATTGTGTGGAGAGCTATATGAGTAGCTTGACTCTTGCCATTTTTCTTTGACAACTAAGGTTGCAGTTCTATACCATGAGGCAACAGCCATAGCACAAGGGTCATTAACTGATGAAAGAATCTTTCCAAACATATAAGTTGAACGCCCAGCCTATTGGGTTTTTGGCATGGAATGGCATTTGGCATTGTGCTTTGGAGGAGTTGGGCTTTAAAGAAAGTGTTGGCATGAATGAAATGTGTACTCATACTTGGGCTTGGAACCAATTTGACCGAAAAGCTAGCTGCTAAGTCTCTGGCCCATTCAAACTTATAAAGCACACTTCTCCTTCTAATTTATCTAATGTGAGACTTTTCCACTTCACTATCACACACTCGCATGTGTTCTCTGATACTCCCCTTCACATGAGAATGTTTCATTTCCTTTTCCTTTTTTTTTCATCACCTTTTTTTTCTAGTCTTAATTTTCCATTTCTTTTTTCTTTTTCATAATCATTTTTTTTCACACTAGGACCCTAGACTGCACTTTCCTCCAACATGGCTCTGGTATTTACCAGGCATTTTACAGTCACCTATTCACAGACTCATCTAAGATCATTTAAGCTCTAACACTCTGTTGAATTTTTGACATGTTATGTCATTTGACGGATGCTAATTGGGGTGGGGGGGATTATGTGGACACTAGAAAATTCACCTTAGGCTACTGTGTGTTCTTATGGCAGAAGTTACCGATCTACTATAAGACTTCGAGACATTTACTGGTTCTGTCATGCTTCTTTGTGACAATCAGGCAGCAATTCATATAGCTTCCAATCCCACCTTCCACAAGAGTACAAAACACATAATTGATATAGATTGACATTTCATTATTAGAGAAAATGGCTTCAATACTCATCTAAACATACCTCTACTTCATAACCTTTTGATTTTGCTCTGCTCAACAATTGAACCTAAGTTCAAATGATCACTAGTATAGTTGTGTCTTTTATTTGTGTGTGTGTGTGTGTGTATTCATATCTCAATGCTCATTTTGCAGGGTACTAATTTTTTTAAAAATAAAAATGCAACTTCCTTTAATTCTTTTCACCTCATGTTGTCTTAAACACAATAGACATCAAACATACATAGTGATCAAAAAGAGCAACGTAAAAACTTGTACTTGTCAAGGGAAAGTGCTAAAGTATCAATTAAGGAAACAACAAATAATACTGCAACAATCAAAAGACATCCCCACAATCAATATGATATATCCTTGTTTTGTTTTGCAAAGTCGTCATGCAATCAATATAATATAATATATGCCATGTTGTTAATTATGGGTTGATGGCGTGGTGATATGCTCCAAATGCTAATGCTAACATAGTCATCATGTAATGTGGGGGCAATAACATGTCTAATAATGTTAATAGACATAAGCTATTACATAATCTAATAAATTAATAACGGAGGGATTCATCCGCTATAATTATTCTACTTATAAAGTATGATTTTGGTGGGGCAATAATGTGTATAATACTAATAAAGCTCTGCCTCTACGAATAACCCGTACCCCTCCCTAGTGAAAAAAAAGAAAAGATCCATATGCTTATGTTTTGAATCTAGGAGGAGCCCTTTATTTTAGTATGACACACATTCCATACCAATACCTAAGGTCATCTTATATATTATTAGATGCTCACTTTAAAATGTAACAATTGTACACACCCTCTAGTTTAAAAAATTTTACACTCATGAAATGTGCTTAAATATCTCATAGGTTTCATTTGGATTAATGGTAAAGGATAAATAGAGTGGAAAGTAATGGAATAGGCTTAGGCACCATTGTTTGGCTTTTTAAAATTAGGATGAAATAAAATGACATGAAGTGACATCCATTCTATCTCGTTCCATCATAACCCCCACTTTTTACTCCTCTCCAAATTGGAGGGAACTGGATGGAATGGAATGACATATGAATAAAACACTTATAATTCTTACCATTCCATTCTATTCCACTAGAACTTCCAAACAATGGAATGAAATCTTTCTTATATTCCATCATTAAATATCCAAACAATTGAATGGAAAATTATAATACCATTTCATCCAATTCCATCCATAATATATGTTAGAATAATTTTATGTGGACTAGCATAAACTATATTACAATTTTATAAAACCCAAATTAATTAGATGTTAAGATTATTAGAGTATCTTGTTTAGCCCACATTGTGATCAATATTATTATTAGACTTGTTGTTGTTTAGCACTGCTTATAAGTGACTTTTGTTTATGGGTCATGTATATGACCTTACCATGATGGGTAAGTTTAGCCTATCTTGTTGTTTTATATATATAGGGAGGGACCCCTATTCCTACCACCCTAGTGCGACAATTGCCCCATTGAAACTGACACGTGAGCAAATTACCGTGGAATAAGAATAGTTTTTTTCCTCATCAAGATCATTTTCAAGGTTTCAAACATGATAAACTCATCGTCATCTTTTCCAGTTAATTCTACAACTTAATACGTATTATTGTATATGCCATACTTGGGGTTAATTAATCTGGGATTTTATCAATTGGTATCAGAGCAGTTTTCATTATAATTATGACTATCAATTTTTTGTTTTACTTGAGAAATCATGATCAATATAAAATTGATTAAACCCGAAATCCTAACGTATATGATATGCAATTCAATTTTTTTTCTTGATTTTGAAAATCAAGTTAAGGGTTTTGTAGATTAGGTTATCCTGAGTCTAAAAACATATATGTTATATTACAATGTTATAAATCTATTGAGAAGTTTACTCAAACCTGTGGAACCCTAAGATATTCAATTTTTATGATTTGAAATTTTAGTTGATCAATTCTAGGAATCCTTATATGGTTGAGAAAATATCGATAATTTCATAATAGAAACCCTGCGAAAACCCCAACAAATTGGGTTTGAACAACCTAGAAATTTTTTGAATTAATTCTAAAAATTGACTTAGGGATTTTATCTATCTCAATTTTCTGAGTTTAATGACACTTGAATAGTTGATTTTCGTTGAGAAACAATGAAGAAATTGCTAAAATCCCACATTTGAACCCTTATTTTTGTCCTTAAACTTTCGATCAAGAGTCCATAAATTTGTGTGAAATTTTCAAAAAAAAAATCTTACGTGTTTTGTATATCTCTAAATTCTGAATCTGATGGAGCAAGAAGCATGTAAAACAGATTAAAAACGAGAGAGATATTGCAAAAAACTCATCATACCACGAACTAGGTTGAAATCGGGTCAAATGTCCTGAATTCCAGTCAAACGAATAAGGAAGAAGACGGTCTTCTACCCACGTTCATGCTCACTTGTGGTCTTAGAGAATGCAGGAGGGTGTGAACTATAAAAATTGATTTTTCAATTCTATTTTTTGCATTATTCTCCACGCATCATTCTTGTAATTTTGGAGAATTTTATTTGTTTTTTTTTTTGCGTTTGGAGTTATTTGTTTTGAATTGTGGTGAATTTATAATGACTAAATTCATGTGATACTCTCCACTTTTGGACTTGAAATTTTTTTGAATGATTGTGATGTTGTTAGGTATCATATATATTGCACATTCTCGAACTTTGTGTTATTTGATTATTTAAATAATTCTAATGATATGTTGTATATAATATTGCATAATATTAAAATAATTATAGTATGCTCTCTAAGTTTTGACATGAATTTTTTCTAGCATGATTATGACATTACTAGGAGTATTGTACAATCTGTATCCTCAGACTTGATATTGTTTAGTCATTGAAGTAAATTTTCAGTGCTATTTTATGCATAAATTGTTATGTAAAATATTATATATTGTTATTTCTTGTTATTCTTTATGTAATTTTGTTCAGAATTATTATTTAAAATATTGTGAAACTTTTAGGCATCTTTCATAAATGTGAGCTCACATTCGTGGGACCAATTATGACAAGGTACTATTATGTTAATAAAATATTATTTTGTTTTGACATTGGGGACTATGTTGATAATACGCTTACTCTATCAGTTTGTCTTTATTAATATAATTCTTGATGATTTGTTAAGAGCATTGAGGTTATGTCCTAAGAGTTTTGAGTATCATCTCGATACTAGTTTTAGGGACATGATGCCTGTGAGAGTTTAATCGTATGTTGTAATTCGGGACTCTTAGGTGAGATTATAATTGTATGAGAGAGCTCCATTGTGGTTATCGCTCATCTTGTATATTGATATGCTCGACAAGAAAATCTCCCTTTAAATATTAATTATCTAGCTTTGCTTATGAAAATGAGTATTTTGACAAAAATGTGTGGGACTAATTATGAGAATTGGGTTGAGTCAGTGAATTTTATTTCTAATCATCTCTGTTGTTGATGTTACTCTTATTATGGATGAGTCCCAAGGCCCGCATATATGTCTTCCACTACGATTAAGGTGAAATATGAAAGGTAGGCTCATTCTATTAAAGTTCGTCTCATAACTATAAAGTATAACATGAATAATGCCATTAAGGAGAGTTTCGTGAAATGGATAATGCCAACAAATTTTGTAAAGGCAATTGACGAATCCAAAAGGGCCTGTGACTTCTCTGTGTTGAGCAGACTAAGCATGATGGTATAAATGGTGATCATAAAACATGTCACAAAATTTGTAGATTGGCTCAGACGAGCTAATTGTATAGAGTTTAATAATCAGATTAAGGAGAAGGAAGTTAAGTCCCTAGCTCTAATGTGTTTTGAATCCAATCTTGTTAATGACCCTTCTAATACATGTTGGTTAAATTTTGGTACAACTACTCATGTTACATGCTCATTACTGGAGATCAAAAATAGGCGAAGGCCAAGTGAAAGAGATTTGATAATCAAAGCAGAAAACATAGTCACTATCAAAGTAGAGTATATAGACATTATTTCCTTAAGGCTGTGTACTGGGCATTATTTAGGTATAAAGATACCATCTTTGTACCTTCTATAAGAAGGAACTTGATTTCAGTCTCCACTTTGGACAATTGCACTATCTTTTCTATTTAGTGATAAGAAAGTCTCCATATCTTATAATTATGTTCTTGTTACTTTTAGAGTTTTGTCTAATGACCTTCAGACACTATTTTTTCTAATTGTTGACCCTTTTCTGTTAATCAACAACATTCAGATGTTAGTGATGTTATTGGGAATAAATGTGATAGTTTTTCATCTATGTTGTGGCACAAACATTTAGGCCATATCTCCAAGGAAAAAAAATAGAGAAATTGATCAAGGAAAGCATTATTTACGATTTGGACTTCGCTGAATCTTTTATACTTGTGTTGATTGCATAAAAAGGAAGCTAACTATTGAAGCCAGGAAGAGTGTGTTAGTAGGTATGAAGGAATGCTATAATTAATTCGTACAAACCTTTGTGGGCCCATTTCTCCTATTACTATGGCATTTTTTTTAATTCTTCACCACCCTCATTGACTTTTTCTCTAGGCATGAATGGATCCACTGATTGTGTGAGAGATCTTATTCTTTATATTTTTTTAAGGCATAAGACCACTGTTGAGTTGAAGTATAATATGAAGATCAAATGTGTAAGGTGCATGCTTAGTCATACTTCTTTTCTAGAACTTTTATGGGAGATGCCTTGAAGATTGCTACTTATATTCTGAATTAAGTGTCAAGTAAACATGTTTCGAATACTCTATATGAGTATATGTTAAGAAAAAAACCTTTTAATGTAATTTTGCGTTTGATAATATAAGGTAGAGGTGAGACCTTATAACCCACAACTAAAGAAGCTTGATCTGAAAACCATTAATGGTTTCTTTATCAATTATTATATTGCTTGATAGGTTCTAGGTTCTATTGTCCTTCTCATACCACTAGAGTTATTGAGTCTGATAGGGTTGTTTATTTTGAAAGGGACTTAGAACATGGTAGAACTTAAGAGCCATGTGTTGTTGAATTTGGAGAGGAGCGTGTTTCCATTCCTACTCATGTTGCTTCCCTTTGGGGGCATAGGCATCTCATTTGATTTATGATAATCATGTTGATAATGTTGATATCCCATGACAAGTCAAAAAATCATGTAAAAAATTCATATGTTTTTGTGGCTCCACTTAGAAGATTTGAATAGGCTTTTATATCCACTGAATCTACTAGATTAATGGATTATGTTATGTACTTGCAAGAGCTTGAGCTTAACTCGGTTGAAGAATCTGATCCTATTTCCTTTCACAATGATTGATGGTTATGGAAGATGAGTTGACTTCTATGAGAAAGAATGATATTTAAGAATTAGTGGAGTTACCTGCTGGCTGTAAAACTATTAATTGTAAATGAGTGTTTAAGACCAAACATGATTCCAAAGGTAAAATTGAGAGGTATAAAGTCAGACTTGTTGCTAAAGAATATAACTAGAGGGATGACATTGATTATAAGGAGACTTTCTCTCCAGTCTCCACTAAAGACTCCTCTTGTGTTGTGACAGTTTTTCTTGTTTATTTTGATTTGGAGCTACTTCAAATGGATGTCAATGTATTAAGGAATAGTGGAAACAAATTCTTTATCTTTGTGTTGTATATTGATAACATATTGTTAGCTAGTAATTGCGTTGGTTTTCTATATGAGACTAAATAGATCTTGACAACATACTTTGGCATGAAAGATCTTGGTGATGCTTCTTTCATTTTAGACATTGACATTCACAGTGACAGATTTTGTGGTGTTGTTGGCTTATCTCATAAAGGTTACACTAAAAGAATTTTGAATAGATAATGAAATCTTATAATTTTTTTTTGTACTAGACCCGTTTAAAAGGGTGATAGACTCTTTAATGCCCATTATCCTCGAAATGGTAAATAAGTTACTAAAATGGAGAAGGTCCTATATGCTTCCGTTGATGACAACCTCATGTATGCTCAAGTTTGTACAGATCCTAATATTAGTTTTATTGTTAGTGTACTTAGGAGATACTTAAGCAAACTTGATGTGACTAATTGGTAGGCTACAAAATGAGTCATGAGGTATCTAAATGGCACCAAAAATTATATGTCACCTTATATTAGGTCAGATCACCTTGAAATGATTAGCTATTCTAATTTTGATTATGGTGGTTGTCTATATGACCATAAGTCTACATTATGGTATATATCTTTATGTTAGGAGTGGGAGTTATTTCTTGAAAAGTGTCAAACAGGAACTGACAGCTTCTTCTACTATGGAGACAGAGTATATAGTTTGCTATGAGGTCATGCTTCAACCAATATTGTTGAAAAATTTGATTTTGAATTTTGTATTGTGGAGAATATTTTCAGACCTCTTATTATATATTGTGATAACTCTGTCGTAGTATGTTTCTCTCAAATCAATAAGAGTTCTAAACGCTCGAAACTTTTGACACAAAATATATGTTTGATAGAAAGAAGATTAAGGAGTTTCAGACTCATGTCAAACATATCCCTACAGAGCTTACAGTTGCAGATCCCCTAACTAAAGATTTAGCTGTCAAAGTTTTATTGCTCATGTGACTCGTATAGATATAGTGAGGTCTTTTAATGTTTTGGGTTAGTAGGAGTTTGTTTTGTGATTTTATAGTGATCTCATTTTATTATTATATCTCGAGACCTTAAACAATTATGTGGTTATTATTGTCGTTGTCATATAATATTGTTATTATTATTATCTACGCAGTATTATTTGTTCACATTATGGCATATTGTGGAGACATTTTGGACTCAATTTCATTTCGTTGTTGTGCTGAGATGTTTTGTTAAATCTCAGAAAGCATCTCAGGCGGATTCTTGGGTCATTTTGTTGGGAATTACACTTTGATCATATATTAGCATACAATTTTGTTGTGCTTTCCTATTTACCCATTCACCACATCTTGTAAGGTCACTGAGATATGAGTATCTTTCATGTATGATATCAGTGTTCCTTCGATCATGATTTTCTACATTGTTAAGGTACTTGTAGTCCCATTTTGGATTAGTGGTTGAGAGTGCTTGCTTGATTTTAACATCTTATTGTGACCACATGTTGTTTGATTAATCTGGAGATTGTTTTCTATTGAAATAAAGTGATATGACTTATGTCGTCTAAGTGGGAAAATGTTAAAATAGTTTTATGTGAACTAGCATAAATCATATTACAATTTTATAAAACCCAAATTAATTGATGTCAAGATTATTAGAGTATGTTGTTTAGTCTAAATTGTGATCAATATTATTATTGAGCTTGTTATTGTTTAACACTGCTCATAAGTAAGTTTTATTTATGGGTCATGTATATGAGTTTACTATGATGGGTAGATTTAGCCCATCTTGTTGTTTTATATATATAAGGAGAAGTCTCTATTCCTATCACCCTAGTGCGATAGTTGTCCCACTGAAATTGACGCATGAATAAACTATTATAGAATAAAAATAACTTTTCTCTTTCATCAAGATCATTTTCAAGCATTTAAACATGGCAAACTCATCGTAGTATTTCCCAGATAATGCTACAACTTAATACGTATTATTGTATATGTCATATTTTGGGTTAATTGATCTAGGATTTTAGCATAATAAGTTATCTAAACATAGCCATATATTTTAAATCATTTTTCATAGTGTTAATCACGAAGAAAAAAATAGTATGCCATAGGATCTTGAACTTCAAGTCATGATACTAGTGTTTCTCACAAATTGTGGTAAAATACAAGCATATCAAATCTCTTTGCATCACCAGGTTACCATTTTGAGGAGAATGTTTCATTTCCTCCGAAGAAATGGAGCAAATATTTTTCTGGCTTCCCTATGTGTACTCTAATACAACAAGGGGGAAAAATCATACAAATGCTTATTCTGATTGCCAAACTAATCACGTCTCCCAAAGAATTGAGCCACCACATGAATAAACATAAAATCTAGCTTGTGAATGGTATAGTAGGAGTTTAATCTCTTGAACGAATTGAATTGCCTATGAAACCTTTTTGAATCATCTACAATCTCCTATCACCTTGATGTCAGCTGTGAACATTGCTTGTACAGGTCTTTGATCAGAAAGTGTTGACTCACCTCTGTTGTATTGTGTTTGCTCCATTCCCTTCCCAAACCATATTATTCGATCACACCTGCTGTACCTTCTTGTGCTTAGCCCATTACCTGTTTAATGGTTTATATATAAAAATATACACATGAAAGCATTTGATGCATGCTTACCATGCTGGGATACGCCTGTATTTGCTTGTATGCTGCTGATCACAACCAATGTAATCTTCTGAGTTCAGGTGGTATTTGTATGTAGGTGGAAACTCTATAGCTCCTTCATGCCAAACTTTGAATACATGGCCCTTCGCGAGCTCCATCTTGAGCTATACATTTTGCATGGAATTTTAAATTTTGAACTCACAGCATTATGCCAATTAATCCAAAATATTGCAGGGGCCAAGAAGTATGATGACATGCTTTACCTGATCATTTTTCAACAAGGTTTCCCATTCTCTTCCCTTGACTAATATTTGTATTGCAGAGTCTGGCATGTAGATTCTGTAATTCAAGTCCCCAAGCCAGACTACTCGGCTGCATGGGATCAGGTACACATTTTAGAGACTTAAGTTAAACAAATATATTTAACTTGTTTAGTGTTTGTTTTAAGTGATCATAGTATGCAACTCTCAATCGTCAGAAGATTCAGTTGGATTTAGTTTTTTTAGTCCAGCGGTTGGATACTAGTATTCAGGGAGAGAAAAAAAAAGGTTGGATGCTAGTGGAATGGATTCCAGTCCCAAAATTAATTAAAAATATTCTCCAATAAAATTTATAACTATGACATGAATTCTGAAGAGTTATCTACATCTATACTTCTTAAAAAAAATTTAAATTAAAGAAAAAGAAAAAAAGAAAATCAATCTCTATAGTTTTCCTTTTCTCTATAATATGTCAAAATGGACCTTGTTTCCCAAGCAACCCATGATTCCACAGCAAACAGATGAGGCACTCAAGTACCGGACATGTTGATAGAGGTCACTTCGAACCCAAATGGTCATGAACATTCCCACCATTTGCCTGCTTATGATGCATTGGAAATCTTGTCCATGTTCACCCTCTGCACAATTTTGTTCCTTTAGTGGATATACCTTCTCAGGTTCAGCTATTTTATCTTCTTGAACCAGCTTTATTGGCATTCTATTGCTAAGGGCTGCCCCCATAAGAGAATTCCATTTCATGGAGATTTTGCTGTTTCTACCTAATAGTACATTTGCTGCATTAAGAGGCACAATTTCTTGGAACCTGATATAACACAGATGTTTATCACATAAAATACTAATCAATGAATGAAGCGAAAGGAATCATATGATTTAGTGTTTATGCAGTTGATTCTCAAATGCAAATTGAGTAATAGAAGAAAATTAGCCCAGAACATATATATCTGCAGAATATTCTTGTGTGTCAAGCCAGTCTTCCAACTCCAAATTCTCGGTTGGTGCAATTCAAAGTAGGAGTTTTCCACTTGGCCTCTGATGAATTATGATCTTTTCCTTTGAAGTTATCAATGCTTAATATCTTTTTTAGGATATTACTCTCCTTTACCTTGAAACCCTGCATTTTCTTTGAACAAACCATAGTTACCAGGTTTGCAGTGAAGTACCATGGATTGGTACGCGGTACACGGTACGCAAGAACTGGTACGCGGTTCGCAGGGTTACCGAGAGAATCTGGTAACCATGGAACAAACATATACTACACATAGTAAGAACCACAATAGAGAGAGGGAGGAAGAGACAGACAGAAGCTTAGACTGAGAAAGAGATACTTACATGCACTATTTACTTCCTCACCAATGGTTTTCTTCTACAACACTACCAAAGTGTAGAATTAACATACCAGACCAAAGAAACGCAAGAAAAAAAAAAAAAAAGATTGAATTGGATAACAAGAGGGTCAGGGTAGGAGTGAGGGATTTATAGGCATGGCTGGCGTGCAGCTGAGTACCATCATAGATTGAATTGATTAATAATTGGTTAAGGCAAGGACAAACTCTAGAGGACAGCAGAAAAAAATCTGGGGCCTTTTTCTCTTGTATAAGTTCCCAAATGTTTGCTGATGCTTGATTGCAAATGTTCGGTTTATTTTTTTTTTCTCTTTTATTTAGCTGAAAAGTAATAGAACTATAATTAATCACATGCAACATAACTTCTTTGAATTTGTGTCACTTTCAATATGCGTTTGTTTTCTGTTAAACTCCATAAGAGGTCCCTTATATTTAGTATTTACACAATCAGGGACAGCAGGCGTTAGCACACAAGAAGCCAAACCAATGGTTTTTTTTTTCTGTTGATATGTACCACTAAACCAAATTCTTTAGCAAATTCATGTTCCACTCGTCTTGTTTGCAAGCATAAAACCAATGGCACTGTATTCACGTTACCCATGTGTTAAGTTACATTTATGGTGTAAAGATATGTGTTTGATCCAACTACTCTGCACAAGTGGTGAAGTTTTTAACTATTAATATGGACAAGAAGTTAAACAAAGTCTATTTAGACCACTTTTGCCATAAGTACAAGCCTAAAACCGAGTGCATGAAGGAGGTTTTGGTTAACAGCTGCATCTGGGGCCAAAGACACTGGAATTTGGCGATTTTCCACACGAAATTACTCTTGACTTTTTCATTAGGTGTTCATATCAATTTAGGGGTCATTTTCATTGGACTTATTTCGAATCTGCCCATGTGCAAGCATGAACATCCTATCCCTGATCATGACTCATCAGTTCATTTTAAGGGGACAATTTGGTTTGAATGGCAGCCAGCATATATAGGCGTAGCTAAAGCTATGATTTTACTGAAAATTGTCACAGATTAGATGAATGAAAGCTGCAGACACAATAATTACTTTTCGTATTGTAATTCAAACCAATAAAAAGTGGGAAAAAAAAAACGACAAGCACAAATTGGCTTTTATATGCTTTAAAGAACAGCATGAAGACCTTTATGAAGATAGGTCATGGGTTTCCATTTTTTTTAGAGCACACACCTAGCGTGGATATTTGATTGTTCTAATATGGAAAGTGTGATTCCCACAATTTTAGGAGCAAATTATTGCTCCCAACAAAAAAAAAATGATAAAATGCTCCAAGATACAAGTGTCAAATTAAGAGCCATATATGATATTTATATAAACAAATCCGTGGCAGAATTGAACTATGGACGGAACAGTTTCTTCCTTTTCATACCAAGACAAAGGGGTAAGTTTTGACACTGTGGGGAACGGCACATTGCTTTTCCAAAGTTTGATATCGACATCCATTTAGGGTCTTCTGTCCCGGCTAGTGCTAGCTTCAGTATACATGACATAAGAAGAAGGTAGTTACCGGCCTAAAGAACCAACAATAGCATGGCCTGGAGAACAACTTTCTCATGTGAGATTCTAACTTAAAATCAATTGGCATTAAGTGAAAGGACCTAATAGATATATAAACCGCATTCAAAATATTGAGGTAGATAAACAATGTAAGACTCTTAACACCCTTCCTCCACAGATGCCTCGACGAAAAAGGCGGAAATAAGCAAGCCTAGTGAAGTAGACGACGAAAATAGAATCTTGACTCTGATACCATGTGAGATTCTAATCTAAAACGAATTGGAGTGACCCAACAGATATATAAACCACACTTGAAATATTGAGACAGGCGAGCGATGTGAGACTCTTAACACCCCTCCTCCACAGATGTCTGGACGAAACAAGCAAGCTTAGCAAAGTAGGCGGAAACAAGCGAGCCTAGCGAAATAGATGACAAAAATGGGATATTGACTCTGATACCATGTGAGATGCCAACCTAAAACCAATTTGCATTAAGTGGAGTGGTCCAATAAATATATAAAACGCACCCGAAATATTGAGGTAAACGATGTAGGACTCTTAACATCTCATATAAGAAGGAGATCAACCCTTGCATTTAGGAAGCTCAATTTTTGAAGAATTTGAGATAAAAACAAAGCACCAAGACTCCTATGATATGAATCATTCTAAAATGCTACAATTTGCATGTATGTCACGCAAATTGCTAGCACAGTCTAGAGAACTTGTGATATGCATTCAACTTTTGGCATTGTGTACTCATGCACATGACACACACAGAGAATAAGATTCCTTGAAGATTAAATCATTTGCAGATCCATAGGCAATTTATCTTTTCTCACATCTAGGGCAAATGAAACTTCTCTCATTTAACCCTACCCTACTTTACCACTTAAACTTTAAACCAGTGTTGTGAAACAAAGAAATTTTTAACGTCCCCATTTATGCATTAATTGTGGATATAGAACGAATTTAAACTATTGGAAGCTATTCATTTCAATGATATAGTACAAAGAACCAAGACTCTTGGTAACACCCTCATCAAGTTTAGATTTTAGAAAAATGTAGTCGAAATTGTATAAAAAAAAAGGTCTTCGTTCCAATTTAAACTAGCCAAACAACAAGACCATAGACAATATGCTTCATATTATAGATAGTAGCAGTTGTCTTTTTGTTATTTAAGGTAACTTAAGGAACACAATTAAGATAATATGTAATTTATTAATCTAACTTCCCTATCTACATATTAAGCTAGAAAAATCTAGTCAAAATTTTGACAAAATTCGACTTGATTTAAGGGTAGTTGTTGAATAGAATAAAGTGATGGAAACCACTTATTCATTTAAAAGTCAACAAGCATATCAAATCATTCGATAAAAAATTATGACTTTTTAGCATTTCTATGTTAGTATTTGAAATGATTATAAAGAAAGCCATAAACTTTATTATTAATATTTTATCTTTTTTAAAAAAAATTGATATTTTATCTTAAAGAAACTGGAAAGTAAGTTTATACTCTTGTTTTAAAAAGGTTTCAAAAATTCACCTGAAAATGCCTGTGAGTGGCTGAAGGTGGTGGATTCCTTCGTGGCACAGTGATAACGACGGTGGTGTTGAGGGTGGTTTACCTGCAAAAGGCACTCCGACACTTAAGTTAAACTGTGCACAAGGTGGGTAATATTTAGAGGTTCAGATACATACCTTAGTGACTTAGTTCAGTATTTATAATAGTGTCATGCTTAAGAGGTAGCAGAATAATAAAGAGAATCATGTTTGAAATGGGCATCAATGGGTAATAACTACCGTTAATGATGATTCCTATAAATGAGGGATTTGTTAGAGTGATTATCTCTCAATCTTGTGAGAGTTGTTATTGCTCTAGGTCACGTGTACCGTGAGCCGGGATTCGTCTTGGACAAGTTAGGTTGCTCTTTATTTGGTCAAAAACAATTACCCTTAGTTTGGCGCTCAGATGTGATAACTGAATGCCAAGATATCTAAGGCCAACATGAGCAATAGTACATTTTGAGCAAATGAATCAGTTTTGTGGCATGAATGTCGAATATCGCAATGGTGTAATAGGGTAGTCTGAGTCTGTGATATGACATGTTATGTTTGTTGTGTAATTGCCCCTTACACTGGGTGCTTGACCGTGGTTCACTGTGAGGCATGGAATAAGTTTGGAACCTTAATGTCCGTGATACGTGATTCGAATTGTGATGCCCCCATGCTGTGTTTAGGTTGTGGTCCAATGAGACTTCGCCATGTACTACACGCGACTTTTCATATCTGTCTGATGTATTTTCATCAACTGTGTTAGTTTTTCGAGGACACGAGGCAATCGTTAAATGGTATCCACTGTTAGGTTTTCGCACTACCATCATTTCCATTTGAATTAAGGTGGACAAACAAAAATGCCTATCTTAGTCGTGGCAATTGGGTTGATACCACGTCCCTATAAATAAGAGTGGGGTTGGTTCCCTCCCACTTTTGCTTCCTTTTCTTTCTGATTCTATTACAACCTAAGGCAATTTCTAATGAGCTTTGCAATGGTTTATGGCAGGTTTTCACCACTTTCAACACCTCCAAAACCTTTTTCTATCTTTAACTACTAGGTATTACCCTTTGCCACCCCATTTTTCTTCTTTTTATGTAATTTTCAACACCTTCCATAGTGAGGAGTGACAGGGAAAGTACCAGTTCCTTGGAGATCCTATTTGCACCACCATCTCCACCATGCAACGCACGACGGAGACATCCCTTTCAAAGTGAAATTATTGTTAGAGGGCAGAGGCAGTTGTTTGGGGATACCATCCGAGAAATGATTCAGAAGGCAGAAGATAATAGAGAAACAGCGTGGCTGAGGCTGGCTCATCCACTCTCCAAACTCATTAGAGAGTTGAAAAATCATGGAGAAACTTTTACTGATTCTGTCTTTAGTACGGTCTCTATAGGTGAATCTAGGATAATGGATATGGTGAAGTGGAGAACGGGAAATTCTGATTCGAAGGAGTACATTCTACCCCAGGACATAAGCTTTACTAATGGGTGGATTGAGAGGTATTGTGGACACCTTCTAATATTAAGACCATGGAGTAGGTAGCTTACAAGTGAGAATACCTTTAGCTAACAGAGGATGGGCTCCAGGATCAAGAGTACGTAATCCATGCTCCAAGTGACCAAGAGAGGGTATGCTCAACTCGAATAGAGGGTGAGCATTTTATGTATGTATAAGAGGCAATGTTCACCTACCTGGGGGTCTGAATCCTGTTTACTGCTTTCTATATGGGAGTGCTCAACCACTTGCAAGTAGCCCCCATGTAACTCCATCCCAATGCCTAGGGGTTTATCCAGGCTTATGAATTAATTTGTTGGGCCTTTAGTTGGTCGTGCTCTAGGGCAGCATTCTTTTTCCTTTTCACTCGGTTCACTCATTCCAATTGTAGCTATCAAAGAAGTTGGATCACCTTGCGGGCCAAAGGGGATCGTTGGTTTTCTTGCCTTACCAAGACTCCTTCAAAAAAAATTTATGAAGGATTTCTTTAGGCTGGAAGGCGCACCCTGGACTATGCCCTTCTTAACTTCATATGGGACTCCGAAGCTTTATCTTTACTGAACCCAAGCCGCTTGGGAGAAGCAATTGGAGCTCATCGAGACTCTGACCTCCAACTTATCTGTAGATGATATAGATATTTTAGATTTCTTAGTTGAATAGGCAGACAAAACAAGGCACATCTATTACAAAGATGTGATCGATGAGCCCGAGAGTTCACTACGGGCTGTGTTGGGTACGCTTTAATCAGTATTTTGTCAATATGTGCATATCTCTTTGTTATTAGTAACTTGCGTAGAATTTTTCTAAGTATTGTAACACTTATCTGTTTTTGTGTTTTGTAAAAAGCATGGCAACATCAGGGGGTATTGAAGCATTGGAATGCCAGTTGGCGGTGATGAGGGTTAGGAGGTACAGCTCAGCACCTCAGAACCCAACACTTGCTCAACTGGCTCAACTTGCAACCCGGGATTCTACACCGAATTCTCTTGCTCAACCTCTCGAACCATGAAAGAGGAATGTTGACGGCCAGAAAGGACTAGGAAAAGGAAAGAGGCCGATGTTTGTCGAGGAGCCTGTTGACTTGACCGATGATTTAGATCTAGACTTGCCTAAGGGTGCCTCGATCTGATTTGTATATTTTTCTGCCTAGGCTTTGGGGTTGGAACTCAAGAGCCTAATTGACAACTTTCTGTTGACACCATCGGACTACGACATCCTGATGGAAAAGGATATGTTAGAAGTGATTTGAGATATGGAGGTCCACTCTATTTGGAATGCCTTGGCAGCTCAGTTCTTAGAGAACACATTCGATTCTCTATGGCATGTCAAGGAGCTCGAGAAGGAATAGAACACCCTTCACGACGACAAGGTCCAACTTGATATGGAGGTGGAGCAGAAGAGCAAGTTGTTAAAGTAGACAAGGGAGGAGGCCAACCTCCAAAAAGTTGAAATCACCCAGCTCCAGGAGAAACTGAAGACCTCCAATGCCCAAGTAACGACCTTGAAGGCGTAAGTTGTTAAGTCCGAATTTGATATGACTTCCTTAAGGGTTCAGGTTGAACTATTGGAACAATTTGAAGCTAAGCTTAAGGCTGATGTTGTGGAGCTTGATAATGACTAGAAGGCCTCGGTGGACGACTCTTTTGAAAATATCTTAGCTCAACTTCGGGTTCTCAACCTTGGCCTCGTCACTGAAGGTACCAGGTTTTAGTGTGTGGTAAGAGATGGTTGCATTATGGATGTTGCTATCAATGTTGCCCCCGTGACCCAGATTATAGTGGCGAACGCTAGGGAAGATGTTGAAGACAAAAGTGAAGAGGAGGAGTCCAAGCATAAGAAGAATATTGAGGTCGAGCAACTCAATCTAGAACCTTGAAGGAGTAAGTTGTTAAGTCCAAGTCTAATATGATTTCTTTAAGGGTTTGGGTTGAACTATTGGAACAAATCGAAGTTCAGCTTAAGGTTGAAGTTGTGGAGCTTGAGAATGACTTGAAGGCCTCAATAGACGACTCTTTTGAGAACGCCTGGAGTTCTCAGCCTTGGCCTTGTCACTGAAGGTACCAGGTCTCAGCGTGTGATAAGAGATGGTTGCATTGTGGATGTTGCCCCCGTGACCCAGATTGCAGTGGTGGATGCCAGGGAAGATCCTGAGGACAAAGGTGAGGAGGAGGAGTCCAAGCATGAGAAGAACGTCGAGGTCGAGCAACCTAATCCGGAACCTTAATTCTTTTTTTATTTTATTGTTGTTGTTTCCTTTTTGCCCCATACGTGGGGTTTTAATATTTGTATGGACAAGTTCTATTTTGGGCACTATTTTGCGAACAAGTCCCGAACATTGAGCACACCTTAATTTGGTAACTTATAGCTTTTTGCATCTTCTTGTGTTGTTTTAGTATTGCTTTCCTTTTGCCATTGTTCGCTCTAGGTCTAATGCCTAAAATTGCATGTGAACCTCAAGATGGACTTGGGAAATTTTACACACATTATTTAGCTTTCTAATGATTTCAAACCATGAAGGGTAGATCATTAAGTATGATGTAAGTTATTGCTTAGGATTTTCTCAAACACTTAGAGAAATTTCTAAGTACTCCTAGAAATGTTTCTTATGCGAATTATATCGTGGGAGGACCTCGAAAGGGGATTCCTTATAGTGGATCTCGACAAACGTAGTTGTCAAACTTCGAGTTCCCATTTAATACATTAACCTTGTCAACTTCATTTTCGAATTTGTGGGTTAAGGTTAGGCTCATTGGGCATGGGTAAGAACTTGTATGCTCACAAGACAACGGATAGCGATCAAGAAGGTTGCCTATTTTGAACTTAAATGCAATTAGAATAGTTGATCTTCGTCGGAACGTGTATTCCTCATACCTCTCCAAGGCAACTTTGGCCTTGTAGGTTGTGTTAAAACATAAGTAAAAGGAAGAAGTTATCATATGGAAATTCCAAGATCATTTCATTAATTTGAGATCTGTCATTTGTACATAATTGTTGGAATAATAAAACTTGGAAAAACTTGAAATAATTGCTAATATTAACTATAATATTTTCTAAGTTTCTCCATGTTCTAATAGTTCTTAATGCGTTTGTGAGTGAAAGTCTCCAAGATGTAGGCACCGGTGTCTGTCTTGGTCGTGATCTGATATGGACCTTCTCAATTAGGTGTTAACTTTCCTTAAGACACATTCTTGCCTGCGATATCCATTCTGTGCAAAACAAAATCACTAGATACAAAACAAAATCACTTTGGCATTATATCGAGTTGTCGTGCTCTGTTTAACGGTGGCTTCGTGAATATGTGCAATGCAACATTGTTCTTTTAGCAAATCTAGGTTCTAACAGATGAGCTTTAGGTTAGTATCTTTAGATAAGTGTTGTCTCTGCCAACTAGGTTCTCTAATCTCAATTGAGATCATCGCCTTGCAATCATAGGTTAACTTAAAGGGAGTTTCCCTGGTGGTGGAGTATGGTATAGTCCAATTTGCCCAAATAACATAATTAACCTACTTTGTCCATTTTCCTATTGCTTCATCCAACCTTTTATTGATACCTTGGAGAATAACTCAGTTAGCGGCCAAAGCCTGCCCATTTATCTTTGGGTGCTCCATCAAGGTAAAGTGTTGTTTGATAAGGAGTTTAGAAAGCAAGTCTTAAAAACCTTGATCAGTAAACTGGTTGTCGTTGTCCATTACAATGGACTCTAGTACCCCAAATTTGCAGATGATGTTTCTATAGGTAAACTTCTATATGCGGATCAAGGTAATAGTAGACAACGGTTTTGCTTCTATCCACTTAGTGAAGTAATTTGCAATTACCACTAAGTATTTCACTTACCTAGGTGTTTGTGGAAAATGGCCTAAGATGTCCATCCCCCACTAATAGAATGGCCAGGGTACATATATCGTCTGAAGTTCTTTTGGAGGGGTAGAGTATACATATGAGAATCGCTGACATTTATCACATTTCAGGATATACTCCATTGAATCACCCTTCATACTATACCAATAGTAACTTGCTCACAAAGCTTTCTATGCTAAGGCCTTCTCTCCAAGGTGATGCACACAACTTCCTTTGTGGAACTTGCCCAAAATATATTTATCTTCTTTTGGTCTAAGACACTTAAGGATAAGGGACGAGAAGCCACAGTGGTACAACTGGTTATCATAGAGCGTATAGCATGCCGTGATCGAAACCAACTTCTAGGCATCTTTTTGGTCTTCGAGCAGAGTCCCAACTCAGAAGTAAGCAATAATAAGAGTGATCCAAGTTTCCTGTTCTTCAAATAAGAGGATTTCTAAGTCCGTAATGCTTGCATGTCATTTTTATTTCCGGGCATCAATTTCCTTTTGTTTGTTTTTCGAACTTTATGTTGGCAAGCTTTGAAAGGATGTCAACTCGAGAATTATGCTTTCTAAGGATGTGCTTGACCTTAGCGCTTGCAAAATTCTCCAGAAGTTTTTTCACTTTGGCCAAATATTTTTGTAGGAGGAGCTCCTTGGCTTGGTACACACCTCAAATCTGGGAGGTTTCCAATTGTGAATCACTACACAAGGTTATGTTGAAAGCTCCCATTTCTTGTGCTATAGTGATACTAGAGAACTCGATGTGACCACTAAGCAAGTGTACCGGGATCGTCAGTAATAAAACGGTGGCCGTGGATATCGTTCTCGTGTCGATTTTTAAGTACCAATTCACTTTTCGATGGGCTTAGCTACTATTTAAACCAAGATTTGAATTAAAATGGGTTCCAATAACAATAACAAAATCAAAAGAAACAAAAGCAATGACAATATTTTTGGGTTTTTCTAGTTGGAGATTTATCAAACATTCTTGGTGTGCAAAATGAAAAACAATCAATTAATGAAAGAGTTTCTTCAAGCTTCATTTGATTTCACTTTTGCATTCAATTGGGCAATTAATACAAGATGATACTAATCCTATTTTGTTACCCAATTAATCTAATTTAATCAAACCCTAATTCCTTTATTCGATTGACCATTTGTTCCCAATTAAAAACCTCTAATTCCTTAGGTGAATCTAAGAAAAACAAACATTACGATTTAGAATTCAAAGAGGTAACAAGCAAATCAATGACTATTCCTAGCCTAGAGATAAGCAAGGTTCATAATCTCATAACACAAATCATATATCAAATTTCCATTCAACATACAACCCTAAAATCATTCCAAAGAGGATCAATCCTTAGAAAGCATTAAGAGAAAAGATCATAAACTCAAAATAGAGATAATTCAACTTATATTAATTAAATCAACATCAATAACAATCAAGATCCATCAAAATCCACCTAATCCCAACAAGGGAGAGTTTAGCTAGACATGGAAATAAATGTAAAAACTAGAACAATAGGGAAGAATTTGCTATTTTTACTCTGGAAGATTGAAGAAAATCTTTTATTTATTTAATTGTTTAGTTCCTACTCTTCTTCTTCAAATCCATTATATTCCCAAGATAGGGTGTTTAATTTAATTGCTCCATTAATTAATCCCCCTCTTCTCTCCACGCAGCACATTCACCCCATTTAGGTCAATGAAAATATGAATTTAAACTCAAGTATGGGCGCCTGGGCGCTGTTCTTCTTGAATATCGCCCGGGCGCTATATGTCCCTTAACGCATTTTTGTCATGAGCGTGACGCCTAGGCGCTTCGATTTGAGCGCCTAGGCGCTCAACATCCAGCGTGTCTCCTTTGAAGCTTAAGGGCGCTTAGGCGCTCTTGCAGCGCCCGGGCGCTAGGGGCTCAAATTTTAGACTTGCTCTTGATCTTCCTTGGAGGCTTTAAGTCCTCTTTCTTGAGTGCTTTTCTTCGCCACATTGAGCTTCATCATATTTCTCTTGGTGCCACGCAATCAAAACAACGATAAATGAGTTAAAGCACTAATAATTCTAATCAAAATGAACTAAATCTAACAAACTAACATAAATTAACTAAAAAGACAAAACAAAATTTTTTTAAGGTCAAAACAACGTCAAAAGTTGGGTTTAAGCGGTGAAATCTCCTCAAAAGGCTTTGGAAAACAGATAATCTGTGGATTATCACCACCCCAAACTTAAAACTTTGCTTGTCCTCCTTCGCAAAAACAGAATAACAAATAAGCTAAAAGAAAAGACAACTCTACAACTCAAACACCAATGCTGAACTGAGTAAAATAAACCAAGAGTGTCCCACAACTCAAAAGCATCAAAGTCACAGCAAATCAATTCATACATGCACTCCCAAAAGTAGAATTCTCAACTGTGTAGTCGAAACTCAGAAGGTCAAAATAAGGGACATCACAACCATGCACTGATCAATCAGGCCTTGAAAGTTAATGAACATGGCATCAAAATACACATGATAATTGGGTCACTTAAACTCTTGTATTTGGGCTTGTGTTTCCCTCAGTCATCACTTATTGAGTTCACCCTCCTTGGATTTGCTTTTCATCTCAAACAAGCATGCACGCCAATCACAAATGCAACAATCAAAAGGACTTTATTCATCACATTGGTGCCAAGGTACAAGGTAGATAAAATGAACATATAAATCGCTACCTAGAGAGTAAGTTGAGCATTGACACTTCTAACAAAACTTCAATTCACAAATCTCATACCTTTCACATTCTCCTTTTCTTTTATAATTCCCCAGGGAACCTACATGGTCTCAAAGGGGTACTTGATCATTGAGTCAAGTATTTCCCAAGTGGAATCCATCGGTCTCAAAGGGGTTCCTATTCAACAAGCCAACTTTTTTTTTTTTTTTTTTACAACGGCCACCCCAACTTAGTACATTGCTAACCCACATCTTCAAGGTTCAATGCTCAATTACCCTTTTCGGGATAAGACATTCATTATGTTGGCTATGGCATTCTATGGGCAAACAAAGAATTCAGATTAGGCTCAAGCAACAAAAGGAAACAAACATCAAGTTTGGGCCATTAGAGAGTATTAAAAATTATCATTCAACAATAAATTGCCTTTATCATGTCGATGCATTGTGCAAATCACATAGGCATGCAAATGAGATTCAAGCAAAGCTAGGAGAATAGAGACTCACTAGTGACCTCTCATCAAAGCAAAAATGTTGAGAAGTGGTAAGAACCTGAAGGCTCAAAACAATTCCCAAGGATGAATTATGAAATCCAATCACAAAAATCACCAAGTACATTAACAACAAGCTATAAAATTTATGCATGGAAGTCATAATCCTCATTCAAGCACCACAATCCCTCAAAATAAGCTCATAAAGCTTTCAGTTTCCCAATTTGGGAAGTTCTAGAGGTCCTTAAGAAATTGGTTCACATAACAATGATACTATCAAACAGGGTTGAACCCACAAATGTAAACTCCAAACAGCTAAGTTTCTTAAGGACATTTTTGACTAATAAGGCAATAGACTCAAATTAACAAAAAGTTAAAACTAAACATAGCAATTAAAAAATGCACACAAACATATTAAACAAATAAAAATCAAACAAAAATGACTAAAATGAAAAAGTAGAGATAGAAGAGCTACGGGTTGCCTCCCATGAAGCGCTTGTTTAACGTCATTAGCTCGACGTTGCTTTCTCACCATCAAGAAGGTGGAAACAGTGGGAAGTAGGATGACACTTTTCTTCAACCCGGATCTTTGCCTCCATACTTGGTCACCGACCTTGCAATCCCCTCCAAAGGCATTTGGAACTTGACTTGAACCGGGAGTTCAATAAACCTTAGCATCTGAGATTTCGTATTAGAGCCATGGAGGTCTCAATTTTTCACACATTGATTTCCTTTTAGCTTTACCTTGGATGCAATTGACTAAAATAGAGATCGATGTTAGTGCAGATTTATCAAAGACATTGATGGTTACCTGGTCTCCATCCACCCTCAAAAAATTCACTTTGTGACATCAATCAATGCTCCCGAAGTTGCTTTTTAATGGTCTTCCTAGAATCGAGAGGATATCTTAATCCTCTTCCATGTCTAAGACCACAAAATCTACCGGAAAGAAGAATTTGTCAACCTTCACTAAGGTCTTCCACTCATACCATATTAGGATGCCTTGACCAAGGTTCGATCCGCTTGAATCAAGCCCTGCAAGAAAGGGAGATCATAGTGTCAAGCTTAACCTCTCCAATCCCAAGTTTGTGCATGATAATAGCGGCATGAGATTAACACTCGCCCCAAGATCACAAAGAGCCTTCTCAATGTTCGAGTCTTACCAATGGTGTGCAAGGAATGGAGAAACTACCCGGATCTTTCAATTTAGGTGGTAGTTTCCTCAACACTATAAGATGCACTCTTCGGTAAGTGCCACCAATCTCATCTTCCTTCACATCCTTTTCTTTGACATAGAACTCCTTCATAAATCGGGCATAAGATGGCATAACTTAAGTGCCTCAAAGGGAAAGGAATGTTAATTCTATCTCTTTTAAACACTTCTATTTTCCAATTTTTATCTTGTTCCTTTTTTAGTCTTTGGGGAAATGGCGCTTTGATAGTTGGCTTTGGTGGCATCTTCACCGCTTGTTCCTTTTGTGACTCCTTTTCATTAGAGTCATTAGACAAACCAAAAATGAGTTACTTAGACCTGGATTGCTCGAGTTCATGGCACTTCTTCATTGGTTTTCTCCTCCCTTGGTTTTTTCTTTTCATTTATTCCTTCCCACTCCTAGTTGTTATAGCTAAAACATGCTCATTTCCTCTAGGATTCGGATTTTGTCACTTTTTAATGAACTTCATTATCAGGCCTTCCCAAATCTCATTTTGCAAGTGCACCTCGAGTTTCTTGTTGCATTTTCGCATCCATTTCTAAACCCCGCTCTTGTTTCCTCCATAAAATCGGAGTTGTTTTGACAAAATTGATTTGAGCCCAATTTAGCCAACTTCTCTAAGGCTAACTCCCAAGAAGCCTTCTCATTAGATTGAGGATTTCTTGAAGATGAAGGACCTTGATATGATGTTCTCTGAGGGTGTCCTTGATATCCCAAATGTTGTCTTGGTTGAGCTTGATTCTCTTGATTACTCCATGAAAAATTTGATGATTCCTCCACCTTTGATTGAAGTGTTGGAGTAAGGATTGATTCTGTGCTTAGAGGGTTGCTCATGAAGTTCACTTGCTCTTGAGTGGAGGTCCAAACATGTTTCCCTGGACAATCCACACTCCCGTGTTCACCTCCACGTAAATCACGGGGCCTTCTGAATTTGAGCATTTCATCCATTCTACACTAAGAGTATCGACCTTCTTTGTGAGATTCTCATGATGATACATTGTTGAGTCAAAATTTTGTTTGGAGCCAACGAGTTTCATAGAATCGATCTCCAAGTACCATTTCTTCATTAAAATGAGGTTCTCCAGCCCTCTAAAAAAAATAGTCATTATTGGCCATTATTTCAAATAACTCCCAAGCTTCTTCGGGGAAAGCTTATAATTCAATGCCCCAAAAGGAGAAAATGTCAACCATGGCTCTAGTTGAGGCAACATGCCATTATAGAAGCTTTGCACTTGGATCCTTGTCAAAACAATGGTGTGGGCATTTCCTCAATATTTCATTGTATCTCTCCACGCTTCACTAAGAGATTCCCCATCAAATCCCTTGAATGATGTAATTTCACTTCGTAACTTTGCACCTTGACTGGAGGGAAATACCTTGTCAAAAATTTCTAACTAAAATTGCCCAAGTAGTTATGCTTCCTCTTTGCCAATGAGTCCAACCAGCTCTTAGCTCTTCCCTCACTTAAAGGAAACAATCTCGAGTGAATAGCATCTTCACTCACCCCATTGAGCTTCACCGTATCACAAATTTGCAAGAAACCCGCTATATGTGACTGTGGGTCTTCATTGTCAAATCCTCCAAATTCTTGATTGTTCTCGCACCAAATGGAGTTAGATGTTTTCTCGGCTTCAATTCAAAATTATTTGCTCATAATCTGGTCTTGTTATGCTTGCTCCACACCCATCTATGTTAGGAATAGAAAAATCCATAGAGTTCTAACAGTATTTTGATGGTGGTGGAGGATCTATATTTTCTCCATGCATGTTGTGGGGTTGATTTTCTCTATTGTCTCGCATATCTTCAATAACAATTGAGTATCACTCAAATTCCTTCTTCGTTTTTCTTGCTTGCTTCCTCAAAGCTCTTGCAGGTTCTTTCTATCTCCGAGTCAAAAAAGCTTGCACAATTGGAGAAGATGATCTGGTTGAATAGTACCTCGCATACACTAGACACACAATATCGTGGCCCGACCCAATGAAATAAATAAACAAAAGAAACTAAACACTACAATGAATAAACAAAACAAAAAAAATGTTTAAACTAGTGGTTGCCTTCGATATTACCGATATTGGTAAAATCGATCCCCTGGCGCTAAAACTTGATGTGACCACGGCAAGTGTACCGGATCGTCAGTAATAAAAACTAAGTCCGAGAAACCGGATATCGTTCTCGTGGGTATCGATGGCCAAGTACCAATTCACGGTTAGCTACTATTTAAACCAAGATTTGAATTAAAATGGGTTCCAATAACAATAACAAAATCAAAAGAAACAAAAGCAATGACAATATTTTTGGGTTTTTCTAGTTGGAGATTTATCAAACACTTGGTGTGCAAAATGAAAAACAATCAATTAATGAAAGAGTTGGGATCAAGCTTCATTTGATTTCACTTGATTTGCATATCAATTGGAATTAATACAAGCTACTAATCTATTTTGTTTCCGAATTCTCTAATTTAATCAAACCCTAATTCCTTATGATTAATTGACCATTTGTTCCCAATTAAAAATCCTAATTCCTTAGATGAATCTAAGAGAAAACAAACATTACGATTTAGAATTCAAAGAGGTAACAAGCAAATCAATGACTATTCCTAGCCTAGAGATAAGCAAGGTTCATAATCTCATAACACAAATCATATATCAAATTTCCATTCAACATACAATCCTAAATCATTCCAAAGAGGATCAATCCTTAGAAAGATTAAGAGAAAAGATCATAAACTCAAAATAGAGATAGCAACTTTATTAATTAAATCCAACATCAATAACAATCAAGATCCATCAAAATCCACCTAATCCCAAAAGGGAGAGTTTAGCTAACATGGAAATAAATGTAAAAACTAGAACAATAAGGGAATAAGAAGATTGACTCCATGGAAGATTGAAGAAAATCTGAGCTCCCACTCTTCTTCTCTTCAAATCCACCGTTTCCCAAGATATTTTGTTTCTCAATTTTGCTCCTTTTAAAATTGTTTCTTTCTCCACGCTTGTTCACACAATTATATTTTTTCATTTAAAATATGAATTTAAATTAATAATATTCGCCAACATAGTCGCCCGGGCGCTATATGTCCGGATTCGATTTTTATTACTTAACGTGAGCGCCTAGGCGCACTTGATTTGAGCGCCTAGGCGCTCAACATCCAGCGTGTCTCCTTTGAAGCTTAAGGGCGCTAAGAGGCTTTCTAAGTCCCGGGCGCTGGTGTCAGCAGACTTTTCTTGATCTTCCTTGGAGGCTTTAAGTCCTCTCTTCTTGAGTGCTTTTCTTTGGCAACATTGAGCTTCATCATATTTCTCTTGGTGCTTTCAAAACAACGATAAATGAGTTAAAGCACTAATAATTCTAATCAAAATGAACTAAATCTAACAAACTAACATAAATTAACTAAAAGACAAAACAAAATTTTTTTTGGTCAAACAACGTCAAAAGTCAGGGGTTTCCAAGCGTGAAATCCCCTCAAAAGGCTTTTGAAAAACAGATAATCTAGCAGATTATCACTAGCGATACAGGATTTATACTCCGCTTGATTAAGGTTGGGAACTTAAATCTCAGAGAATGCTCAAGGGTGATCCGTGAGCCTAGCTTTATTCTCCAATATGACCCCGGTGCCACTCCCTTTAGGATTCGAGGAGTCATCGACATAAATGGTCCAAGAGTTCCCTTTAGGATGGTCGATGTCCAGTGTGAGCTCTACTAGAAAGTTGGTTAAAACTTGAGCCTTTATCGGTCACCATGGTTTTTAAGTAATCCCAAACTCAGAGAGTTCCACTGACCAATCAATCATTCTCCCTGCGAGATTCGACTTATACAGTACCTAGCGGATTGGCTGGTCCGTCCTCATAACGATAGGGTGACATTAAAAATTTTGTCAAAGCCTCCTAGTTGTAGTTAAGAGTGCCAGTGCCAATTTCTCAATTTTTTGGTATCGGAGCTCGGAGCCTTGTAAATCCTTGCTTACAAAGTATATCGGTCTTTGGCTATTGAGAGTTTCTCTTATCAAAACCGAGTTGATAGCTTCATCATTGACAAAAAGGTAACCGTACAACATCTCAGAGTGCTTCGATCTTATCAAGATGAGGGGTAAAGCCAATGCATTCTTCAAGTTGGAGGGGGTTTAAGCTCCCCTTCTGATTGAGAACAAGTATATCAAATTTCTTCGCGTACATCTAGCTTAATCAAAAGTACATTGACAGAGTTCGTAATGGTTGAGTTGGATTTGCCACGTTGTTCAGTTTTCTTAGGGACCTTTACTACTTTGAGGCTTTCGTTGTAGCATCTTCAAGTTATTGCCTAATCTCCCTTGACCGTTACTATTTTGTTATATTTATCAAGGAATTTCATGGCTTAGTGAGGAGTCGTTATCATGTCCCCAAAAGCATTCAATGAAAAGTGGTCCAAGATCACCTTGTAGGCGGAGGGGCAATCCACCACAAGGAACTTGACTTTAAGTGTCTTGAAAAGAAGGTTTTTTCCCAAGATCAAGTATGTCTCCATATATCCTATTGGGGTGATTTTGTCCCCCTTATGAAACCAATCAATTCTCCGGTGTACGAGATAAGGCTCATGTTTGAAAGCCCCAACTTCTGGAACAAGTCCAAAAACATTATATCTCATAAACTCCACTGGTCTACAAAGATGCGTTGGACTTTAGCGTTAGTGATCACCTTAGATATCACTATAGGATCATCATAGTCTAGGATCACACTTCTATAATCCTCTTCATAGAAGGAAATTAATAGGGCTTTCAGTTTTTCATTTCCTAGTTTAGAGATTGGATGGGAAGCTATGCTCAGTACTGCTTAGAGAGCCTTCTTTCTTGCATTGTTGGATTCACTGACGCCTGCAAAGCCATATGATATTGTGTTGATGGTATCGGTTACTTCCACATGGCGACGATCATCGTTTTAAGGGGGAAGGGCCCGAGGCTATCCTTTGTCCTGGTTTTCCCCGTTACCCTAGGGTGAGCTTTCCCTTTGATTTTCATTCATGGCTGGGGATTGTCTTCTTTGGTACAAAGAACAACTTCTATGAGGGTTGTAACTCCCTTTTTCTATAGTTTCTGGACCCCCGTTGATTTTCATTCCGAGATTGGTGTACATAACACCCAAGCATCCATTTCAGATCAAGGATTCAATTGCATCTTGGAGGCAGATGCAATCTTCTATTGTATGTTTGGGAATGTTATGAAATTTCGTACTCATCACCTCCTGGTAGATTTGGGACTGAGGTATGTTATGGGGGTATAGTCTGGATACCTCCCTTTTGATGGCAGCTTGGAATTGTGTGGTTGTGAGGGGGCTTGGGCCGACTTTGGCTTTGCCTCTTCGCCTTTGTCTATTTCTTGTGTGGATGGTATCTTCTGTATTGATGTACTTATCCGCCTTTGCCCTGAACTCATCCATTTTTTGGGGTTCATTCTTTGTTATAGATGTAAATAAAGGACCTGAATAGAGGTCATCCCTGATGTAGTGGAAGGCCAACCTCTCATCCCAATACCTGATGTTCAAGCACTCCTTATTGAATCTGGTTATGTAATCATGCAGGGATTTGTCCTTTCCTTCCTTGATGTGGTAGAGGCATGAAATAGATTTTGAATACACCTTACTCGTGGTAAAATGCAACAAAAGTTGCAAGGACAGGCCTTCCCAGTTGACCATGGATTTCGAAGGCAGCTTTCTTTATAAAGAAGGAAAACACAACACATAAAGGGGTAATCTCCTGTAACAAATAACATAGTCAAAACATAGGCATCCAAATGCTCTTGCGGGTTTGAAGTCTCATCATAAGCTTCAGTGTTAGTTAGGTATTTAAACAACAAGTGGATATGGTAGGCCATCAGATCCTCAGAGAAAAGTTGATTCTGTTGGACTACAGTTCATCGTCTTCCTCTAGGCTCTGGCTCCCTTGAATATTCTTTTTCGTAGTTCCTAAGTCTATGTTCAGGTTCTGTTACCCTTGAGTTTTCTTGGTCACGGTCCCTGTCGTGTACTGATCCCTTCTAGCATTGTGATACCTGCAAGGAACCTGGTTCTCGTCCTCTCTTTCATCGTGAACGAATCTCTCTAGTTCGAGTATATGTTTATCTTGAAGGCTGACTAAGGAAATCAGCTTGTGACATGATAATTCACTAGGAATTGATTCCTTTTACAGGGACTAATCATCTTCTTTGTTATCTCATGCGTCGAGGCGCTATAATGTCAAAACGAGGGGTGCAGTATCTCTTGAGGGGACGCTGCGTAATCCAAGTCGATATTTGGAACACAATGTGGTGGGGGAAAAGGATTCTCATTGGAGGGAGATGCCTTATCTCTATCCCGTTTGGGTTCTTGGTGATCAACCGGTGGGTCATGAGTAGCAGTAGAGCCATAGTGGTGGCTAGTGGTTGGTTGGTTCTGTGTAGCGGAGACGTAATTTTGTCTAGTGGTAACCATGGTGAAGGTAGTGGGATTAGAAGTTTATTGTTGGTTATGGACCAGCATCTTGCCTTGGCAAGGCCTACGTGGGGTCGGAGTCAAATCAAACTATGACACTTGCTAATATGTTTAAGTAGAAAAAGTTGTGCCCTGACTAATAATTATAACTTTTGGCCTAGTGGTAAGTGATCAATCCAACAAGTAGTATCAGAGTCAAGGTCATGAGTTTGATTCCCACAAAGGCATGAACTGCTAGAGGTAAGTGTTGGGAAGGGGATTGTTGGTTGTGGACTAGCATCCTCCGTTGGCAAGGCCTATATGGAGTCGAAGTTAGATCGAATCGTGGTGCTTGCTAATGAGCTTAAGTAGAAAAAAGTTGTGCCCAGACTAATAGCTATAGTTTTTGGCCTAGTGGTAAGCACTCGATCCAACAGTTATCTCTTCCCAAAGACTGAGTCAATGTTCTGAACAGGTTTCAGAGGTTCACTTGAAAACTTCTGTGAGTGGTTGAAGGTGGTGGATTCCTTCGTGGCACAGTGGTAGCGATGGTGGTGCTGAGGGTGGTGTACTTGCTAGCACTCCGATACTCATGTTAGATTGTGCACAAGATGAGTAGTGTTTAGATGTTTAGATTCATACTTTGGTGATTTTGTCTAATATTTATAAGAGTGTCATGCTTAAAATGTAGCATAATAATAAGGAGAATCATGTTTGAAATGGGCATTAATGGATAATAATTATCATTAATGATAATCCCCGTAAATAGGAGATTTGTTAGAGTGATTATCTCTCAATCTGTTGAGAGTCGTTATTGCTCTAAGTCATACATGCCATGAGCGAGAATCCATCCTGATTAAGTTGAGTTGCTACTTGTTGAGCCATTCCAAAATTCAGTCTAAAACAAACTCTTTTTTGTTGCATTAGGGATCATATGAGTGAGAATATTAGCTTTAACATTTAGAAAATTGTATTTAAAAAATATATACATTGCATTCAATTTTTTCAGCTTTGTTTGGGACTAGGGCATGCCAACTATATACAGTACCACCTAATTCCAGGACCAGAATGAAATAGACTAAAACAGGAAGGAAGAAGTATCACGAGGGCCACATTAACTACGTTGTCCATAATACAATCACCTTCACCCACTAAATCTTATTTGTCATGTACTGTCTTTAACCTATGATTGAACGGACGGACAAAAAGCTTGTTGATAAGACAAATTTGTATACTTATGTCAGCAATGCCTATACAATTTTATAATTAACTCCATGGTAGCTAGTATCTCTCATTAGTTTAAGAAGCGTGAACAATGAGTAAGAAAAGAGTGATTGATTAGTCCCTGGACAATTCTCTAATCAACTACTCCACACAATCAAAACTCATCCGCATTAAATAAATCGTGAACCATAGAACCTGCAGAAACTGATCGCACTATGGAGTCTTTAAATGAAATGGATGCACTACAATACATACAAAATATGAAATATACCGAGCAAAGCAAGGAATACTACTATAGGAGCTTTGTTGCATAACGTGTTATTGCGCTAGTCACTCTCATTTAGAGTCTGTTTTTTCATGTCAAGGACCAATTATCTCAAAAACTTAAACTACTAGATGAAAACACAATGGCATATATCTTTTAACATTGTATACCTATATATCTGTTATAGCCTCTTATATAATCAAGATAGTGGATTAATATTTTTATAATGATCACTTTGCTTTTGCAACATAATTTGTTTGAGTACAAGGTCACTAAACAAATATAATGTTTCTTCTAAACTAGAAAATGCTTGATTGGATTTCGTGAATAAGAATTGCTATACAATGCTCGCTTAAAGAGCTGGATAAGTGACGGATTAGTCCTAGGAGCAAAAATGACCAAAAAGGAAAAACAGTATCAGAAAAAGTTATGCAAGCAAAAGGACAGAGGCCTAATTAAAGTGTAAATATTTGTTGTGCTCTATTGATATTACTGGATCGGGGAAAATGTTTACATAATCATAAAATCTTTACCTAACTACTTTTCCAAATAAATGAAGCCAATACATGAATTTTAAGATGAATACATTTATCTACATATATTTACACATACATCACTTCACATTAATATAAATTTTACCATCTAATTACAATTGATCTTATCTCGTTTTCTACACAACTATTCTTATCTCATTTTTTACACAACCATTCTCTAATTCTGCCACTATCCACATACCTCCAAATGTGAGGTAATGTGTCTCATGAAGATATGCAAGTAACATTTTTCCTTCAGGATTTCAACACAAGAGCTTGCCTTGATTTTATATAGCTTCAGCCTTCAATTTTCTTTCCTCTACACAGAGGGGCCCCTAGCAGTAATCCATGAAATTGGTCACTAGGACAAGATGCTTCTTCAATTTTCATTGGTTGAAAAATTTCAAGTTATTTTCACTCACTGCACTACCTAACCTTATATTCTACTATTCAGCCATTGAATAATGTCCTGTGTGATAGCATCTCGTTCAGGTTCAAAGAGCAGGTCATGTAAGAACCCTTCATATAGTTTGATAGTTTTGTCAGAAGAGGAGGCTTCTTCATACAATTTTTCAGAAGCACCAGGATCAGTGACAGAATCAGCAGTGCCATGGAGAACTAAAAAAGGAACTCTTAATTTTCTCAGATTTTGCTGCAAGTAGCTTGTAATTCGGAGAATCTCATAGCCAGTGCGTACTCTAAGAGATCCAGTACATACTAATGGGTCAGAATATTTAGCAATTAGTGCCTCTGGGTCTCGAGAAACTGGCAACCCCTTCTTATATGCAGAACTACATTGATATGTTGGCAGCAAAACTGAAGCTATAGGAGCAAGTACCTGCAAAGGAGAAGATATGGAGAAGAATAAGGTTCTACTTATTGATGTATATGCCAACTATGCCATGTTTTTTGCATTCTGATATAAAGTGAAGGTGTCAGCAGGTATCTTCCATAATCAGCTAAATAAATTGGATGCAAAATGCAATCATCAGGGTATGCTCACCAGCAAAATTGGATGAGAAGGCTCAACTCCAACTGCGGGTGACGTCAATACAGCACCAGCTATTTGAGCTTCAACCTTTGGGTCAAGCAATGCCTAAAATAAAGATAGCAATTAAAAGTTAAATCAATTTATACTTCTTGACCTTCTTTACCCCTAACTAAATAGTTGCAAGAATCTTATTTTATAAAAAGCATTAATTTATGTTTAGAAATTTTTACCTTAAGAGTAATAACAACTTCAAAGCTGCACCTGTTGATCTAGTGTCCAAAGCAAATGAAACATTTAAAATACCAGGATTTTCAGTTAAAAGCTATAAACGAACCTTTAACTTTCAAGATAAATAGCTCTTTTTTAAAAAACATTACCTTAAGTAATGGCTAGTGTCAAAAGCAGAAAAAATTTTCAGTTAGAACCTTCTCAAGAAATACTTTCTGTTTATCAAAATGAAAATATTATTTATCAGATCAAAGACAACTCAAGACAACTCAATCAGAAATAAAATCTAAAATTATAACTACTTCCTACCCACTACATCTCTCTTTAACTGCTAACACACTATGCATACTTAAAACATAAATCACAACACCATTTATTTATACAATGTTCTGCAAAATTCTTGTAGATTCCAAAACATACCATATCAGAAACGGCATCATCAAGAGAATGGACATATGCATGCAGCCCATCACTTCCACCATGGCCTAAGTGCAAACAGAACAGACTAAAATCAGACTTGAGCAAATATTGAGGAGACAAATAAGATTAAAACACAATCTACTAGAATGGAAAATAAAGCATCTAAGTTTCTAGGACACATTTTAAGTCAGGACATGGCCCCATGAAGAACATACATCGTACTGTTTCTGAAAAATTTCAGCGTCTTATTAATAAATCGCTATCTTTGAAACCTATATAAGTTTTTTTTTTGGGTAAACTGAAACCTATATATGCTTTAACTAACGAAGAAAAGGGAATTTAAACTTGGAGGGTCCAGAACTAAATAAGTAAATTTTAATCAAGTAATAGTCTTAATTGAAAGTCAAATCATAATCTAATTATTATAAAAAGCACTTGGGAACATAAGATGCACAATTGCATGTCCCTTACTTCTGCTCTAGGAGGCACCTAGGTGGGTCAATTAAATCACTAGTGTTCCTTAGAACTCGTAAGAAAAAGCATCATGCACCTGCCGCTTATGAAAATAACCACATAAACCTAAAATGAAGCACCCAAAAGTCCCCCAAGAAAAAAAGGAAAAAGAAAGTAGAGAGGCTATGTGCCAAATCATTTATTGCCTTTTTACGAATCTTAAACATACAAGTCAGACACAATACTCTCAGATAATAAGCTTACTTATAAACAGGAGCTTGACATATTACTTTATTGCACAAATGGAATCCAAATAACTCAGTCCTGCAACATCCAAATATAGATGCATATTGAAGTGCAGTGAACTCTAAGGTATGGAACAAAATGAAAAAGATCACTGTCTTCTATGGATTGTCTAATGGAAGTATCATATATGCAATGATGACATAAAAGTTGCCACAAGAAAATTTTCACTGTCTTTATTTCATACTCACAAAATATCCCTAAAGAGATTATGCATGGAAATTCAGGATAATGAGGAAGAAATACCTATTAATAGAGATTAACCCAAATTTGGATGTTTGACCAAAGACCAAACATAGGATTTTTTAAACAAAAGACATTGGATATATTACTCTTAGGATCAAGAGCCCATTTGTAATGTTCATAAAGTTAATATAAAGAGGCCCTTGGAATAATAATCCGGTATAATCACTTAACATGCAAGACATTCTAAAAAACTAGTTTAATGAACATAGTGGATCAGTGGCATATTTAACATTGTTTTATTTTTTTTTTGGTTCTATATAAATACAAGTTTTATTATTAGAGAGACCGAATAGAAAAGAAAACTTGGGGAAGTTAAAAAATTTTATTTTATTTTTTTCATTTTTCAATGTTTTAGTCCTTTTCTTCCAAAAATTTGATTGTTAAGACAGTTTAAAATCACAAGGGTCCAGTGTTGTCAATGGCGAATCTTAATAATCTCATTATCTAAGCGACTAAGCCTATATTAGAATTCATGAATGGTGGTAAAGAGAACTCATAATTGGTTCATCTACTTACCAACCCAATCCATCCCATAAACCTTGTAGCCATTAGCATTAAGCTGCTTTGCAAACTCACTATATCTGCCACTGTCAGAGAATATAATAATAATAATGGGGATAGCTTCAGGAAAAGCATGAAGGAATAAAATAACATAAACAGAATGAGACTTCACAACTGGAAATGGCTTAAATTACAGACCTGTGTTCATTAAGTCCATGCATAAGAAGAACAACTCCCCTGCATAAAGTAGGTAACAAATTACATTAGCAATTTAGAAATTTGCTGAAGAACAAACAAGCATTGGCATTTGGCATTGATTATGAATATAAAGTTTAATTACCTGATGTTAACAGAAACAGGAATCCAAGACTGAGTGAAAATGGTGTCACCCCTTTTGGTTCGGAAGAGCCAATAGTCCCTCACCGTACTTGTATCCTTGTCATCCACTACTCTCAGTATGGCCATCGCCCTCCTCGCCGCCACCGCCATCGAACCACCACCACCACCACCACCACTACTACTAATGCTACTGCTACTCTTCCACGGCACAATGGTCGCCGGCACTCGCACCACCGCCCCTTTCCGGTGGCACCCGTGATCGTCCTTGCCGGGCTTCTCCACCGGCGAAACCAGCCGCCGGAAGGGCAAGAGAATCAGTAAAACGACGGCGTTGAGGAGCATAAGCAGGCTCCTCAATGATCGGAGGGAGAACAAGGCGCTGATGCGACCGGTGGCTCCCGATGTCAAAATCATTGAAGGGTCATTTCCCTTCAAAATCAAAGCCTCACTAGCCATTGGGTTCTCTTCAAGTTCGAAACTTTTTGCTTCTATGAAATGGGGTTAGCTCTTGTTTCTTTCTTCTAACATGAAAATGAAAATAACAGAGAGAGACAAGTGATGCAATACAACTGAGAATATATTCAATTCAAACCCCAAAAATAGTTTAGTTGGAGAATAAGAATATGCTTATAAATATAGGAGAATTGAAACAAGGATCGATGATGGTGATGATGAAGAATTGGAAATAACAACCAGGATTTGGCAGAACTAGAGGGTGGGACAGCTTGTTCAAAGTGTTTGTTTATTGGTTTGTTGGTTTGTTTGTTGAGAATCTTTCAGTGCAATGTAGACGAAAACTTTCTCTCTTGTTTTGATGAGTTTGATCTATATGAGGAATAAAGAAAAGAAATGAAAGGGAAGAACCGGAAAATTTTGATTTGGCTATTGTTTAGGTAGTTTGTGGGACAATCTAGAGACCAAAACATAGGAATAGGATAGGTAGACCAGACTGACTTTCTAGAAGGGTCAAATTTTGATTTGGATCTTGTTTAGGTAGTTTGTGGGACAATCTAGAAACCAAAACATAGGAATAGGATAGGTGGACCAGACTGACATTCTAGATGGGTCAATGCATATGTAATTGACGAGGAATTTTTGCATATATATATATATATATATATATATATATATATATATATATATATATAAAATACATATATATGTTTATGTATGTAAGAATTTTTTGCAATTTATAAGTTGTGCAGCTGACACATGGTATTTGAATATTAAAAATAAAGGATATAACAAGTGTTGATCTGCCCATGTTACACGTGTTCCTACGCGGCCAAAAGATCAATTCATCATGCCTTGAAAGTATCGGGTTACATCTTTATCCAACTTTTGGATTCCTTTTGCTCTTATTTATGCAGGGTTTTTTTTTTATTTTAATATAGTAATTAATTAATTGGCCATTTTATGGTATATACACAAATCAAGTAAGTTACGTAAAAATAAATTCTTATTTAAATTTAAAGTATTTAAGTTAAATATATTAGATTAATTAATATTTATTATTTTTATAAAATTTTATATTTTTAATTATATAACATAAAATTTTATAAAAATATTAAATATTAATTCTTCTAATATACTCAATTAAATATTTTAAATTTATATAAAAATCTCTAATTAAGTAATTATATGCAACAACTGATATTAAACATTATTAATTTAAAAGATTGAAATGAACGATTATGATTATTATGGAGTTATCTCTGCCTATATATGACCAATCATATAACAAATTTGTACGCCCTTCTTTTCTCTCAATAGTTTGATACTTTAGTGATACAAACGCTTCAGTCTAAGAGATGAAAGCTGAAGACTTTGGGCCACCTGTTGATAATATTAAGTCCAAAAGAATTATCAAAATGTCAGTCCATTATCTTGACTGAAGCTTAATAAGCAGCAGTTATGAGGAATGTTCCAGAATAGTAATTAGTTGGGTTGTTATTTTATTTTATGAAAAGAAATTGTAAAGGAGGACAATTGTCTCCTGATCCTGAAATCATGGAAAAAAAAGAATTGCAATCAGTTACATATATAATTGAATGGAAAAAATGAGAAAAAGGAAGCAAAAATTAAGGCAAAAATTATTCTCTCTCATCTCTTAGGCTTTCCTTCTTCACTGAAGGAATTCAATTTCCCTAACCCCTTCTTATCATTGGTGCTCTCGTTCCTACTCATCATGACCAAGTCTAATGATATCAACCAGCTACAGGACTCCATCTACGCACTGACCACCGCCTTGGCTGACATTCGTGCTGACCTAAACCACCGCCATGACTCTTACCTTCAAACCTTTCAAACCTTACAACACCAACTTGACCATATCAACATAGCCAACCTACCACCACCCCCTCCTCCATCACCCACCCTAAAACCTCCCAAACTAATTCTACAACCCTTTGATGGCACAAATCCATTAGATTGGGTGTTTCAAGCTACTCAGTTTTTTGAGCATTATGCCATCCCTGCTCCACACCGTTTGTCCCACATTTCTTGTTACATGACAGGTGATGCTTTGGGGTGGTATCAATGGATGCATCATAATGGGCAACTATCCTCTTGGCCGGAATTTACCAAGGCCTTGGAGCTCCGGTTTGGGCCTTCATCCTTTGAGAATTATCAACAGGCTCTTTTCAAGCTCCGCCAGACCACCTCAGTTGCAGATTACCAGCGTGAATTTGAAAGGCTCTGCAACCGTGTGGTGGGTCTACCACAATTGGCCGTCCTAGATTGCTTCATTTCTGGGCTCCAACTAGAAATTCAACATGAACTGGCAGTGCTACAGCCTACTACAGTCCACCACGCAATCGGCCTTGCTAAGCTTGTGGAGTCCAAGTTGCAGGCATCACGGCCTTCCCACCCTGGCTCATATCGGACCTACTACCCCAAACCATCTCAACCTGCCTTACCCCAACCTACAAAACCCTTGTTACCCCCACCACCAAACCGATTAACCCTTCCTGCTCCCACACAGAACCCCAACTCAATTCCTATTCATTATTTATCCCCCTCTGAGATGCACGCCAAAAAAATTAAAGGGTTGTGTTACAATTGTGATGAGCGATATCATACCGGTCATCGCTGTAAATCCAAACAATTTCTACTCCTACTTACTTATGAACCTATCACTGATTCCCCCACTGAACCATCACTGGATGACTTCTATTTGGTCACTGAATCACCACCTCTTCCTACTACTATATTGCCTACCCAACCAACCCCCCAAGACACTCCACCCCCATCTCACCATACTGATAACTTTCACCTTTCCCTCCAGGCCTTTACTGGCCAACCCTCACCTCACACTCTTAGGTTCCCTGCCACTATCCAAGGCCAACAAATATCTGTGTTGGTGGACACAGGGAGTTCTCACAATATTTTACAATCCTGTATTGCTAATTTTCTTGGCCTGAGAGTGGAGCCATTGGCCTCATTCTCTGTCATGGTGGGAAATGTAGCTAAGTTGGAATGTTGTGGTTCCTGCCCACATGTCCCTGTTACCATACAAAAATATACTTTGAATATTCCATTCTTCCTTTTACCAATTCAGGGTGCAGATGCGGTTCTAGGTGTTCAATGGTTGTAAACATTAGGACCTTTTGTCTCGGATTTTTCAGTACCATCTATGCAATTTTACTACCAAGGACACCTAGTTACCATTACAGGGTCAAGTTCAAACTCATTATCTCATGCCTCTTTTCACCAATTAACCTGAATGCTACACACAAATTCCATTGCCACCCTACATACCATCACCATGCTACCCACTGATCTACATTCCAATGACTCTTCCAACAACTTATCCATAGAAGACTAAGCCCTTCTAGATGCTGCCCACCCTGATTTACTACCTACACTCCACCACCATGCCAAAGTTTTTTCCACTCCACATGGCCTACCCCCAAACCGCCCCCACGACCACCATATTCACCTCTTACCCGACTCCCAAGCCATCAACATCAAGCCTTATCGTTACCCACACTTTCAAAAAGAAGCCATGACACAACTAATTGCGAATATGTTAAAAGAGGGCATAATTCGCCCTAGCACTAGCCCTTACTCCTCACCCGTTTTATTAGTGAAAAAGAAGGATGGTACTTGGCGCTTTTGTGTGGATTATCGCGCCTTAAATGCTATCACGGTTCGAGACCGTTTTCCAATCCCAACAATTGATGAGCTACTTGATGAACTTAATGGGGCTTCATATTTCTCAAAGATTGACCTAAGGTCAGGTTATCACCAAATCAGGTTGGCTCAAGAGGATATTTTGAAAACAGGCTTTCGGACGTTTGATGGTCATTATGAGTTCCTGGTTATGCCCTTCGGGCTTACTAACGCCCCTTCTACGTTCCAGGCGGCCATGAATGATCTTCTCCGCCCTTATCTCCGCAAATTTGTATTGATATTTTTTTATGATATTTTGATTTATAGTCCTACTTGGAAGGCTCATTTACTGCATGTCGATACTATTCTTAGTTTATTAGTCTCACATCAATTCTATACTAAACTATCTAAATGTAGTTTTGGTGTCAGATCAGGAGACTATCTTGGCCATATTATCACAGGACATGGTGTCCAGGCCAACCCTTCTAAGTTGTAGGTCATTCGGGAATGGCCTCCCCCAACTTCTTTTACTGGACTACGAGCTTTCCTAGGGCTGATTGGATTTTACAAGCGTTTTGTTCGACACTATGCTACTATAACAGGACCCCTAACTGATTTGTTGAGAGCCCCCACTTTTGGATGGTCTGATGCGGCTGCCCAAGCTTTTCAGGAGCTAAAAACAGCAATGGTAAGCCTTCCAGTTTTAGCTTGACCTGATTTCTCAATTCCTTTTGATATGACTACCGATGCTTCAAGCATCGTCATAGGGGCAGCCTTATCACAAAAAAATCACCCTATTGCTTTCTATAGCAAGAAATTAAGCCCTCGTTTAAGTGCAGCCTCTACTTATGTAAGAGAGTTGTATGCTCTCACTGAAGCAGTAAAAAAATGGAGGCAGTACCTATTAGGAAACACTTTCCAAATCCATACGGATCACAAAAGCTTGAAGAGCCTTATGACCCAAACTATACAGATGCCAGAGCAACAGAAATGGCTAACAAAACTTATGGGGTACAACTATGAAATACATTACAAACCTGGCAAGGAAAATGTTGTTGTCGATGCCTTGTCCCGGGTACCTAACCCTGCCCCTACGGCTGAGTTTTGTGCCATCAACTCCCCTTCATTTCCATTGTTTGCTCAATTGCAGCAGTTTTATGCCACTAGTCCTATTGGTCAAAAATTAATGAGCACAGTACGAACTGAACCAAGGATGCAGCAAACATTTACTTATAAAGGGGGTCTCCTTTATTTTCAAGACAGGATCTTTGTACCTAAAGAATCCGGGCTCATCACAGCATTGTTGGAAGAATTCCATTCTTCTCCCCTTGGAGGGCATTCAAGGATCAAAGCCACACTTTTCAAATTATCTGCTACATTTTATTGGGCAGGAATGCATCAGGATGTCAAGCATTTTGTTAATAAGTGCGCAGTTTGGCAATATAACAAATATAACACTCATGCTCCTTATGGTACACTACAACCCTTACTCATTCTGAGTCAAGTCTGGGAGGAGATTTCGATGGACTTCATCACGAATCTGCCCATCTCATCGGGGAAAACTGCAATCTGGGTAGTGGTGGACAGACTCACCAAGTTTGCTCACTTTATCTCCTTGCCTACCAACTTCACAGCATCATCTTTGGCTTCAATCTTCTTGGCTGAAATATACAAGCTGCATGGGGCACCAAAAATAATAGTCAGTGATCGCGATAAGGTTTTTGTCAGTAAGTTCTGGAAAGCTTTATTTCAGGCTTTGGGCACAACTTTGCCTTTCAGTAGCTCTTACCACCCCCAAACAGATGGACAAACAGAGGCCTTGAATCGATGTTTAGAGACATACTTGCGCTGTTTTGTTAGTGAGGAACCTCATCGATGGGCTCAGTTTCTTCCTTTGGCTGAATATTGGTACAATTCGTCTTTTCACCTCGGCCATTGGAATGACCCTTTTTGAAGCCCTATATGGGAGAGCTCCTCCATCGATCTCCCCTTACACGCCTAGATCTTCAAAAGTTAGTTCTTTGGATGAAACCCTAACACAAAGAGCCTAAATTTTGAAACTTTTAAAAGCCAATCTGATCAGAGCTCGAAATAGGATGCTCCAGTTAGCAAATGCAAAGAGAAAAGACAAAAGCTTTATGGAAGGACAATGGGTATATTTAAAATTGCAGCCATACCGCCAAGTTTCAATGCATGCTTGAGTTTCTCAGAAGCTGGCCAAGCGGTTTTATGGCCCCTTCCGCATCCTCCGCCGTATCGGCCCGGTGGCCTATGAATTGGAGCTGCCAGCCACCGCCCGCATCCACCCAGTGTTTCATGTCTCTCTATTGAAGCCTTGCCATGGTCAACCCACTTCGCAGACCACCCCTCTGCCTTCTCCAACTGCGGCCATACCTAAACCGGAAGCTATTTTAGCTCTCCACCGTCGCACCAGTAAACATGGGGAAGAGGATGAAGTTTTAGTTCAATGGGAGGGACAAGCTGTCGAGGAAGCCACTTGGGAACTCAAGTCCATTTTACTTCAGAAATATCTCGACTTAGATCTTGAGGACAAGATCAAATTTGGGGAGAGGAGTAAAGATACAAACGGTCCAGTCCAAGAGGTGAAAGCTGAAGACTTTGGGCCACCTGTTGATAATATTAAGCCCAAAAGAACTATCAAAATGCCAGTCCGTTATCTTGACTGAAGCTTAGTAAGCAGCAACTATGAGGAATGTTCCAGAATAGTAATTAGTTGGGTTGTTATTTTACTTTATGAAAAGAAATTGTAAATGAGAACAGTTATCTCCTGATCCTGAAATTATAGAAAAAAAAATGAATTATAATCAGTTACATATATAATTGAATGGAAAAAATGAGAAAAGGAAAGCAGAAATTAAGACAAAAATTATTCTCTCTCATCTCTTAGGCTTTCCTTCTTCACTGAAGGAATTCAATTTTCCTAACCCCTTCTTATCATTTAGCTACCTACATTCTCCTTCCATAGTTTATCTCCATTTATCAGTGTTGTGTTGCTTCAAACAACTCAAAAAATTGTTAGCCGTTACGTTAACGGATGAAACCAGTTCAGAATAAAAGGTTGAATGAGGTGAGATTGGTCATGGTCCGTGGACAACCATGAGTACCAAGCACTTTTGTCACATACACTTGCATGATTATCTATCTCTTCCGAGACCGGCAAAAATTCCAATACTAATTTTTATTTTGAGTAAATGATAAATTATCTTAATATATGTTTAATTCAGTAGAAGAAAAAGTTTTAAAACGAAAAAGTATAAATATTTAAAAAATAATTAAGAGAATTATTAAATTAATATATTTTTATTTTTATATTAGTTTCCTTTTTTCCCGCCAAAGTCACGGAGTTAGTGGTTTTCGTTGGCACCTGATATGATAGGGATATCAATATCCACCTCACATGTGTCGTGTGTTGTTTCACAAAATTCCTTTGGTATAATTCATCATTTTTGTTATTAAAATTTATTTATTTTTGACATTATTATTCAATTTTGTAATGTTAAATTATTAAAAGAATTTAATTATTACATACGATGGCTATTTACAAACTCATACTATTTTGATAATGTACTAAGTACTAACGTCACTTTGTTTGGGTGAGGAGAGAAAATGAACAGAAAGAACATGAGAAGAAAGAAAAAAAAAAAAAGAGAAAATGAGTAGAAAAATATATCATCGCTTCATATGTTTGGATGAAGAGAAAATGAAAAAAAAAAATGAAGATAATATAAAAAAGTGAATAAAAAAATATATAATTATATATAATAACATATTTATCCTTATTGTATGTGTATTAATATATAAATATATTGTTTTTTATTTTTTATTTTAAAATTAAACATATTATTTTATAAATTATATTCGGTAAATGAATACATTTTATTATAAAATACTAATTTAAAAAGCAAATTATTAAATTTAAATTATAAAATAAAATATAAAATAATTTTTTAAAAAATTCACTTCCCCTTCTTTTTTGATACCAACTCATTGATTTATCACCCGTGATGATATTTACCAAAGTTCACAATCTTTTATTTATTTATTTTTCTAGTAATAGACGGGGTCTAACCATATTTTTTTTATCATTGCAAAGTGTTGGTTGCTCTTCATCTGCGTAGAAAAGGATGATAGGATTGTCATTTAAATCATTTTCTTTATACAGACCTCACTCTTATTTACTGGTCATCATCTCCTTCCCCAATTGATGTTGTGAAGAAATTTTTAGATATTGAGTGTTTTTCTTATCTTAATGTATCTATTTATCCAATATTTTTTAAGATGATTTAACAGTCACTGTCCATTGCTTCTGCATCTTTCAAAGAGGCACCAACGCGTTCTCACTGATATTGTTTGATTTCTTCGCTTGTCTCCCTTCTACGGTCTTTTCTCAATGTGTTAACTGCTCTTCTTGATAGATGAAAAGATAATGGGTTGATTTGTAATTTTACAATGTTAGCTTCTCTCCCTATTTTCTTCGCTCAAATGCAAAGAAAACTTTTTGGTAGGGTTCACAGTCATTTTTTTTCTTGTCTGTTTTTTCTCCTAAACCAAACGAAATAAAAGTACAGATTCTTGCTATTTTCTCTCCTCTCATTTTCTTTCTCTTCATTTTCTCTCAAAACAAACAATGGGTAAATGAGTGTGAAAAAAATATTACACTTGATGAAATTTATGAACCAGAAAAAAGGTAGATCAAATTTAAACTAAAATTCAATGTTAGGAAGTAAGAAACTAAGAATGGAAAAACAGCCTCAATATATGAAACAAGTCAAAGATACAAAACTGGGGGTTGAGATGAAAGAGAGGAACCCGAACTGTAGCATCTCCCAAGGACAGGGACGCGATTGAGTCTAAGAAGAGAAGTTTTTTCCTGCACTCGGAAGAAGTTTTCTTCCTCCATAAAACATCACAACCTTTAAATTTACTTGAATTATATTGAGTATCTCATTTAAAATTTAATGGCTATGATCGTTCATGGAAGAAAAAAATGTCTTCCTTTTAAAGGATATAAGAATTTTTAGTCTAAGAAAAGAGTGTGTAGTTTAAGAATTCTAGCTTTTGACCAATATTCACTTTATTAAAAGCATTTTATTGTCATTTAAAATAGAAATTTCATGTTATAGTTAATTACGAGAAAAACTTGTGTACAGTATTGATTGGTCTAATCTATTCAATCGTGTAGTCTATACAAATATTTCTCATTTAATTTTGATTTTCTTATATCATTTTTATCTTACATTATTTTTTATATTATTTTTCATATAATTAATCACATCATTTTTTTATCACTTTTTCTAATTTAATCACAATCATTAAAAAATAGTATAAAAAGTGATGTATATGAAAAAATGATATATGAACATCATTTGTCTTTATCATGTATCTATCACACCTACATTTGCATGGGCGGAACCAAAAATTTAGTGTCAGGGAGGTCAGACCAAACATATATAACATAGAGAAATTTTTTTTCCTTTTCTTTTTACTTTCTTTAATTTTTTTCTTTTTAATTTATATAGGTAAATCTTGTACAATTATAAATATTATATCATTTGTATAAAAATTTCAAATAACTAAAAAAATTATGTATAAATTTAATTCATTTTATAAGAGTCATTAACTAATACATGAAAATATACAAAAACAATGATAAAATTAAAAAAATCATAACATACCCATGTCCCCCTCCCACTACCTCTGTACATTTGGCTCCACACCTGTTACACTACTACACTGGTCATCTCATTTACGCAATTTGACTGTTGAATCTCAATCCATTTCGTTCTTTTAAATTAAGAGACATTTCCTTGAGAGTGTGATAACTTTCAATTGATATTCGCTCTTTGGATGTCCCTCAGCCAAATCTAGCTTTTGGTTTCTGAACATTGTGGTTTCTGGTTTCTAAAATGTGAATTTTGGTTTGTTTTGCAGGTTTACTATTTTTTTCATAATTTCAATGTTTTCCTTTTTTGGTATCTTTTTATCAACTGAATAAACTCACTTTGGATAGTTTGTATCAAACTGTTCTCGACAATTTAAAGAACTGTCTGAAAATTGGTGAGGCAGAATGGGTTTACAATATTATTTTATTTGGTTAGCACAATGGGTTTACAAAATATTCTAATATTCATTGATGGTATTCAAATATTATACCTAATGGATGATTATGACTTCTATAATATTTTGAATACGACCGAATTTATTCTAATATTAGAATTGTCATCATAAACGTTTTGATGTTGGCATAAGTTATTCGAGTATACCTTTTATATATTTGAATAAATTAGAGTTTCACCAAAAGTTGATAACTTTTCATGGATTAGCTTACTGCTTTTTCGAAGTTTACTGCATTTCCAACTTTTTCAATTTATATTTTTTAATTTATTTTCAGAAGCTTATTGCATCTTCAATTATTATATATTATAAAATTAGTGTTGATATCCTTGTGATATTATATAATATCTGTTGTAATTAGAATATGATGTAGAATATATAATTACCCTAATAGTGATATCAATCCCTAAAACTTAGGGATTTGGTTTAGGTTTGATTGTATAGCATATTATTATAAATTCATAATGCTGAGAGGGTTTTCTCTCAAGAATTCAATCATAAACTCTTATCCCAATATTCAAGTTAGTATTAGAGAACGTTTCAATTCCGCTCTATTTGTTATCCTTTTTTTTATAGTATTTTTAGCATGAAAACAATCTCAGTTGACTGTCTTGACTTCGATCCAGGTTAAACCAACACCGCAGTCATGTTTAGAGAAGGTTAATCATCTAGTCCCTGAAGCGTCACCATCGTTTTCTACTCAATGTGCCTCTATGCGCCGCCACAACTAGTCACGATTGTCGATGCGTGTAAGCCACATGCCACCTTCCCAAGGTTAGATTGTCATGCCGCCATCGTTGTCATGCTCATTAAGGTCCTCTACTTCTGTTCCCTAAAGTGCCATGACCATTTGTTGTTCCACGCGCTGCCATACCCAATCACTACTGTTGGTGCGTGTAAGCCACATGACACCTTCCCAAGGTGAGATCGTCATGCCGCCGCCACCGTCCTACTCATCAACTTCCTCTGGTCCTGTTTCAAGGGTCAAAACATCATCCCATCACCCAATGTCTTTGCTGCTTCAGATCCGATTTCTTCAAGTTTTTTGTGCAGATTTTATGTCTTGATAGCTTAAATCACGTCTTTCGGTTCAGACTCCTCCTCCACCACCACTAGTTCCCACAATGAAACCCCTGAACCAGTGAAAAAAACCTTATTTCCTTTGCATTCTCTGTCACTCCTACTATAACATCAGAGAAACTCAATGGTAAGAATTATCTAGATTGGTATGCTACTGTTGAAGTGTGGTTTTCAGGTCAAGGACTCTCAGAGCATTTAACCAAGAAGGCTGACGAGATTGATGCTAGTGCATATAAGAGAAGAATGGCAAAAGTTGATTATCAGTTGGTGTCCTTGTTATGGCAGTCCATTAATCCAAAGCTACTAGTGCATTATCGCTCCTATACATCATGCTATGACATTTGGAAAAAGGCTGGCAATGTCTATGCCAATGATATATAATGTCTATATGACTTGGTCCATAATCTGGATACACTCCAAATGACAGATCATGACCTACCTTTTTATCTCAACAAAGCACAGGCTACCATTGCACAAATCAAGCTGATTTTGACTAGTGATAGTCTTCAGAAAGTGTTGGACAAGATTGATAACATGTACATGGTTTTTGTCCTCCATGGCCTTCATAAGGATTTTGAGTCTGTTTGGAACTAAGTCCTAACAAATCTAAATATTCCTTCGGTAGAGAATCTCATTTAATTATTTGTTGCAAGTTCCTCTGCATGAGGCATCAATTGGGATCGATTCTCCAAGGCTAAGACCACCGGCATTGGTCAAGCAACACCTCTCCCATCTTAAACTTTGAATTTTGTTCTTTTTATGCCTAGTTGTCCTTTTAATTTAATTTCTATTAGTCAACTTACCTATACTGTTAACTGTTACATAACCTTTACTTCTGATTCTTTCCATATCCAGGACCGGAGTATGGGGCAGATGATTAGAACAAGATCTGAATCACGTGGACTATATTATCTTCAGCCTCATTCTTCTACCATATGTGCTATCATAAAGTCTCTTAGTCTCCTCTATCGTCATTTAAGTCATCCGAGTCTAAATAAATTGAAGAAGATGGTTCATTATCTCTCTTATATGTTGATAATTCTATGAAATGGAGTTATTATATCCTATTTTTGTACTTAAATGTATGTTAAGTCCTTGATTTGTTTAAAAATTGACAAAGTTTGTGAGTTTATTAGATTATATTTTAATCTTGGAAAGTAGGTTTATGACCCAAAGGAGTGCCAAAAATAAAAGGAATCAAACTAAGCCAAGAAGATAAGGACATCAAGTTTTGAGCTTTGCTAACCATGCTAGATTAAATGAAGTAAATTTGAAGATGTAGACCTCCAACCAAAATAAAATTAGAGTCATTAGAAAGTTAAGAGATATATCTACAATTTTTATGTTGACCACTTTCCTTAATTCCACCGAGTTGAGTACATAAACTTTAAGGGGAATTTGGGCTAAATTGGTGAATTGACATCCTGACCATACTCTAGTATTTTGATCATAAATGGAGCAAATGACCTTATTTTAAGATGATTCTAGTGGAATTTGAAAGGTAATAGAAAGTGCTAGAACTTTTATAGAGAGCCCAAAGTCTAATTCTAAGATTTAAAAGATAAAAAAAGGCATAGAATTTCAGTAAAATAGAAGAAAGCAAGGAAAATAGCATCAAAGGCCACGCCTATGTGTGATTGTCTCTATTTTTCAGGATTTTTCACCCAAGATGGCAATGCCTAGGCATGACTGAAGGCACGCTTAGGCATGAGTAATGTAACATACTAATTCCATTCACTATAATATATCCTACTGTTCGCTCTTTTGCTTACTGCAAGTGCACAGATCGCACTTGTAGTATAGCTAAGAGTCAGATATCGTTCCATCGAAGACTATTACTAATTCAGAACTAATTATTAACCAATAGCTTAATAATTTTTAGCTAAGAACATTCAAATTAAAGGAGTTGTGTGTAAACTAATGGAAAGATTTAAATACTAGCTAATTGAAATTACAGTTGATGATTAAAGAATATGGAATCTTTCTTCACCTCCTACTTCAATTGATGATATGCAAATCTTTTTATCAACATACATGATATAGAATTTGTTGGATTGAGAATCTTATTTAGTTAAAAGCTTATGTCTAGGTCATTTAACTATGCTTCGTTTACCTAGTCCCTATGTGTCTATGAGATTTGGATTAAATTCCACTCATTAAGAGTAAGTCTCAATAATAGCCATGCATGACTAATAGGTATATTTCTATCCTATTAGCTAATCAATTTATTCAAGCCAATTAAATGAAATCAAACATGCATCAATCATACATATGATCTTAAATCTAACTTCTTATGTCTAGGTTCATTAGATTTCATCAAAACATATTAAACATTGGCCAAATATTCAAAAGTATTAGGAACAATATGATTGAACAATCCTAAATCACATATATTAACTTAGAGGTTTACAAAATCATCAATGTTCATAGAAGGATCCAAAGAAATCCCTATACATAGACTAGCCACTCATGACAAACAAAAATATATCAAAAATACTCATTGTCATGATCAGAATAGAGAGGAAGTTGAAGGAGAGAGAGTTGCAAGCTCAATAATGGTAGTCCTTGGTGCTTGAATCCTCCTTGTGGAAGGATTTGACCTCCAACTTTGGTTCTTTTGGTTTCCTTTCAGTGTCACAAATAAACCCTAGCAGTTGTATTCTAAAAACAAAAACATTCTTTTTGTGCAATCTAATAGAATAGTATTTATAGGCACCAGAAATCTGTTTCATGCCACGGTGCTCATCTTGTCACGCCGTGGTGCATGTTGAAATTAGTTCAGAATGCCGCGGCGCTCATTATTCACATCGCGACCTTCAAAATGCGTAGCTCTCTGTTTAAACAGGAGAATGCCACACACTGCGGCGCTAACTTGCCCATACCGCGGCGTTGAATGTTGAACTTCATCTAGTGCTTTCTCTTCCAATGCAGCTCTAAGTCCTTGACCATTATACTCATTTTAAGCCCTTCCTGCAATTAAGAAGTCACCAGATTAATGACAATAGTAAGTTCACATAATCATAAGAAGAATTATACCAATTTGTTCAGAAAACATATAGAAAGATATCACAATCGAAATCAATGAATTTAGCTTGAAATCTTCCAAATAAGCCTAATAACAAAGACTAAGCAATCAATAAAGTACATATATAGGTCCATAATAACATCATTTCATGGAGTTATCACCTACGTATACTAAGTAAATAGAATTAGTATGCCACTTTCTTATCCACTAGCGTAATTTACAACATGTTCAATATTTATTTAATGAATAAATATATAGAGCCTTTACAAAAGTAAGAAAGCAAGACATTTTACACCTCAGAAAACTTGCTCTTTACTAGAAATTTATCTGATATGTCTGAGATTACAACTTATACAAAGATCTAATTATAATAATTTAATTACAGAACCATAAATATAATTAAATAACCAAAACTATTACATTAACAACTTAACTAAATCTTCATCGCCTAGTCTTGCATTTGCTTCGGTCCTCCTCTAGATTTATCATGGAAAACATAAAACAAAAACTGGGGTGAGAATTATTAATTCTCAGTAGTAAAATTTAAATCGTGATATCATGGTAAATTCAGTTGTTTTGGGGTTAAACACAAATTTGAACTTAATTATTTGGAAAGGTAGTATAAGTCAAAACTTAGTCATTTTCCTTCCCAAAGCAGTCAGTTCATTCAATTACAAAATAACTTATTTATTACATAACAATCAATTTGAGTAACATATACCTTAAACATTTATCATCATATTAGGAACAACACTTAACTCATTTTAAATACTAATCTCAAACTTTTCTAACCAGATTTCATCATTAATTTCTACATTTAATTAAAACAAGACAATCACACATACAATTTCTAATTTTATGCAACACATAAAGATGTATGATTATGCCTAATAGAAACCCTAAAGTATGTTCATGCAATGATTTCTATGAAAGATTTTGTTTTTAGAAAACAAATATTTTAATTATTTCCAGAAAATCATTTTGTTCTATAAAGTCATTTTGTTCCTTGTATTGTTTTCTGGGTAGACAGAATGACCTTTTGTTTCATGCACTACCAAACATTATAACTTTGGCATTGGAGCCTTTTTGTCTAAGTATTAATTTACAATACATGGAAATATCAAATAAAAAGTTTGAAAACAAAACATGCAACAATAATAAAATCATTTCTTTCTTTCACTTTGTATATAATCTTTCTTTATCTTACATAATAGGGAATCAATTATCAAAATCATTAAATTTTCTTTTTATATATTATCATACATGTTTGTAGAAAAGGACTCATTCACCCTCATCTACTTTTACCATTTCTTTATATTGTTTCCCAACATTATGTCTATCATCCTTATTTATACCATACAAGGTATATTCAATATTTCACACTCAAATTGTATCCTAATTTCTTTCATCAATCAATATATTATTTCAACATCAATCACATTTATTATTCTTTTGATATCAAAACATAATACATCAATCCATTATATACTGTAGTGTTTCTCATCATTGCATGGCATGATTGCTTAACTTAAACTATCAAGGAAAATAACTAGGATTTTGGTTACCTTGAGTATCCTTACCTACCACACAATTTCCTCTCATGGCCTAGGACATTGTAATCTACTCAATTCAAGCTTGATCATACTCCATTACATCACTCAATGCTAAAGCATCATGCATTTCCTAGCAAAACATGTAAAAGAATGCATTTTGGAGGGTTTTTAGGGGAGGGCCGCGGCACACTTTTCCTTAGTGTCGCGGCACCTCTCTCTCAGGCAACAAAACTGAGCAACCAGAGACATGAGTGCCGCAACCTGCCCTATCTTATGCCGCGGCACCAGGGTAGAATCATGGTTTCTATAGAATTCTGCATAAACCATGATTCTTGTAAGTTACATCAATCAAGTGAAGTAATGAGTGAAGAAAATCTCCTAGCCTTTTAACCATTGCTAAATTTTTTATTTGATCCCTTGCTTGGTTATCTTATTTTAGTGTATTTTCCTTTTACTTTTATAATTTTTCACTTGCTTAAGTCTAAACAAAGTGATTGACTATACAATAATACAAACTTTAAAACCAAATCCCTTGAGACACGACACTTTTTCTTACTCTCATATTACTTGCTCGACCCGTGACTTGCGTACCAAACATTTGCAGTCCTTAGAGTGTGAATTGTGTCAGCTTGGCAAACATGTTTGGTCAACCTTTCCTAGGAAGGTCAAAAATCGAGCAGAGTCTCCCTTTGGTATTGTTCATTCTGATGTTTGGGAACCTAGTTGTGTTAGTTTTGTCTCAAGTTATAGGTACTTTGCTACTTTCATTGATGATTTCTTAAGATGTACTTGGATATTTTTAATGAAAGACCATTCTAAGTTATTTCCTATTTTTCAAAATTTTTGTATTGAAATTTAGATTCAATTTGTACATACTATTCACATTTCACATAGTGATAAAGCAAAAGAGTATTTCTTTGCCTGCTTAATGACTTCTCATGACATGATTCATCAATCTAGTTGCCCACATATACCTCAATAAAATAGTGTAGCTGAAAGAAAACATCACCATATTATTGAAACTACTCGTACACTTTTATTACATGCTAATATACTTTTTAAATTTTGGGGGGATGTTATACTTACTGTTGGTTACTTAGTCAATCGGATGTCGTCGCCTGTTTTAAAGAACCAAGTTTCTCACTCTCTCTTGTTTCCTAAGGAACTCATTTTCAAGGTTCCCCATCTTGTCTTTGGTTCTACTTGCTTTGTGCATAATCTTTCCCCAGGTCTTGACAAGTTGTTTGCTCATGCTATTAAATGTGTTTTTCTTAGGTATTCGAGATCAAAATGGATACAAATGTTATTCTCCTTCCATGCATCGTTTTTATATTTCTACAAATGCCACTTTCTTTGATGATACACCTTACTTCACCTCATAGGTTGAGCCAGACTCCATCTCTCAAGTCTTATTGATTCCCTACCTTAATCCATATGTCTCTGATCTTCTAGTCTGCCAAGTGCCAAAAAGTCCTTCCCAAACGTTACATTCCTTTCCATGCCCGCTTATCACCTTTCAACGTCATCCCCGTCCTGAGATACTAGAGGTTGTTATCCCTCCAGATTCAAGTGACTTATTTCATGCTCCAACATCTTCACCTACTTTATACCTACATGATCCTTCAATTGACTTACCCATTTCTCTTTGCAAAGGCAAGCGTTCTACCTGTAATCCTCATCCCATTTATAATTTTCTGACTTATCATCATTTATTCTCATCCCATTGTGCCTTTATATTTGTTTTGTCTTCTGTTTCTATTCTTAAAAGTGTTCAAGAAGCATTTTCCCATCCATGATGGCGACAGATTATGATTGATGAGATATCAGCATTGGAATCCAATCATACATGGACTCTTATTCCATCCCCTCTTAGGAAATTTATAGTTGGTTGTTGATGGATTTTTACTATCAAAATGAGCCCTAATGGTCAGGTGGACCGATTAAAAGCTCATCTTGTGGCTAAATGCTACACTCAAAATCTTTGGCCTTGATTATGGTGACACGTTCTCCCCTGTTGCTAAAATGGCACCTGTTTGGCTTTTCTTATCAATGGCTACCATACGTTATTGGCCCTTATATCAACTAGACATCAAAAACACATTCTTGTATGGTGACTTAGCTGATAAAGTTCACATGGAGCAACCACCGAGGTTTGTTGCTCAGGGGGGGTCAAGTCTTGTTTGCAGATTGCATAAGTCTCTATATGGTCTTAAATAGCCTCCTCAAGCTTGGTTTGGGAGATTTAGTAAAGTTGTCCAACAATTTAGCATGATTCGTAGTAAAGTAGACCATTCTGTGTTTTATAAACACTTATCCTCTTATTAGTGTATTTACCTTGTGGTCTACGTGGATGAGATTGTCATTACATGTGATTATTATGATGGTATCAAGTGCCTAAAATAACATTTGTTCCAACACTTCCAAACTAAGGACTTGGGTCGGCTATGATACTTTCTTCAGATTGAGGTAGCCCAATCAAAGGCAGGCATTGTCATTTCTCAACGGAAGTATGCTCTTGATATTTTAGAGGAGACAAGGATGTTAGATTGTAAACCAATTGATACTTATATGGATCCTAATGTTAAACTTCTACTAGATTAAGGGGAGTTGTATTTTGATCCAGGAAGTTATCGAAGATTGAAAGTAAATTTAAATTATCTCACCATAACCATGCCAGACATATCCTTTGTTGTGAATGTAGTAAGTCAATTTCGTAACTCTTCTTGTCATAGTCACTGGGATGCAATTGTTCGGATTTTGAGATACATTAAGGGCTCTCCTACAAAAGGTTCACCCACACTTTATAGATTTCAACTTATTCAATCCTCACGAGTTCCCCTTTCATATGCTCTCATTAAGCTTGGACTGAAGAATTTCTTATCTATGTTCGAGAAATGATATTACCCTAAATTGGTCAAGGTATTCTATGTATATATTTCAAGGTTAATGGACTACTAATAAGAATGACTATGATGGAATTTGCTGATATTTGCAAGTTGAAAGTTGAAGGCATTTGAGTTGATTTGAAATATAAAATTAAGGAGTTTGACAAGGACTACACTCTCAAGAGATTGCTTAGAGAGGGGATGGAAATGCCTAAGGGCAAAGTCAAGGTTTTTTTATCTTACTCTCCATACCCATTTGCTTCATTTTGTTTTGGTGACTGTTATTGCTCCAAGATTCGGTAATCATGCTGCACTTATTAATCATGATCTCATGGTCCTTTGGCACATGTACAAATATGTTAGAATTAATTGGCTACAATATATCATTCACCATATGAAGAAGGCTGACAATAATTTTTTTACTGCATTGCCATACGGTATGTTAATTCAAAAAAATCCTGATAAAGTTTCAAGTTTCTTTTGAGAATGAGAGACATGTACCTAGATCACATAATTATTGCATTGATAAGAAAAATCTAAACCACATGAACATCAAGAAGGTGAATGGTGTCTAGGCTAGAGTTGATGAGCCACGGGTTAACTAATTGACTATGGAAAAGACTCTTGGTACTGGTACTGAATGTGGTACTTCACAAGCAACCCTACAAATTGTGTCATCTGGAGATATATATTCTATGCTCTGTGTTATTCAGGCTAGCATCTACAACATGAAGATTTTCATAGAGGATATCATAATTGGGTTGAATGGGAGATTGAATACTGTAACCACTCAGCTGTCTACCCTTAATGATTAGGTTGAGAACTTTGAGGTTGCACCTTCAGTATATAAAGCTAAGATGGGTCGTAGAGAAAGAGATCATACTGTTGTAGATGGTGCGGGAAATGGTGTTAGAGGTAGAGATCAGGTTATTAGAGATGTTGTAGGGATTGGTGTTGGAAATAGAGAGAAAGTTGTTGGAGATGGTGTAGGGATTGGTGTTGGAGATAGAGAGCAAGCTATTGGAGATGGTGTTGGAGTTGGAGATAATGTTATTGGAGATGTTGTGGGGATGTGTGTTGGAAATGGAGAGCAAGTTGTTGGAGATGGTGCGAGGATTGGTGTTGGAGATACAGAGCAAGTTATTGGAGATGATGTGAGGATTACTGTTAAAAATAGACATAAAGCTCTTATTGGAAATATTGATAGGACATGTAATTTGGATGACTAATGGATGATTATGATCATGTCTTTCCTTTTTTTGGATGTCTAAATAGTTTGGATGATTGTTGTTAGGATGATTAAAGTTATTTGAAAGTAGCTTGGGTCTTGCTATTTTGGCTAACTTACATATGATTTAACTGTTGTTTAGATACCTAGTCTAGATCACTATTGTTATAAGTCTATAGTTTACTATTTTAGTATGTTTCTAGAAGTAGAATACTCAAATATGATATTGTGGTATTCGAATATTTAGGCAATAGCAAATCAATTGCAATTGCTAACAAGAATATTTGAATATCATGTTATGTTATTCAATTTTTATGAAGTCAGTAAGTGATTGCTAATCATCTTATTTAGATACAATGGTGTGATATTCGAATATTTTCAACTCAGTGGTAATTATTCACTTATTAGTTACCATATATTTTCAAAGAATTTTGCTATAACCTCATACAAGTTTCTTCTAATAATATTTCTAATACTAAATAAAAAAGTATTAAATGAAAAAGTAAATGTATCTAATGTCTTGAAAATATAAAAAACATTCAATGTTTTCTTTATTTAGTAATTAAGAGGATTAGTATGAAGATTTTGTATGAAGATTTAGAATTATTCATTTCCAAATGAAAGGGACAAAGTTTGAATTTAGTGGTGGAGTAATCACATTTGTTGATGATGACTAGGTGTGCCACTTGCTTTGGGAATAGAACTCACCCCTTATGAGACTACTGGTTTGGCTTGTTTAATCTAATGAGATTTTTTTTTCATGTTTCTGAAGTAGTAATCATTAATTTTAAATATATTTATATGAATTTTAAATAAATTTACTTAAATTAATAGTGTAAATCATTTTAGAACATGTATTTATTATTATTTTAAGAATATGTTAAAATTTTTCATACATGAGATGGATAATGAGTCATGACTCATGACTAGAGTACTTTGTGATTTTCAATTTTCAACAATAGCACCATTTTCACAAGAGTAAATTATAGCTCATACCCTTCAACGTAAGCCTAAATGCAAATTAAATCTAAGGGTTTGTAAATGTGCAAATAACCTCCTAAACTTTATAATTGGAGCAAGTAATACTTTTATTAGTGAAATTGTTAATTTTCACATATTTATCACAAGATTTGCATGCAACATTATAAAAATAAAAAAAATAAAGAGAAAAAGTGAAGTTTACATAAGCGAAAGGCAGTCATCATGTAATTTAAAAAAAGAAGTTCAAAAAATTTTATCATAATTTTACGAGGAAAAAGGCACCACCATATACGAGCAATTTAAAAAACTTAAAAAATTCAATAAATAAAGAAGTTTTAGGATGGGGAAGCAAATCTTTGAAAAGAGAAGCCAGTCATCATGTACCCTTCATTTGGATGAGGAGAGAAAATGAGAGGAAAGAAAATGAGAAGAAAGAAAATGAAAAGAAAGAAAATAGATAAAAAAGTAGAGAGAAAACTTACTTGTTTGGATGGAGAAAAGTGAGAAGAAAGAAAACAAAGAAAAGATTAAAAAAATATTTTTTTCTAAACAAAAATAAAAAATAAAAAAAAAGTATGTTTTTATACATTCTTTAACCACATCCTACAAAACCTCAATTCCCTGTCGTCCCCCACCCCCACCCCCACCCCACCCCCACCTCCACCTCTACCTCCACCTCCACCTCCACCCCACTTCCTTTTTGCTTACCTTTTATCCTCCACACATTCCCTCCTTCACCCATCTGCATATTTTCCCATTTCTTCCTCACCCACACTTTCTCCTTCACCACCGCAATTTCTTCTTTCATTAGGTAAGTATTTTTTTTTTTTCAATTTTTCGTCCCCCAAGCCACCTCACTCCTATTTCCTTCCTCTTCATCCCCTCTTCGTTTTTTCCATCTTGCCAATGTTCCACCCTCACCCCTTCCTCCTCCCCTATTTCCTTCTCCTCCCCATTTTTTTTGTCTTTGTGACTTCTTCTCTCAACCCACCCCAACCACTATACCTAAAGTTGTTGACACCCTCCCTCTCCCATCCTCATCCAAATCACAAAAAAAGTGAAGATTTTTCTACATTTTGGCTATGGTTTAGTAATTTTTTGATGAAATTGTTTGTTGATGTGGGTACTTATAGTTGAGTTTTATGTTTGTGCATACGCCGCCATTTCTTTTCTTGCTTGTTGCTCAGTTTTCTTGTCTGTTAAGCGAAGAAAACTTTCATCATGGGTCCCATGCATTTTTTTTTTCTCTCTTTGCTATTTTCTTATCTCATCCAAACGAGAGAAAAATACATTTTCTCATTGGTTTCTTTCTACCCTCTTTCTTTCTTCTCATTTTCTCTTCATCTAAACGAAGCGGTAATGGATACCTGGGAGGTAGGTGGAGAAAGGTTGGCTTCAATGCAGCCCAAGATTTTTGAGAATCGAAAATAACTGATCACAACGCTATCAAGACATTTTAAGATATTTTATCTTCTGGGTTTTTTGCTGGGGTTGAACCCGACTTGGCAATTTAAGAGAGAAAGCTTGAGTTTTTAGAGTTACAGTAAGAGGGAATTGAGGGGTGGGGGGAGATGGTTGAAAAATTTCTTAATTTGTTTGAAATACCAAATTAATGTTGAAGAATTTCTTCTATTCATTATAAATATAGCTTACTTTTTTTTTGAATTATTGGCACAAACTTGCAAATTATTTTATAATTTTATAACTATCATTTTTTTTCTAGTTATTTTTGTGGTGTTATATGCAATTCATGTGATAAATATGTTAAAAGTTAACAATTTTTCAAACAGAAAGTGTTATTTGCACTTGTTGCAAAGTTCAGCGAATCATGTTCACATTTAGAAACCCCAGTGTTTAATTTGCATATGAGCTAAAGTCAAAGAGTTGTTTTTTGTTTTTTTGGTTGGTCTGGAACTAAAGTCGAAGGGTGGAAGCTGCAATTCACCCTCTTCACAATAAATGGGCTGCCACCTTAATGAAGAATTAAAGATGTTTGGGCCTTATGATTAGGGGTGTCAAAACGGGCCGATTCGGTCCATTTGGGTCGGTTCATTTGGGATCAGACTATTTTTAGATCGGTCTATTTGAGACATATAAGTTTTTGATTGGTATTTTGTTAGTCCAGCCTATCCCATTTAATCTTATGTAGTGTTAAAAGCACGGGTTGACCCGGTCCATTCGGGCTCAGCTCATTCGAGTCATGTAAGTTTCAGTGATATTTTACTAGCCTAACTTATCTATTTTATCGGACTATTCGAATCGACACATCAAACTTGACCTATTTTGATACTTATAATCAATTCATGGATCTTTTAACTGATTGAGGCTTTCAGGAGGCAATGGGAAGGACTAGGACGTTACCATACTACTTATCATTTTTCTTTTTCTTTTTTTGGGTAAAACACCATACTACCTATCTTTACTGCTACTATAGCAACAACAGCTGACAATTTTTCATCCTACACATAGTTTGTTCACATTAATTATTTTATATCAAAAAATAATTCCATTTACTGATTCCTATATTTAATTCAATTATTAAAGTCAGTTCAACATTTGTTTTGGACTAGGATCTCAACACCCCGGACCTAGCAGGAGCAAGCCACATCCTCAGTTTAATGTCCACACAAGCCCATGGCGGTCCAATGAGATTAACCAACTTTCCTTTTAGAAGTATTAAATCCTAACATAATCCTACACTTAACAGGGATAAGAGAGATTAAATCTTTTCATAATTATCAAGATTTTTATTAATAGAGAAACTGAATCTCTATATTACTTTCTTAACAAGTAATAACACATTATAAACAAAAGTTTTAACAACTCATGCATCTATTCCTATATACTTTATCCTCTTAGTACAAACCTTAATTTGAGTCCCTTAACTTGAGCTGCACAAGGAAGAGCCGCGTTATTCAACCTCTCCCGATACGCCATTCACATTCATGACCCAGGTTCAAAACAACATCATATTTTAATAAAATCTACACGGCCTCCCACAATTATTCTTTATTCACTTTTTCCTTGCAACTTTCTTGCACCAGCTAAATGATCCCTTTCAACTGCTGTTCTCTGTTGCTCACACTCTTGCGAACGTTTATGCCTTGTGTCTTTTTATTTCAAAATAACTAAGCAATTTTTTATGTATCCCATTGCACTATGCCAGTATGCCAACAATGATTTGATGTTATGTTTGGAAATTGGATGAGAGGTAATATTATAATAAGGGGATGTGTTGTCCCTTTTTCTCTTAATGCACTGGGAAGTAAGCAGTGAAATCTGATTTATTTAAAGTTAAAATATTTAGTCAATTGTTTCAAAAAAAATTTATTAAATAAATTATATGTGCTCTTAAGCTTATGCTATAAGGTTTATTTTAAATCAAAAATAATTTTAAAAAAAGTGTTTTTTCAATAAAAAATATTTGATAGACGGATGTTAAAGGGCTGGTTTGATGTGAGGGGGCCGTTGTTTTTTTTTTTGTCAAAGGGGCCGACGTGAATGAGAAAGATAGAATGGGCTAACGGGCGCGCTATATATACATAAAGAATACATCATACACGTGTCCCCATTAGAAAGCAAAGCATACACCATACATGTGTGTCTATTGGTGGTAACAGTTAAAACGTTAAAATGGGTAAAATTTGGTGAATTAATTCAAATAATTCGATAAAATAAATAATTAAATTTGTAAAATTGAACATAAAATTAAAATAATTCAAATTAATCCAACTTAAATGAATTAATAATTCGACTTATTTATATTACATAAAAATAAATTTGATAAATAAAATATAAAATATATATAAAAACTCACATATCAAGATAACTTATTTTGACAACTTATGATAGAACGTAAATTCATGTGACCATACTGTATAAAGTTGTGAATAAATAGTTATCTAATATAAAAAATAAATAAAGAAAAAAAAACGATTTTATCAACTTGTTAAGAATTTTAAATTAAAAATTATTTTTTTTAATGTCTAAAATATTAAATTTGAAGATCTTATTTTTATTTAAAATTTTTCATATTAAATTTCTTTAAGATATTTACTAACAAAATCCATAAATAAATAATTATCCATAGCCATAGTGTAAACATATATGGAAACGCGTAATTTGACGTTATTCTTGTTCTTATCATCGTCGTCGTCGTCATCACATCAACGTTTTCTATGTTACGAAGCACTTTTTTTTTAACGCTAAGACAAGTCCTGAGACCTGAATTATTAAATGGAAGTTAGGTGAACTGCCCCTTATATAGTTATCATTATCTGTTTGGTAGCATTCAATTCACGCAATTGCCTCTTTCTTTCTCTTTCTTTTCCCTCTCTCTGCCTCCATCTATCTACCATATGATCAATCTCTCTTTCTATATTCAAGTGTCATTTTAAGACAACAGAGTTTGTGTTTGAATACAGATACAGAAACATGGCTACCCTCAACGTACCCCCAGTTCCTCCTCACCCTAGAGACGATGCCACACAACTTTACAAAGCTTTCAAGGGTACTCTCTCTCTCTCTCTCTCTCTCTTCAAATTTGTATTTTTGGTGATAATGTAGTTTGCTTGTAATCCTGCTTTAGGAACTTTGTCTGGGTAGTAATTTGTTTGAAATTTAAAATTGCCCTTTTGAGTTTGACCAACATGTTCAACATTTACAATATTCAAGGGCATATGTTCTAATTCATTATACTTAACTGGGTTCAATTGCTGTCTCATGGGACAATTTTATCATAAACCAAGTCAATTCAATTAGGCACCACCTTTGTTTCGCTATGTTAAAAACAATCATACTGCTTCTGTTATGCATACCTCACTGCTAAAAGCCTAAAATTGATGATGGTATTGGTATAATGGTATGTATACCCAAATAATTTCTTAGGGAAATAATCTTAAACCTTTAGGTAGTGTTTGGAATCAATTAAAATTAGAAATAATTTGATTTGAATTAATTTGATTTGTTTTAAACATTAAATTTTATGTTTGAAACTTATTAAAAAAAAATGATATTTGAATTGATTTAGAAATTAAATTGTGTGTTTAGAACTCGTTAAAATGAGAATTGATTTGATTTGATTTTATTATTTTATATTTTTATCCTTATGAGAGCTAATTAGAGGTAGTTATTATGGATAAAATAGTCTATTCATTTCAAATCAAATAAATCAAATCAAATCCTAATAAATTCTATTAAATTTGATAGAATTTTTAAAATAAAAGTAATAAAATCCATGAGATTTTAAAAATCAAATCATTTTCTATTTTTTAACATTTCAAACACAATATTTAATTAGATTTGATTTACAAATCAAATCATTTTTCATTTTGTTGTACATTCCAAACACACTCTTAATACATTGCTTTTTTAATGCATTCTTAACCCCTTTTTTCTTTTAACAAGCCTTGGACTAAACAAAGCCATTGAACACAAGCCATGAGATAATCCCCAACTGCCTTGGATCTTGTCTATTAGATGTTGACTGGTACTAGATCATTCACTTTGTTTTTTTTTTCAGGATTTGGGTGTGATACTAGCGCTGTTATCAATGTAGTTGCTCATCGAGATGCTACACAGCGTGCCTACATCCAACAAGAATATAAAGCAATGTATTCTGAGGACCTTCTCAAACGGTTAACTTCCGAGCTTAGTGGCAAGTTGGAGGTACTAATACAATAACGTTTTTGTTATCAAATCCATTCTGGTTCATGAATTATATACCCATTGATCATTATCACATTATTCATTTCCTGAGGACAGACAAATCTATCTGTATCTCTATTTTTTTAACCAAATGATTTGATACGTATCTTAGAATTTAGACAAGTGAAGTGGCTATGTATCACTTCCCTAACATTACCTGGTTTGTCTCATATTTTTCTGTGTATTAGACTGCGGTTCTGCTTTGGATGCATGATCCTGCTGGACGTGATGCAATAATCCTTAAGCAGTCTCTAACTGTGGCGAAAAACCTTGAAGCTGCTACTGAAGTAATATGTTCACGAACTCCATCCCAGCTACAATATTTAAGACAGATATACCATTCTAAGTTTGGCGTTTATCTTGAGCATGACATTGAAAGACACACCTCTGGGGATCATAAAAAGGTGAAGTTTCTCTTTGTCCTTGTGTGTGTGTGACTTTCATGAAAGATGCCTTAGCTATCACGAATTAGTCACATTAAGGTTTCTCTCTGTTAGCTGAAAGTTTCACAATTATTTTTGTGTCATAGTACTCCTACCAATCATAGAGCATGACATTAGTTAAGCACTTTCGATTGTTTATTTGTAGAAGGATTCAAGATGCTAAAAAATTAAAATTACAATGGGATTCCAGATGTGCATCAACTTATATGGTGATATATCTGGAAAGTCTGTGACTCTGAGTATATGACAATATCTTCTATGTCAATGATGACCTTAACTATTGCTACCAGTGTATATCATTCTTCTTTTGTTTGGACAGTTCCTTTGTGTGCTACTTCCTGGATAGTACTGTTTTTATGGCCACTGGTGGATATTTCATATTTCCAATAAAGCCTTTCAAATCTCTTGTAAATATACAACTATTTGTGGTCTTCATGTCCTGCTCAGCATTTTTAGTTGAATGACTCTAAGCAATTTGAGGCAAGCCTCTTTAGTTACTCCATTCAAGAAACAGCCATAAAGCCTGGAAAATGATTTTCGGATCCATACAGAAGATTGAATGCCCGCTGACTGTTGCAAATTTTCAATTACAAGTCAACTACGGGTTGGATGTGGACTAATTGTCTAATCTATCCATTTATTCCAATGTGCAAGTGTAACTGTGTATGTTTCTTGAGGGAAACCTTGTTCAAAGGTTTGTGATTGATTCCCATAGGATGCAAAATTCTGTCTCATTTGACCTTTTGGTCTCTTTAATAATCACATCTATGAGTTCCATCCAAGATATTCAAACATTGGAGCTGTTGTTACTAATACCTTTATTATGTACAAATTTTGATTCAGATTTTGCTTGCATATGTAAGCACACTACGTCACGAAGGCCCTGAGGTTAATAGAGAAATAGCTGAGAAGGATGCAATGGTTCTCTACAATGCTGGGGAGAAGAAACTGGGAACCGATGAGAAGACTTTTGTGCAAATATTCAGTGAACGGAGTGCGGCACATTTGGCTGCCGTAAGTTCTTATTACCATCACAAGTATGGACACTCGCTGAAGAAGGTATCTTTACCACTTTTATATCCTTTAAATATATTCTTTCTCAAGGTCTTTTTCTGGTGCTTATCCAAGCTGAATTTATGTCAGGCAGTAAAGAAGGAAACATCAGGGAATTTTGCTTATGCACTTTTGACAATAGTCCAATGTGCTGAGAATCCGGCAAAGTATTTCGCAAAGGTGTTCCCCTTGACTTTAACTTTAGATAATTACTTCTTGTAATAATGTCATTAAACTTGGATGGAGGCAACAATATTTGCATTCAATGACAACACTTCTTGTAAGAATGAGGTTGAGGGGTGAGAGTCATGAGATGACTGGTGCAACGTAAGATGCTTATGTTAGACTTATTGTTAAAGAATTAAATGTAAGAGGCAGGTAGTAGAGATGTATTTGATTCTTTCTCAAAAAGAGCTGTATGCTTGTGTTTACAAGGTAGGGAACAATTAGGTTGCTCAGAAACTTCTAGTGTTCTTAACCAGTTTGTGCCTTTTTAGCCGTCTTACTGAAACCAAAAACTTTTCAGTTGAAATTATGCCATGCCCAAATTTTCCTCAGCTTGATTGTATGTATTATATGTGTTCCACAACATGCTGGAGATCCGTTAGTGACATTAGCACTGAATTTTTGAAACAAATGAATTATATAATTGAAAATGAGAGAAAGTTGATATTCATTCAATATGTATCTCTATGGATTTTATCCAAAAGAAATATGTATCTCTATGGAGTACATACATTTAGCACGACTAATTAATGTAAATATGCATCAACAAATTTTCCTTTGATTTTTCTTATCTATAAAATTTTCATAGGTGATCAGAGCAGCTAAAGATATTTAGTGAATCAGTATCTGCACTTTCTCATATGCTAGGAATGGTAACGTATTTTCTGAGGCCATTTTATAGGAATAGGCGTGTCATTTGGACAAGTGTATCTTTTGGTCATTGGTGGCATATATTACCATTACCCTGATAGGTGTTTGTATAGGTGGTTGATTGTGGTGATGTGCTCTATTCTCTAGATCATTTACATCTTCCAATGGTAAAAAAAAACTACTATCTTGATCTGATTTTGTGGGAGTTGGTTCTGTAAGCATAGAGTGAACCTTTTAAAATTTCTTATTGCCAAGACATGGAGATATCTTTTCACTTTTGAAACCATGCAGGTCTTACATAAGGCGATGAAAGGTTTGGGGACAAATGACGCCACACTTATAAGGGTGATTGTAACAAGGACTGAGATTGATTTACAGTATATCAAAGCTGAATATTTGAAGAAATACAAGAAGACACTGAACGATGCAGTTCATTCAGAAACATCCGGCCACTACAGGGCTTTTCTTCTCTCACTTTTAGGTCCCAAAGAGTAGTCAAAATGTCCAGTGATGTTTTATGTGGAACAAATTCACCCTATGATATGTTTAATATATTTTTTTAAGGTAGAATATGTTGAATATATGTGCAATACTAAACTTTTCTTTATCGATATTGCAAAATTAGGTAGTATGTAGTGCTTTGTAAGTAAGTACACAAACGCAATTTCAGTTAAATTCGGGACTCAATTTATTTGCTTGTCAGTTGTCAGCATAATGCAAAGATGAAGGATTATTGTGTATATGGATAACTGTTGCTAATTTTTTGTTTCCACCATTAAACATTGGTAATTTCTTTGATTTCTTTCTTTTTATTTTCAAATTATTTGGCTAAGACAGCATCGGTTGGCAGTTTCACGTGACTCGTATGGAATGGCCTTGTCCCCTCAATAAGGTACCCGCCCGTGACGCTGGGCCTATAAAACATTGCTCATGGATTATCAATTATAGCTCCATAATTAGCGTGACAACTTCATAGGCAGCTTAACCCAAGTGCCTAAGACCCAATTGGTCTGCTCTGCACCATGGATAACTAGAGTTTAGTTAGGATATGAAGAGAGTTAGCTATATACCCTTGTAATGTACATATAATTTGATATACTTGACAAATTCTATTATTTAAACACTTGAAATATGATATTTTTACTACATTTTACTCACATGTAGATACGATACAAATCCTAAAGTCATACATAGGATATACGAGAATAGGAAGTTACACTCATAAATAATATGTCTACACTCATGTAGATATAATGTCTCACGGGATGTCATATTATGAGTGTAAAAAAAATCATTTTTCATTTGTGATTTGTTCATTTCACTTTCTTCCTTTCTTGCCAAGCCCCAGCCACGAAACACTTGAGTACTATATCTATATATTCTATAATAACGTACACACGACATGATCAAATTATATGCAAGTAACATGCAATACTGATGTCTATATATCTACAATTAATATGTATATAAATAAGATTTGGTTCTTCTAAAATGAGTGATATACTTTAAAAAATACAGTATGAAATCTTAACGGTTGATAAAAAAATTAAAAGTTTAAGATTTTATAAGATATATGTACTTACGTAAGAGATCATATATGTGTGATAATTGTTAGGAAGTAAGATATTCTTTTGTTTTCTAAAAAACTACTTGTATTTCATTCATCAGATATATATGCTCATATTACAAATCAATTACAAACAGAATTAACAACTAAATATGGTTAGTTACGAATGGGCTTTTACTAACAATAGGCCCAACTAACAATAGATGTCTAATCCCTTAAACTAAATTTTAGCCAGCAATCAGTTTAACTTCCTAAACTACACATTCTCAGCTGCCTTCTAAGCTTCAGAAAAGTTTCCACCTTCAAAGGCTTTGTCATAATATCTGAGATCTGTTCTTGAGTATTGCAGTGAACTAACTCAATTACTCCATCTTTAGTAAGGTCACGACCCTCTCATGCATAACTGGATTTTTTAAAAGCTTTATGGTTAAACTATTGTCACAGTAAATGGTCATGCACTTGTCCTGAGAGTGACCAAGTTGGCCTAGGACCCTTCTTAACCAAACTCCTTGACAGACACACGATGCTGCAACAATAAACTCAGCCTCAGTGGTTGAGAGAGTTACCACTGGCTGCTTCTTTGAAGACCAGGAAATGGCACCTGTTCCAAGTAAAAACACATACCCTGAGGTACTTTTCCTGTCATCAATGTCACCAACATAGTCACTATCTGTATAGGCAATCAATTCCTCCTTTCCATGTCTGTTGTACAGTATGCCAAAGTTCACAGTACTTTTCAGATATCTCATTATTCTTTTAGCCGCTTGCAGATGAATCTCAATAGGCCTTTCCATGTATCTGCTTATTAAGCACATAGCATACATAAGATCAGGCCTTGTGGCAGTCAAGTACATCAAACTACCCACCATTTGCTTGTAGTTTGTAACATCAACTTCAGCTCCACTACCTTCCTTTGACAATTTAGAACTTGGGACTACAAGATTGCTAACAGATTTGCTTTTGTCCATACCGAATCTCTCCAATATCTCCTTTGCATACTTGCTTTGAGTAATAAAGATATCATCTGTGTTCTGTACTATCTCAACTCCAAGAAAGTAGCTCATCCTCCCCAAATCAATCATATCAAATTCATTTTTCATTGACTTCTTAAACTCTTCAAACATAACTTTGTTGTTTCCAGTGAATATAAGATCATCAACATATAAGCTAACAATCAATATCATACCATTCTTACCAGCTTTAATGAATAAAGTGTGTTCTGATGGACACTTCTCAAAGCCTTCCCTCTGAAAATAAGATTCAATCTTGTTGTACCATGCCCGGGGTGCTTGCCTTAGACCATATAAGGCCTTCCTCAGCTTGTAGACTTTACTCTCCTCCCCTTTCTTTTGATATCCTTGTGGTTGTTCTACATACACAACCTCACTCAATTCTCCATGAAGAAAGACACTTTTGACATCTAGTTGGAACACATTCTAGCCCTTGATGGCTGCAAGAGCAAAAATGGTTCTAATTGTATCCCACCTAGCCACAGGAGCAAATACCTTAATAAGTAAATGCCATGCTGTTGGGAATATCCCTTTGCCACAAGTCTGGCTTTATATTTTTCAACCTCACCCTTCTCATTATACTTTGTTTTATATACCCATTTAACACCAATATTTCTTGCACCAGCTGGAAGAATAGTTAATTCTTATGTCTCATTCCTTTCTATCCATTTCAAGGTCCATTACCTTTCTCCATTTGATGCTCTTTACTGCTTCTTCAAGAAAGTTGGATCCTCAGAGAGAGCAAAAACTGCCAAGTTATGTTGTTCATCATCTGTGTATTGTGCTTCATTTGTCACATAATCCTCCAGCCAAGCTAGCCTTCTTCTATGTCTCCCTTGAGATTGAGCTGATGTTTGTTCAGGTTCACTTTCTCTTAATAGAGTGTCAATACATTCTGTTGTTTCCAATGCTGCAACATTTTCTTCATATACATTCCTTTCTTCCTCTGATTCTTCTTGTTCTCCTTTATCTCCCAAATCAATGAGCTCTCCTTTCTTTTCTTTCTCACCTTTCCTCCAGTTCCATTTTTCAGCTTCATCAAAAATCACATCTCTACTAATTAGAACCCTTTGTGACACTGGATCAAAGAGCCTATAAGCCTTTGATTATTCACTCACCCCTAGCAAGATACATTTAACACTTTTGTTATCTAGCTTTTTTCTTTGATTTTCAGGCACATGTACATGGGCTATGCACCAAAAAAATGCGAAAGAAATGAACTCAAGGCTTTATTCCACTCAATGCTTCCTCGGGGGGTGATATCTTTCACTCCTACTGTAGGACTTCTATTCTGCACATACATTGATCAATTTACAGCTTCTGGCCAAAATTCCTTTGGAATTTCCTTCTCTGATAACATATTGCACACCATATTCACAATTGTCCTATTCTTCCTCTCTGCCACTCCATTTTATTGTGGAGTATATGCTGCTATAAGTTGTCCTTTGATTCCATTTAGACTACAGAATTTATCAAATTCAATAGAGGTAAACTCTCCACCTCTGTCAGTTCTCAAGCAACAAATAGATTCATCACTTTCCCTTTCAACAATAGCTTTAAATCTTTTAAAGGTATCTAGAACAGCAGACTTTTCAACCAAAAAATAAACCCAAGTTTTTCTACTAAAATCATCAATAAAGGTAATAAAATACCTTTTATTGTTGTTTGATTCTGGCGTGATAGGTCCATAAATGTCAGTATGCACCAACTCTAATCTTTGAGTAGCCCTCCATGAGCCTTTCTTTGGAAAAGAGTCTCTGTGTTGTTTCCCTGCCATGCAATCACTATACACTTTTGTTGAATCATTGAGCAAAGGTAACCCTCTCACCAACCCCTTTTGAGCCAAAAGTCTTAGCCCTTTTAGACTAGGATGTTCATACCTACAATGCCACAAGTGTGAAGCATCTTCACATACTGCCTTGAAACAGGTTGGGGAAAGAATAGATGCCACCATTGCAAACATCCTGTTTGATGACATTTTGGATTGCATAATCAATCCCTTTTCATGATGATACACCTTACACATATCTTGCTAAAAAATAATGGTAAGGCACTTTTCCTATAGCTGACCAATGCTCAAGAGACTATTTTTCAGATCAGGTATATAATACACCTTAGAGATGACTTGAATTAATCCATCAATCTGCAATTTAATGTTCCTTTTCCCTATGACCATCATTTTAGAGTTATCACCCAGTCTAACAGAAATTCTAAAGCTTTCATCCAAACTAAAGAACCAACCCTTATTTCCACACATATGATTGCTGCAGCCTGAATCAAGAAACCAAACCTTTTTTTTTCTGATAATTCTTTCCATTCTGATTGGGCCATCAGTAGCGTTTCTTCTTTTTCATTGAATTCAACATAATTGGCATTCTCTTCCCAACTTGGACACTCAGATTGAAAATGTCCAAGTTTATGGCACTTGTAGCACTCAACAGTCTCTTTGTTGAAGGGTTGTCTACCTCTTTCACGTCCTCCTTTGGGGGCACCTCGACCTCTAGCCCTTCCTCCTGTCCTTCCTGCATTTGTGACTTTCAAGGCCTGCTCCTCTTCCCTGTGACCTTTCATCCTTTATTCATGAACTAGCAAAATGCTCTGGAGTTCATCAATGGTGAGGGTGTCCACATTGTGTGATTCTTCAATAGAACAAACAACATAGTCAAATCTTGCTGTCATTGACCTGAGAATCTTTTCAACGATCACTGTTTCTTTCATTTTTTCACCATGTGCCTTCATCTTGTTTGCAATGGCTAAGGTTCTTACAAAGTACTCATCCATGATCTCCCCTTCTTTCATGCCCAAAACCTCAAATTCCCTTCGAAGAGCTTGCAGTTGAGCTCTCTTGACTTTGGTAGACTCCTGATATTTCATCTTCATGGAGTCCCAAATATCTTTCGTTGTATTTTTCTTGAGGATTGTCTCTATGATTCCTCTATCTAGTGCTTGAAACAGGTAATTTTTTACCTTTAGATCTTTCAGCTTGCTGTCTTCAACCACTTTTATATGTTCTGGATTCGCCGTCGCAGGGAGCGTCGGAATGCCATTCTCCACCAAGCTCCAATATTCTTTCGACCGGAGAAAGTTCTCCATCAACATGGCCCAATGATCGTAATGAACATCAAACTTTGGAATTGCAGGTTGAACAAAGTTATTTTCTTCTGCCATGGCTCTCAGTTTTTCCTTTCGTCTCACTCTCTTCTCACACCGAAATATTTTACGTATCGAATACTTACAGACTCGATACCAAATTGTTAGGAAGTAAGATAGAATTTTCTGTTTTCTGAAAAACTACTTCTTCTATTTTATTCATCAGATATATATGCTCATATTACAAATCAGTTACAAACAGAATTAACAACTAAACATGAATAGTTACACATGGGTTTTTACTAACAATAAGCCCAACTAACAATAGATGTCTAAAAATGATCTAACAATAATATAGTCATGTGTGATAATATAGTCATGGTTTTCTCATCAACAATTAACATAATTCAAATGATCATGCAGATGAAGAGGGGGAGGAGGAGGAGGAGATGATCTTTCTGATGAGTTGGAGGAGAGAATGAGCAATGTGAGGAGGTTGAGGAAGGGTTTTGGCGTCCCGGAAGGTAGCATGGATTTTGAGAGCTGCTTTAGTGGTGATGCCATTGCCAAGGTGTGCTTTCTCATCCTTGATGGCTTTTTCGCAGAGGCCACACACCCAAACCCCACCAAAGCGCTCCTGCACCCAACCTATGTATCCTGTTGTGCATTCTTCCCACATTCCACAGCAACCACACTCTGCTCTCTTCACCACTTCTCCACCACTAGCCATATCTCTCTTTAGATCGATATGCATGTATATACTCGTCTCTCTCTGTGTGATGTGCATATAATTGTTCTACTCATCAACTTAAATAAAAGTAGAGAAAGGGAAAGAGCCAGGAGAAATATCTATTATGGGGCCTCCAATATCATTGTGCTAAAAAATTTAGAAGGATATATGTTCCACAAAACAACAAAAAACCTTCACTGTTTGAACAATTATTTTTTTTGGTTGGTCACTGATTGAATTGAACAATCTCATAACTTCCAGTTTATTATTTTCTGAATTTCAATATTGTTTTATTATAGAAACAGCGAAAATTAAGGGTTAAAAAGAATAGTGAAAATGTATAATATTTAAGAAAGAGTTATTATTATTATTATCATAAGATTAACAAATTTTATGATAATTATTAATTATAAATAATTTAATTTAAAGGCCTTTACAGTTGATTGTGAGGTCTTAAAATCAAATCTTACTTTCACTCATTTGCATCATATGAGCAAAGCTCATTGTGACTTCCCCCTCCCAAACGTAGCATGTGTGTATGTGAGTCTAAGTGTGTTAGTTAATTATCGTTAAAATGTATAAGATTTCCTGATGATCTACAATTTAATAACAAAATAATAATAACAATAAAGGTTTTGTCACTTGATAAGGAATATAAAATAAGAAATTTTAGATAAAAATAATACTTTTAATGTATTAGAAATTGAAAAAAAAAATATTTCTTTATTTAAAATTTTCTATTTTGATATCCTTAACAAGTGTCCAATAAAACCTTAATAATAATAAGAAGATTTTACTAACAGGCGTATTAAGAAAAGAAAAATAAAAAATTTTAAATAAAAACAAAACATTCAATATAATTTTTTTAATTTTTAATATATTGAATATTTTTTTTTATTTAAAAAATTATTTTTCTTCTTTAACAATTACCTAACAAAACCCTAATAATAATAATAATATAATTTAAATTAATTTTACTTGTGTGAATTAATCATAAATACTACTTTAAGAAATAAAATGATTGGAGGTGAGCTTACGTGAGGCACTGACTTATCTGGAGAAGTCCCCATACATGAATTCACCGGCATTAATTGGGGAGATACATGCACTTCACTGAAACATGGCACTAGAGATGACAATTTTAGTTGTGAGATGAGTATTTATGGGTAATATCTGTAATGCGAGTGGGTAATATTTGCTTAATTTTTTTCACAAATATAAATACATGTTTAAATTATTTTTGTTTAATAAACGGGGATAGGAGTGGGGATAGTTTCTCTTGTACCCATAGATATCTATAAAAAAATATAAAAATATTTTATATAAAATTATTAAAAATCACATCATATAAATTAAAATATTATTATATTATACTTTTTTAATTTTTTTATTTCAGTTTTTAATTTTATTGATTATTTTATAATTTATTGATACCCACAAATATCGGTGGATACTGGTTTATCCGAAGGAATAATAAAGAAAGATCTCGCACTGGATATAAAGGCGGAGATAAGGACGGATATTATCTACTGAAGTAGAAAATAAAACGGAGACTACTACTACCCCCCTCCCTATTGTCATCCCCACATGACACAAGTAGTGAGTTTTTTTATTATTATTATGTGATCTCTCTTTCATGTCAAAAATTTTTATGTGATAAAATTTAAATAAATTTTTAAGTACTTGTATTGTTATTTTTAATAAAAATATAATATGTATCATATTTTTTAACTATCTCATCATTTTTTTAAATTTTTTTATTAATTTATTGTAAAAATATATATATGTAATGTTTTTATTAGAAAATAGTACCATAATATCACAATATCTCTCTTGGTACAATGCATCGCGGAACAATGAATTCTTGCATTTATATGCAAGAATGAAAAAGAGTCTCTACCAACCAATTTATCCATAAAAAATAAAAAAGTTTTATTGAATACATAAAAAATGATATGCGTTTTAGAGTTTAAGTTCGGAAGTTGATTATGAGTAGAGAATATATTAGTATCATACGTCATCTATTTCAAAAACAATTACTTATTTAATCTAGTGTTATCTTTTATAAAATTAATTAAATTGGTCTTTTATTATTTATTTATAAAAATATTTTATTTTTATTTTATTTTAACATATCTTTATCAAACATATTATCAAGAGTGATAAATGACTTTGACAAGGAATTGATAGTTAAATAACTAATTTTTGTACGAAAAAATTTTAATCCTGCAACATATGGTATGAAAATAATGAATCAAAATATTTTTTTGAAGAAATTTTTTATAAAAATAAATGGTCAAATAAAATATTATTTTTAGAGAATAAGATTTTAATTCAAGAAAATATGTTTAAATCAAAAAAATATTTTTTGAAAAGTAAATAATCAAATAAAATTTCCTTCAACAAGAAAATATTTTTAGGTATAATGAGATTTTTGTAGTGATTTTCAAAAAAAAAATCATAAAAAGTAAACATTTAACTCAACAATTAAAAAGTTAAGAATGCATAAATTTATTCACATTTATTCTTTATAAAATAAAAATTTAATTTATCTTAAAAAAAATTCTTTCAAATTAGATGAAATCAATTCAGTTAACGAAATCTAATAGAAATAAACTTTAACGATATTGAAAAAAACTTAAATGATCGGCACTTCAATTCTCTCTCAATTTTTTTATCATTAATTTTGTTTTAAAATTTTATTAATTTTTTTTATTTAGATGTGATATTTAAATTTTTATCATATAAAAAAATATTGGAGACCTTCTAAAAAAATTTTTATCCACTTGAAATCAAGAAAAAATAAGAAATAATTAAGTAAATGAAATTAAAAAAAAATGCTAAAACGTCCATCACATGGCAATTGGAATTTTGTACGATTTTCACTTGTCAAAAGCTAGGACAGCAATATGCAAAATGGCAAAGAAAAAAGATAACGTACCACGTGAGTCTAATTAACTATTTACATTTAAAGAACACAAATGAATTTAGGTGTAGAACAAATAAACATAAAAGAGTAAAAGTTGAAATTGGTTCTACTGAACCCATAGAAACGATCATCACGTAATGGTCTCAATCTTCAACAAAATTGTTAAAAAGACTAACTTTAGAGTAGGGTTATGAAGTACAGATATATTATTTTTAAAGTGTGTTTATGTATTAGATATGTATTTATATTAAATATATGAAAATATTTGTTTGATACATATATTTTATGTGTCTGAATATGTTTAATTAAAATATTATCTATTTTAGTTTGAACACATCTCAAATATGTTTGGACACATCTTGGATATGTTTGAACATGTCTAAGACACAGTTTGGATACGACTTATTAATATTTAAAAAATAAATAATTTTCATAACGTTCAATTAGTAAGTTCGTAACTCACTCAATTCCAATCACATGACTGACGTCTCAAGTCACTATTTTCACATACTAATATTTTAAATTTTATCTTTTTACACGTCACTATTAAACTTATAAATTTTATTTTTTTCACACATCATTATTTTCATTTGTTCTTTCTATTTCTGCTCATACTAAGTCGTTCACTTCGTTATTATCGAAATTTGCCTCACACAAATATTCCCTCTAGTTAATTTTTTTTGGATGCACATGTACTTGTACATGATTGATTCTATTAAGAGAAGTTGATTTAGGAGATTTTTTAGAATATATCAATAGAAATTATACTCTATATTTTTTTGAAATTATATGTATATATATAAACCAAACTCTTTGATTTACTTTGATATTAATTTAAATATATACTATTATTTGTGCTTGTAAATTTAACATTTTAAATTCTAAATCAGTATCTTTTTCTTTTAGTAACTTAACTTCTTCCTTTAAATTCCTTATTTCTTGTTGTAGATCTTTTAAGGTTACTTCATTCTTTTGTGGCTTTTAAATCTATCTAATACTTCCTTCATATCCATCTTTTGTACTTCTTTATTTTTCTTGTCTTCATGTTCCACAAACTCTTTTATCTATTGAATAAATTCTTGCTTAACCGGTGATTCTTCCATGTTTTCAACTATGTTTAATAATGAGGATGCTTGATCTCTTGTGATTACATTAATAGTTTTTAAACATGATGAACAGTTACATAATTCTGGTCGTAAATATACATTCTTCATTTGTATTATCTTTAGATTCAGATGAGGAAGTTTCTTTTAATTATATATATATGTGTCTTGTTTATGTCTTACAATTTTTTAAATTTGATGTGTCCTCGTATCTGTATCATGTCTCATGTTCGTATCGTGTCTCGTGTTTGTGTCTGTATATGTGCTTCATAGGAGTAGGGTCATTGTATTATTACCCAAGGATGTACAACGCAAAGAATTTGAAAGGTGGAAGGAACAAGTAATCTTTCTCACTCCCTGTAACGAGGATTCTCCTCCTCTCTGTGATTTCTCTATCCCTGAATGTGTCTCTCACTCTCTCTTTCTTTTTTATTTTGAATTCCCCAGCCGTATTTCGATGTCTTCATTCCTTAGATGTGAGTTTTATTTATAGGCTAAGGATGGTAAAGTGTGAGCTCTATCAAAACACTTATCTCAATAAATTCTGTTATTTTTTTTAGCTAATCCCTTAACTCTTGACCCTCTGTTACTATTTTTTCTCCATCAATCCCTTATCTCTTGACTTTATTTATCTCTTAGCTTTCTAATAAAATTCCATTTTTTCTCTCTATTCAAATTTGAAAATTTTGTTACTATCTTTCTTTTCTTCTTCTTTTTTTTTATTTTTTATTATTTATTCTTAATTTGTCTCATTGGGTTCTAGCCCAAAAATAACTCAAAGCCCAAATTATCTTGGACAAATTTGGGTATCAATAGCTGCAATTTGCTTTTCATTTGAAGTGAAATGGAAAGCAAATGTGTTGTTTCAAATTTGTCCAAGTGACATTTTTCATAAATTCAAGAGACATAAGAAGTGATAGGATGTAGAACCTATGGTGACTAAGAGGCAGTGGGTGCATGACCCTTGGAAACTAAAAAAGAGTATGTGTATGACCTGATAAACTTAAAAGTAAGTTGGCTTGTACCTAGAAAAACTAAAAATGAGTAAGTTTGTACTCTCGAAATTTAAAGAAAGCGGGTTTGTACCCTAAAAAATTAAATGTGAGCAAGTTTGTACCCTAAGGAAAATAAAAGCAGCGGGTGTGTACCTTGAAAAAATTAAAAGCAAGCAAGTTCGTACATTGAAAAATTAAATGTAAGCGAGTTTATACCCTAAGGAAAATAAAAGTACCGGGTGTGTACCCTAAAAAATTAAAAGCAAACGGGTTTGTACTCTAGAAAATTTAATGCGAGTGAGTCTGTACCCTGAGAAAAATAAAAGCAACGAGTGTGTACCTGGGAAAAAAATAAAATCAAGCGGGTTTGTACCCTGAAAATCTATAAAACAAGCAGGTGTGTACCCATTGAAACTTGACAGGAAAAAAAAAGTAAAAAAGCTTACAGGGACGTACACCCGTCGAAACTTGATTAAAAAAAGTAAAAAGCTTACAAGGACGTAAACCCATCAAAGTTTGGCATAAAAGGTAAAAAGCTTGCATGAACGTATACCCGTTGAAGTTTGGTGAAAAAGCTAAAAAGCATATGGAGACGTATACGCATCAAAACTTAGCAGAAAATGTAAAAAACTTAAGGGGTGTATATCCGTCAAAGCTTGGTGGAAAACGTAAAAAGCTTACGGGACGTATACCTGTCAAAGCTTGATAGAAAATGTAAAAAACTTATGGGGTGTATACTCATCAAAGCTTGACGGAAAATGTAAAAAACTTACAAAGATGTATACCCCGTCGAAACTTGGAAAAAAGATTAAAAAAAAAACTTACGGGGACGAATACCCGTCAAAGCTTGGCAAAAAAGATAAAAAACTTACGGGGACATATACCTATCGAAGCCTGGCGGAAAAGGTAAAAATCGGCCAACTTAATGCTATCAGAAATGTGATGAAGCAATGCATGTTTTATGCATATGACTAGCTTGAATGGAATTGCTTTAACCTTTTTATTTTTTTTGCAACCCTTAAGGACCCGGTCACAAACGGATGCCTGGATGAACAGGAGTAAAACATGCCAATTAACTCTTCATTTGGCCCACGACTTAACTGCTTGATTACTTACTTTCAAAGTGCATTGTTCTTGCAATAATTCCTTTCCACATATGATAACCTGGGTTATTCATTTTACTGAAGATTTATCAAGTTCTCTTTAACCTATGGAATCATTAAAGTAATTCCAAATGTTTTTGGTAGAGTTAACACATATTTCACTTTTCAAGATACGTTTATCATGATAAATGTATATGGCAATCGGAAACAAGTGACAATGGGAATATCACAAATATCATGTAGGAGATAGAGAAGGTTCAAGAAAGGCAATACAATATGGGTGAAAAGATTTGCAAAAGGGAATAATGAAGTGAGATTCTTCAGTTCTTCTAGTAATACTTTTAAAAGTGACCAATGTTGGTATTCACATTATATCATTCTGAACACCCCACAATTAGCTCGTAACGATATGAATTGCCCCTCATGATTGATTTCCTTAGATCTGAATTGCCCTAGTATGGAGACTTATCCTTACAAAGTTCTATCCTCTTTAACTTGTCAGGTGTCATTTCTTCATTTTGACTATAATTTTTGCCTAGGCTACTCTTTTCAGGTTTTTAACCTAGCATGTTTTCTTCTTTTCTTTTTCCTTGTTGTTTTGTTTTGTTTTTGTTTTTGCTGACCTGACAGATAATGCCTTCAAGCATAATATTTCTTGATTGAATCTGAGTTCACAAGAAGTGGTAAATCATTGTCGCGACCGTAATCGCGGCGGGAGCGGCGAAACAAAATAAATAAATTAGGAGTCGCCACCAATTTTATTTAATTTAGGAAAAATTGGAAAACCTTTTTTAGAAAATGGTCTTTGGAACCAGATTGAATTCGGGAGTCGGTTATGCATAGGGAATGGTGGAGACTTAACCTCACAGCACCCCTAAAACATCCGTCCTAAAACGGTTACCCTAAATTAGTTATGCAAAAACTTAATAATCTTATAATATATTTGTTTTACCCTTTTAAAAAAAAATAAAAAAAACAAAGAATTTGAGAAAATATAAAATTTGGCTTAACAGAATAAAGATTCTGCTCCTACGTATCCTCAGGTGCAATGAGGAACTCAAAGTCACGTAATTCTTTAGAAAATAAGTGTGGGTTGGTTGATTTTATTTAAAGAAAAGATTTAATTTTTTTTATTTTATAAAAAATTGAATTAACAGTCGTCAACTCTGTTAATCAAATTAAAGTTTGAATGAGTGAAGTTTGCGTCACGCTTTCACCTAATTAGTTGCTTTTATTTAAAGAAAAGATTTATTTTTTTATTTTTATAAAAATTTGAATTAACAATTCGTCGCGACTTGTTAATCAAATTAAAGTTTGAATGAGTGAAGTTTGCGTCACGCTAGACGTCACTCACTTGATTGTTAAATTTATTATTATTAGGTGATGAATGATAATGAAATTTTTAGCCTTTATTAAATAATACTTTATTTAAAATAATTGGAATCATTAGGTTGTCACAACTCGAATGATTCAAAATAGTCTAAGATTAACAAGTTTCGTCACAACTCTCGGTTAATCCTATTTTAAAAAATTATTTTACTTTTATTATATTTTGTTTGTTGTCCCCTTTTTATCTTTATTAGTTTTTAGATTTTTTTTAGTCCATTTAGGCCTATTTCAAAAAAAAAAAAACTACCAGAATTCTAAAACAAACAAAAGAAGAAAAAAAAAATAAAAACTCACGAAAACGAAAAAATGAAACAGAGGAGCAAGGAAGATGAAGACCAACGGCAACGGTGGTTAGGCTGGTTCAGGTTGGCGAAGCGCCGGCAATCGGGTCTGGTTGCAGATTGTGCGGTACGGCGATGTGAGGCTGTTTCTGCGGTGGCTTCTGTGTGGTGGGTAGCGCGGTGTGATGGATGACTTGCGACACGGTTAGGAGCAGTTTGTGAGTGTCAGTTTCGTATAGGAGAGGTGATGGAGAGGTATTTTGGTGGAGGCTGAACGTTTTGTGAAAAACCGAAGGTCTTTTGTGTGTGGGGTTATGGGTTAATATAGGAAGGGTTTATGGTGAAGAGTTTGAGTTTGAGTGTGGGTTAATATAGGAAGGGTTTAGGGTGAAGAGTTTGAGTTTGAGTGTGATTAGGAGTTGTTAATGATAAGTGATGGGGTTTGTTTCAGATGAGTGTTGGGATTGGTATAGGATTAGTATTGAGATTTGTTTAGGATGAGTTTGAGTCGGTTTAGGATATGGGTTGTGGGTTAGATAATGGGTCATAAGTTGGATATTGGGTCAATGGGTAGGTTAATGAATTATGGACAAATGGGCTAATGAACCAATGGGTTGAACTTTTTTTATTTTTTTATTTTTACAAAAATACCCGGACAAAATTGGGTGTTCACAATCATCGCCATCCATCTTTGTGATAATTAAAGCTCCCCTATAGAAAGCTTTTTTCATAAGATAAAGCCCCTCATAGTTCGGGGTCCGTTTTCCTCTGTGATCCTTTTGGTAGGTCTCCTTCTTAAAATTGTCAAGGGTGGATTTTTTTTCTCGTAAGCTCTCATCATTCTTTTTTGATAAAGCTGACCATAACATAATGCAGTTAGTCTTTTTCCTTCAATAAGGTTCAATTAGTCGAATCATGCTTGTGGCTTCTTCTAATTTTACTTCCATTTATACTTTTAATGAAGGATTTTCTACCTCAATAGGGAGCACTGCTTCCATTCCAAAAACTAGAGAGAATGAGGTGGCTCATGTTGAAGTACGAACAGATGTCCGATAGTCGTGAAGAGCAAAATGAAGTATTTTATGCCAGTCCTTGTATGTCGTAGTCATCTTTTGAATGATCTTCTTGATATTCTTATTAGCTGCTTCAACCTCCCCATTCATCTTTGGGCGATATGGAGAAGAATTGTGATCCCTTATCTTGAAGTTCTCACACATTTCTGTCATCATCTTGTTATTCAAATTAATTTCATTATCAGTAATAATTTAACTTAAAAAACCATAACGATAAATTAACTCTCTTTTGATGAACTTAATCACCACATTTTTTGTCATATTGGCATAAGAAATAGCTTCAACCCATTTTGTAAAGTAATCAATTGCGACTAAGATTAACTAATGTCTGTTTGAGGCTTTCGGTTCAATAGGCCCCATAACATGTATTTCTCACATCGAAAATGGCCAAAGTGCTAGTAGGACATTTAAAGACGTGGGGGGGAGCATGAATCTTGTCAGCATATGTCTGACATTTGTGGCATTTACTCACATAGTCAAAGCAAATTGTCTCCATTGTTAGCTGATAATAACCAACTCTCAGGATTTTTCTTGTCATTGCATGCCCATTTGCATGAGTCCCATAAGTGCCTTCATGGACATCGTTAATGATCTTTTCAGCCTTTGTTGCATCAACACATCTCAGAAGCACCATACCATGATTTCTTTTGTAGAGTACTTCCCCATTTAAAAAGAAACCCATTGATAGCCTCTTTAGAGTCGTTTTATCATTTTCTGAGGTTCCTGATGGATATTCTCTGCTCTTGATGTAACATTTAATGTCATGGTACCACGAGTTTTCATCTGGCTTCTCTTCAACTACTAGGCAATATGCAGGGTGATCACGACTTTCTATTTTTATAAGCGGTATATCCGTACCATGACTAACCTCAAACATTGATGAGAAGGTAGCTAGCGTGTTTGCCAGTTGATTATCTTCACGCGGAATATAATGGAAAGTAACTTTGTCTAGCTATTCAGTCAACTAATTGATATAAGCCTAATACGGGATTAACTTTGCATCTCGTGTCTCCCATTTTCCTTTCAATTGTTGAATGACTAAGGCAGAGTCCCCATATACTTCTAAAATTCTTGCCTTTGATTCTATTGCTGCTTGGATTCCCATAGCACAAGCTTCATACTTGGCTATGCTATTTGTACAGTCTAAGTGTAGCATGGCTCTAATAGGAATGTATTCATTTTTGGGAGAAATCAACATTGCCCCGATCTTGTGCCCTAATGCATTGGAAGCTCTATCGAACAACAAGGTCCATTTTTCACCATTCAATGATTCTTCTTCTACAAGTAAAGCCATTATATCTTCGTCTGAGAACTCATACTGCATTGACCCATAATCATTGACAGGATGACTGGCTAGATAATCTGCTAGGGAAGAACCTTTTATTGCCTTCAATGTGACATATACAATATCATATTCTGATAAAAGCACTTGTCGCCGTGAAATTCTCCCAGTAAGTGCTGATTTTTCAAATATGTACTTGATTAGGTCCATTTTAGATACTAACCAAGTTGTGTAGCACAACATATATTGCCTTAACCGATGGACGGCCCATGCTAAGGCACAACAAGTGCATTCTAACATGGATTATTTCACATTATAGTCAGTAAACTTCTTGCTCAGTAGTAGATAGCATGCTCTTTTCTACTGGATTCGTCGCGTTGGCCCAATACACAACCCATAGATTGTTCAAGCACTGTTAAGTATATGATGAGTGGTCTCCCTAGCACTAGAGGTACCAAAACTGGAGGTTCTTGTAAATATTGCTTGATTTTCTTAAAGGCTTCTTGGCATTCTTCATTCCATTCAATTGTTTGGTTTTTTTCGTAATAATTTGAATATTGGTTCACACGTGACTGTCGACTGAGATATGAACCTAGCAATGTAATTCAATCTTACCAAGAATCCTCGTACTTCTTTTTCTATGTGAGGAGCTGACATATTTAAGATTGTCCGAATTTTATTTGGATATACCTCAATTTCTTTCTAGCTAACCATAAATCCCAAGAGCTTGCTTGATTTGACACTAAATGTGCATTTGACAAGATTTAGTCTGAGTTTGTACTTTCTTGATAATAACTTAATAATATGTATTTTTAATATTAAAATTAGGCTTTATTATACTTCAATGTAAGTAATTTTAATGATTGTGTGTCTTGTTAATTAACTTCTTTAAGTAGATTAATTATTTCTTATTTTATGATGCTAATCAAAAAATAATATGCTCAAAGAATAATTAAACTAAGGCAGGTGAAGTTTGGCCACATCTCCTATTAAATCATGTTGCAATGTGAAGCTTACAATCATTAAAGCAAAAAAAATGCAAAAGAAGAAAAAAAATAAAAACAAGTGTGGGCCACGGCTTGGCCCACGTTCAATTCAAAAGGAAGGAAAGTTATAAGAGACACACACAACACAGGAGGAGGATTGGAGGCCGAACAAAAGAATAAAATGAAGGAAAAGCAAGTCAAATTAGTGGGCACACAACACGAGGGAGAATTAAAAGAAAGAATTGCAGAAGAGCGCAGAGATAAACAGGATGAGAGCCGCAGCGGGAGAGAGAAGAGAAAAAACAGGAGTCTACGCAACTGGAGGAGAAAATTTTCATCTTTATTGATTTATCCTTTCTTTTTGTGTTTGATATTTTTTATTATGAGTAATTAATTTTATTTTTTAAAATTAAGATAAAATCATAATCTTTGTTTTAAATGATTTAATTTTGTTTAGAATATTTTTATTTATTTTATAATTACATAATATTGATAATTATTAATCTTTAATGGTTACTCAATTTAATTTTTATTGATTATCTTGTACTCAATTAGTAAATTTAAGTTGATATTTTTTAATCACATACTTAATTCTTATAGTCTTAGGTATGAATTGTGTAATAGTATTTATTGTTTTTAGATATAAAATTGAATAGTTCATACTTATGTTAAATAGTTTATGTTATAATTTGAATAAGTCATATTATTTTAGATAAATTATGTCATTAATTAGATTTCAATAATTTTTAGTAATGATCAAAACTTGCAGTCGTTGACACTCCATAGAACAATATTAATTCTTATTCAAGTTAAATTCATTTTTGCATGATTAGTAGTGGATTCGAGGTCTTAGAATTGTTATTTAATTACTCTTGTATTTTTAATTTGAGTCGTTTAATTTAATTTTTTTATTTGATTTTAGATTTAATTTAGCACATAATTTATATTTTCTGTTTAATTAAATAAAATAAAAAATCTCTTCTTTCTTTCTTTAAATTAATTTAGTTAGATATTAGATTTTAGTTAATCTTTTCATTCTCTGTGAGTACAACACCTTTATATTTATCAAATATTACATTAATTTTGTGTACTTGCAAGTAAAAGGTAATTTTATTACTTAAAAATCTTTATCAAGTTTTTGGTACCGTTGTTAAAGAATTAATTTTGTGATTGTTTCAATTTAATTTTTGTTTATTTTAATTTTTAGTTTAGGATTTTTTTGTTTAATTTTCTATTTTATTTATTTTATTTTATTTGTTTAGTCTTAGTATTCTTATTTTTAATTTTATTGTTTTTACTTTTTGTTGACAAGCTTGGAGAAAACCAAATCACTTGACGAGATCTAACAGAGATAAGTCTCAAAAATATTAAAAAGAACTTAAATGATCGATACTTTGATCTTCTTTAATTTTTTTGTTATCTTGTTTTGAAATTTTATTAATTTTGTTTTATTTAAATATATTTAAATTTTTATCGTATAAAAAAAATATTGGATACCTATTAAAAAAATTTATCCACATGAAATCAAGAAAAAGGAGGAAATAAGTAAGTAAATAAAATTAAAAAAATGGCTAAAACGTCAATCACATGGCAATTGGAATTTTGTACGGTTTTCACTTGTTAAAAAAGCTAGGAAAGTAATATGCAAAATGGCAAATCAAAAAGATAATGTAGTAGGTGAATCCAATTAACTATTTACATTTAAAGAAAATAAATGAATTTAGGTGTACAACAAATAAACTTACAAGAGTAAAAGTTGAAATTGGTTCTACTGAACCCATAGAAACGGCCATCACGTGATGGTCTCAATCTTCAACAAAATTGTTAAAAAGACTTACTTTAGAGTAGGGTCATTGTATTATTATCTGAGGACGCAGAACGAAGAGAATTTGAAGGGTGGAAGGAACAAGTAATCTTTCTCATTCTTTGTAACGGGGATTCTCCTCTTCTCCTCTATGTAATTTCTCTATCCTTGGATGTGTCTCTTATTCTTTCAATCTTTTTTATTTTGAATTCTCCAGCCTTATTTCAATGTCTCCATTCCTGAGACGTAAGTTTTACTTATAGGCTAAAAATGATAGAGTATGAGCTCTATTACAATACTTATCTCAATACATTATGTTATTATTTTTAACTACTTTAATTCTTGATCCTTTGTTATTATTTTTTTTCCATCAATCCCTTATATATTGACTTTATTTATCTTTAACTTTTTGATGAGATTTTACTTTTTTTTCTCTCTTCAAATTTGAAAATTGTGTTAATATCTTTATTTTTTTCTTTTCATTTTTATTTTTTATTATTTGTTCTTTATTTGTCTCATTAGATTCTAATTAAAAATAATTCAAAGTCTAAAATGTCTTTATACAAATTTAAGTATCAACACACAAATACCTAAAAAACTTTATTTAAATTTTTTTATATTGAGTGAGTCACATATTAATTTTTTTAGGAAAATAATAAAATTTAAAAACAACTGAAGTATTGAGGGTTGAGGAGTAATGGCCTCAATTTAGCTTTCTTAAAAATTAAGCTCACAAAAATTTAACTTGTTCTAGACTCCTAGCCCATTCGCCAACCCAGACATGCAAATATCATGCTAAATCAAATTGGGCTGATCCATTCGGCCCATCCTTTTGTAGCAGTTGACTTTTCACTTCCGAGCCTCCCAAGTCCCTCCTTCTACCTCAATTTCGATGTCCGGTTTGAACTGCTTTCCTCATCATGAAGCACACATCTATGAATGTGTTGGACAAAGTCTGTCTCTATTAAATTAATAAAAGGAAAGTGGAGTAGGGCCAACCATGGGACGTGCAACAAGAAGACTGTTTCAGCATTCATCAACCAAAAATAAAGATTTGTTTCCAAGTATAACAATCTACTTACTGTAAATTCAAGGTTTATTTCCTCTTTCCCTATATTAGTGTTCACTGTGTATCAAGGACAAAAAAAAAAAAACTAATGTCATGTCAATTATCTGTTGGAATTAATTGTGTTTGATTTATACAAGCGAGACTTTTGTAGCAGTTGGTAATTGGGAGTAAATACATGTAAATTTTGAAAAATCAACAACCATTTCTTCCGTATATTTATTGCTTTAATTTATAACTTGATTTGCAGGACTTTTTTCCTGGAAAAATTGGTACTTAGCCTATGCTTGTATACAGGTAGTTTTTTTTTTTTTTTGATCAGTTGTATACAGGTAGTTGATGCCTCTGCTAATTTCTCAAGGCTTTTTTTATCAATATGTTATTAATGATAAAATTATTTACCAAAATATTTTAATTTTAAAACTATTTATTAAAATATTACTCTTTTTTATAATTATATACCAAACTGTTATTTTTTTACTAGCATGGTATTTTTTTATTTTTTTTATTGATGTGAAAAATACTAAAGAGAGTAGTGCATTCACGTGAAAAACACCAAATCATTTGACGTTTTTATACTGAAAACGTCACCCTCTTTGACATTTTTTACGTGAAGACATCATTCATTTTGGTGTTTTCAGTATAAAAACATTAACTTCTTTGACATTTTTCATATAGATATGCTATGATCTTTATATTTTACACAAACAAAAAAAATGACACGTTGCTTGTGCTTTTAAGATACTTAATTTATTCTATGTAAATCTTTTAAAAAATGAAGTCAAAAAACACATATATTTTACATACATATTAAAAAGTACATCATAATATTTAAAAATATTATTATCAATTAATTTATTTATAAATCAAGTATTTGTTTCTAATCTGTAAAATAATTGATATAAGACTTTAATATTAATAAAATAAAATAAGTAAGTAAAGTAACAAGATACTTTTATTTAATGTGAATTCTACTTTCATAAAAAACTTACAAACTAAGATCCAAATGTGATCCATTCCAATATTCCATTCTGCACAGCACTATGCGTTTAAAGATGATTATTGCAATAAGTAGTCACATATGATTAAAGCAATAAATATACGGAAGAAGACAAGTTCCATTCTGCACAGCACTATATTCCATTCGATGTGACTACTTTTTTGTGCTTGAACTTCATATGTTTAAACGAATGACAAGTTCCATTCACCATATTGGGCGCCATTTTGTTGGGTAAGTCTAGAAGCAGACAACTTACAATGGTAAATCTGTTTTCAAGCATTTAAATTTTTAATAATGCCACCTAAAAGTAAGGGGAATAATACCTTTCTTTCTAAATAAAAGTGCTGGTTCATATGTAGCCATCAGGATCACAGCTCATTGTTTGGGTGGGTACGAATATTAGCATATGCTAGTATGCTTGTGAGCCTTCTTCCAAGGCTGTTGATTTATTCTTCTTTTCCCCTTCTTTGTAAGGTATTGACTATTGAGATAATTGCCAAGTTAACTATGTAATCTTCATATACAGAATTCAAAGAACGTATAAATGGCCTCGAAGATTTTGTTAATTAATTTGTCAATTATTTACTTATGGAATAATAGTTTGAAGAGCACGCTACTAATTATGTATGTAATATAACATATTCCATTTTTTTTTACTTTCTTTTAACATGATTTGCTCTGTAATAGTGAAGTATATATATTATATGGTGACTTGCAGCTAGGCTTTGAATATGCTTCACTTAAGGGTACAGCTGTTAGCCTGTTATAATTGATTGTTTCCGTCAAGCATCAAGTCAGTGGATTATGCATCAGATCAACTAAAAGGTGTACATAAGTGGGGCATGATGCAACCCACAATCACAACATTCTAATCAGAGGGTATCAAGCAACGTGGAAATCGTCCAATTAGAGCTGAATTATCTCGAATTTTTAAGCACAAATAGCTTTTTGTATGAATGATGATAGATGCCAAAAGATGTGATTTTCCTAGTGAAATAAAGCTTAATATATATTCTCCAAATCTTCACTGCTTCACACCCATCACTACTTTCACACCCATCACTCAAGGATCAAGATGAGCCACAAAAATGTATATATGGACAGAATCTGTAGGAACCTAGGGAAAAGGAGATAAAGAAAAAAGACAGAACAAAAGCCTTATAATACACCATTAACCTGATTCCTTCTTTACTTCAGCTTTTACTTTAACTATGACAATTATGTAATGACCGACATCACCTCAAACATAAGCGAAACTTTGGCTCAAAAAAGAATATGCAGAAAGATGCTTTAGATATGTTGAAAGTGACATCTTCTTCTTTACAAAAGCACTACCTATTTATATATCTGTGCATTGATCTACTTTTTCTTTTCTTTTCTTTTCCCACCATTATAGCTATCATTGAGTCATGACGTCTACAAGCATAAATTAAGCAAGTTCATTGCTATGCCAGTTTGCTCTCCCTAAGGTGAATTCCAAGCTTGGAATTTCAGAGTCTAAATTTTGATCCTTGAAGCTTCTTGGTTGTGTATAGTTGCTTCCCTGCACAAAGTAAGCATTTTCATACAACTCAGGCACTGTTATTTTCCACCCAGAAAATAAAATTTAGATTGAAAGATCTATTTTGCGGGGGAACCATTTATATACATATATTTTTTCCATTATTGTTGATGGCATGTTTTTTCTGAACAAAGTTAGTGTCCTAGCTATTAGTATAGCAGCAGTGAGGATTAGGTCACAACCTCAGAATGTTTCCCAACTCTGTGCTGAGATGATAGGATTTCTTCTGGTCTATGATAATCCAGATCTCTAAAACTAGCTTGTATCCATGATCCTTTACTGCCAGTAAATAGAGGGAACAACAGATGTAAAATGAAGGTGAATCATCACATTTTGCTATTAATCTATGCAAGACCAAATTAATGAAAATTGAAACTACAAAGGAAAAAGTTTAATGTTGTAAGATACAAACCACTACCGAGGATAAGTTTACTGCAATAATATAGTTTTGAGGGCAATTGACAACTTTTTGTTATTAGAAGTTAATATTGGTAACTGTTAAGTAAGTGCTAAAATGGTGAATTAGAATCATGAAGTATACTATTCCTTATTAACTAACAGGATAGATAATTCCCAGGTTGTGGAAACGAGTAGCTTTTCTTTCTTGTACATGGAACATAAGCATAACGTGTTAGCTTCTGAAAAATGAAAAAGATCCTAAGTTATATAGTATATATATCATAATTAAAGTCCCCCCGCTCTCCTCTCTTCAAATGCACAAATACTGAAATGTATGATATGATAAAGTTATGAAATATTATCATCATAGTTTATTCTTACTCATCATCATATCATGTTATTCATATATAAAAATTAATAGATTTTAAATAAGATAATTGTGAGATTCTAATTTAAAATTAATTAGCATCAAGTGGAGTGACTCAACATATATATAAACTACACTAGAAATATTGAAGCAGACGATGTTAGACTCTTAACACCCCCTCCACAAATGCTTGGACGGAACATGTGAACCTAACGGAATAGGCAACGGAGATGGGATCTTGGCTCTGATACCATGTGAAATTTCAACTTAAAATCAATTGACATCAAGTAGAGTAACCCAACAGATATATAAAACGCACTCGAAAGATTGAAGTAGATGATGTAAAACTCTTAACAATAATAATGTCATAATTATGTGTGTTTATTGGGTGGGTTGGGTGGGTTTTGAAACATTTTTAAACCTAACTCATTCATTAAATCAGTAGGTTTGGTTTGACTAGGTCAATGAAATTTTTTCCTTCAATCCGACTAATTCAAGAGTGAGTTATGTTGGGTCAAACTCATAAATATGACATTCATTAAAAAAAATCAGTTAAAATAAATGTTGATATACGAAATCACAAATTCGTTACACATAACACATTAACTAACAAAATAAACTGACAAGTCACATAACTAGTTTTACGCAAACAAAATAAATTTAAACAAGTTAAATAAACTTAACAAATCTTACTAAATTAACATAAATCTAAAATAAGTTAAAATAAGCTAACATGTTTTAAAAGTCATAAACAACAAATTACATTAACTAATGGAAGTCAATATCATCACATATAACATATAAATTGACATAATCATTTATTTCATTCTTAATTTTCTTAAGATATTCTTTGTCATCCAAAAGATCTATTAAATTTTCATTGCAATAGTCTGTTAGATGCTTCGTGAGTTTCTAATCTTTATTTTCTTAGTCACATTCTCGCTACACGTAAAATTAATTGACACTACAGAAAAGTCACGAGAAAAGTAACAAAAAAATGTCACCATAGCTAAATTGCTTAAAAAAAACAATTTGGGTGAGTTGAGTTTGTATGGATCGATACTTTTCAAACTCGCTACCCGACCCATACTTTGTGTATTTGAGTGTTTTTCAATCCGATCTAACCCATAGACCAAATCCAACTCATATTTTATAAGTTAAATTAGGTCAAAATCCGTGAATTCATAGATTGATCTAACTCACCGGACACCCTAGTCATAATAGAGGAAGAAAAGAATCATGTTTATAATTAGTTAATGGTATGTATGTGACATTTTATATATTACATTTATTTCCTTTAAAAATTATAAACAGCATATTCTTTGTCAAGTAAGTCCGGTTCGTTAATTAAGTTTTACAATTTAGATTATCCGACGTACACTACAATTAAGGTACATGTGTTTCAGTATGTAAATGTTCTTTTGGTTTAAAAAAAGGACAGTCCTTTCTTTTACTAATTATATGTTTAAGGCGAATCAGGATTTTTTTTTTTACTAGTAATTATTAAGACATTCTGGAAGCACAGCATGCATTATCTAAATGAACTATGATATGCTGCCCAAATCTTATGTTCACATATTACTCTCTCTCTCTCTCTTTCTCTCTTCTTGGATGAATTCAATAAGTACTCCATGTTATTCAAGGATTTCAGGTTAAGCATTCTCTTGCAGACAACTAATAATGGGAATGCAACAAAGAGCTCAAAGGATCTAAATATGTAAACAATAAGATGACCATAGGAATATTTTTAAGGAATTTGGAACATCTATGTGTTTATTTACTTTTTATTATTGAGCACATTTCCTATATAAAAAAATGTTCCCTCAGATTGCTAATTAACTTACTTTAATGGAACAAATAAATTCTGGTAGACAAAATTCGATTCAACACACAATAATTAATAATTAAGAGCCCCCCAAAGCAAATAAATTGTATTACACATTCTGGATAAAGTTTGAAGTTTAAGCATAGCTATGATTCAAATCATCATTGTCAGATGTAATTAAACTATAGGGAACCTGTCTACTGCATGCACCATGCAATTAGTTCCAACTTCCAAGCCTATGGTATCCACATCATATATTTAACTGCCAACTTTTCCTTCACTACATCTTATTTAAATTTTTACTTAACATATGCTTGATCACTACATTTAAAGCTCGCAATCTAATTTTGTAGCAAAATAGGTGGCGAAGAAATTACAGAAGACAGAAGTACACATAAAACCGGAAATGCAGCCCTAGGAGGTAAACAAAGTCACTGTGGATTTGGCTGAAAACCAATAATGTGACGCACATGCAATTAGTTTGAGCATGTTTCTGACTCCTGTTATATGAAATGAAAGCAATTTCTCAACTAGAAGAGGCAGAGTCAAGGGAAGTCACTATGTACCAAGGGAAAAAACAGGTCACCATGACGTGTTGTCGGGAAACTAAAGATGCAAATAATGTAAACTATGTCAGATATGCAAGTTATTTCTTATGAATCTACATAATAGTTTAAATCTTTTAGATTGTTGACCCTTAACATGATATTAGTGTTTCTTTGACTAAATAGCTAGAAGTTTGAATGTTTGATCTTTGCAACTCTTATTATTCAGAATTAAATCAAATTTAATTGGAGGATTTGAAAATGCTTGTGCCAACTGCATTTTCCATATTTTAAGTCCAAATAACTTTGGTGATGAAGAGGTAGGTTATGTTATATATGATAAAACATTCATATGTACTTTCACTTAATAACTTAACTTTTTTAAGAGAATTGGTTCATGTTATGATATTAAAGTTAACTAAGTGTCGTCTAGAGTTCAATCATTCATGCATTATCTACCCTGCAAGCTCAATAGGCTATTGCATAAGGAAACATGTTTAAAATATAACGAAGTTATTTATAATGTATCTTCACTTAACAACTTAAACTTTTGATAGAGTTGGTTCATGACAAATTATTAGAGATAAAAGTCATTTAACAACCTTTTTTTTTTAATCTGAGTTGGTTCTCTCTCTATTTGTTAGGTTTTTTTTTTGTTGGTACACTATTTGTTAGGTAGTTAATGAAAGAATTTTGTTAATATATGTCTTTAAGACACTTTATAAAAAAGTCAAAATAAAAAGTTTTAAATGAAAAATAATTATTCAATACATTAAAAATTAAAAAAGCTATACTTTTTTATTTAAAACTTTCTATTTTATCTTATTTAAGACATTAACAAGTAACAAAAACTTTAATGGAATTATTACCTGAGGTAGTTTGGATAAAAGTCATAACTTCCAAATCCAATTTCCAATGTACCAATAAAAGAAATAGGGGTTTATGGTTTTATTTCACATGTCCTCCATTCAAATGCTATTGGCATGTGTAGGATTAAATCTACTGGGTAGAAGGGAAATGAATTTAATATAATTATATTGTTACCTAGTATTGCATATTGGTAGTGGTATATAAGTGATTGTTAAAACTGTGGTAGGTCATTCTGAATAAATGAGTTGTGTACCATATAGAAACACTACATTGAAGGTTACTGCCTGTCTTCTGACCTAAATGAACTTTTCCGCAGTACAAAGTTGAGAACTGAGAAAATTTTCCATCCGAGTCAAAGCTGAGAAGCCAACACTCAATTCCGGACCAGCTAGCATTAGAGAGAAGTTAAGAGCTATCCGTATGGTCATGGTCATGGAATATGAATTTCATTGTCTCCTTCAATTGGTGTGTGCTTGTGTGTAAAATTTCACAGACTAATGTGAATGTCATAAATCATAATATATAAATTAGGTTTGCCTGATTTCTGGATCTCAGAGCTCTAACGATTATTTCCAAAGATGGAATAGCTTGTTTGATCTTTGCCAAGCACACGGTAGCCACAAAAAACAAGCTATAGATTGTTGTGGGCATTATTTTGATCATGCACATAATATTATGGATATAGTCTCATAGATGATGATGACTATTGTTCCATATTAGGATTTTAGCATCAATGGGCCTAAAGCTCAATAATAATAAGACAATGATCATTCATTCATACACAGTGAACAAAAAGGAATGTTTCCGCCAAGAGACATAGAGAAAGTTAACCACAAGTAAGGAAAGTGCTCAAAAACTTTTTTCTGTTACTGGAATAATCATTTTATCTTCCATCACAACTTGATACCCACGACACTTACTCATCTATAAATAAGGTACTATAACTTCATGTTAAAGATCTTTTCTTATTCTCTAGTCTCAAAGTCTAAACTTATTTGAGTGTTGTAGTATCTTTACATGTACCTAATCTCATTCAAATAAATTATTAGAGTGAAGTTCCTTCTATCTAAGAAACTTGCAGCATCCAAGAAGTCCAGGATAGAGCAGCTATCTAATTTTATAGCATTGTGTATTTGCACTTTCAATTCCACCAGGAATTATTCCACCCTTATCTTTTTGGTGTAGAAATGTACTTCTTGTGCTTCTTAATCATAGTAGGAGTTTGCTACCTAAGACTTCCCCTCTTTTGTCGTACACTCGTACTAGTTATTTAAAGATTTGAATTAGAAGCAAAGTAGTACCGAGTATTAATCTTTGATAAAGCTAGAGAACGCCAAAAGTATGTCATTATAAAGAAAATTGGAATTGAAAGTTGAAAGCCCTCAATTTGGATACTTCAACGGTGTTGTGTAAAAATGTGGTCATTGAACGGAGTCAAAGCAAGGAAGTCCATTAAGATGTGCAGATAAAGATGGCCAAGAAAGAAAACAAAAAACAATACGGAGAAGGAATATATTGTCTTCTAAAAGTAGAATGTTGATCAGGAGAGAAAACACTTAAGAGTCAAGAAGGCTTGCTCCTTATGTATTTATTTGCGCCTAACTTCTGATAAATTTCTAGTTTCAGAAAATTTCTCTTTCTAAATTTCAAGAAGCAGTTGAATGATATTATACCGAAGTATCACCCAAATGTTACACCTACTTTTTTTTTTTTGGTAAATAATGTTACACCAACTTTGATCATCAGAAAGCAAGTAGATGTGGAGAAAAGAAATGAAAAGCAAAAGCTATCAAAAGGAAGCACCTTTGAGTTTCAGGAAAAAGGTCGACTTTGGTTTTTGAATTCCCAACTACTTAATTATATTAAACTCTCAATCATGCAAAGATCCAACTACACATCCATGCACATAAAATATATATAATAGAGAAATTTTTATATAAACTTAAAACATTCAAATTGAGTATACTTTACTAATTATATTATTATTATATGTTATGGTAATTAATTATTAATTAAATATACTAATTATTCATTAATTAATTATGTGATTAGCCAAACGCACTTAACTTAGAGTTAGATGCTCCAAAATCTCTCTATATAACATCACGCTGACACCAACACACACCAGAGACAGAAAAGAGAGAATACCTGGAAGAATTACCCCATTCGTTGCTGGAAATGGAGCCCATATCATGGTTTACAGATGCATTTGAAGGTCCTCTCTGATTAGCTATACTGTTCTCATTTTGATTAAGGGGTGGTGTTAGGGACATGAAATCTTCTTCTCCATCTGGTATTGTATATATGTATGTATATATATAATCAATAAGAATTTCAAAATCAGAGAGTATATGTAAATGGACTCAAATGCAGGTAACAAATTAACAAACTCCAACAAATTATAAATAAATCTTGTTTTTCCTAAGCTGTACTTGCTAACTTTATGTGAGAATTATTGCAGATATGTGCATGCATGTACGAAAAAGCGTTATTTAATGTATGGATTATTAGGGTGCGAGTCATAAAGGATTGGAGAGAATCTTCAAAGCAATTGAAAAAAGTGAACTCAAGATTGGGGCGGAAATCATGGAATCAATTAGTGTAAATTGCATTAAGTAAAATATTACCTGAGTAAGTTGCAGGCTTGTCAGTGTTCTTAACAGTCCGATACATCTGAAGAAGCCAAAAAAGACAAATATGATGATTATAATACATAGAAATCAATATCTAAATAAATAAATAATAAATAGAATGAAAATCTGAATTGTCTATAAATAAGAGGATTTCAGGAAGAATAAAAAAACATTAAAATTAAGAAATAATCAAATCAGATGCTTCTTTTTCTGGATTTTTCTAGGTTTCTTTATTAACCACGAGGTTGATGTTTGGTAAGGTCAGTTATTGCTTCTAATATTATTGAGAAATGATGGCCACTTTTTTCTCTCTCTTTTTATCTTTATATCTCTCTCTTAAAAAGTAGAAGTTGTCCTGTTTTTCAAACAACAGATTTAACTTTTGGTTCATTCATTCACATTCACAGCATGTCTTGGCAGTAGCGCCACGCAGATGACTTTGGACACAATCCACAGGACAAGCTCGCACACACAGGGAGAGTGGCTTTTGTTATTTTGTTGGACATGTGAATGTGATCTCTGAGGCAGTGAGCCATACCTGTAAATGGCTCTTGACATGAGCTAATGTTAGATCTTTGACATCCATGAGCTCCAAAACTGACTTTGGTGTAGCCCCTGACACCCAAAACATACATGTTACAACAACTAGAGCTTAATTAAAACACAGCCAAAACTACAGAAGGAGTAATCACACACGGATTCCATTATTTGAACACTTATAATACGACACCTCACTCACATCTCATCACTCACATCTCAACAGGAAGTCATTCATACAGTATATGAGAAGACTAAGTCACACTCACATATTATATGGTGTCTCACACTGCGTGTCGTATTTTTGGTATTCAAAAAATATTTTCTAATTACACACACCACAAAAAGGAGAGAGAGAGAGAGAGAGAGAGATTCACTTTCATGGCCTCCAAGCAGCTCAACAGCATGAACAAAGCGATCATGAAGAGAACTAGTCCAACGCATTCTTGGAGCCCTCATGTTCCTCTTAGTTTGCAGCCTTGGCAATATTCTTGGCCTCCCAAATCCATTTGAACCAAACTGATGCTGCTGCTGCTGCTGATTCAAGTACTTAAACTGCTTGGTTCTTAAACTCTCCATGGTTATCCCATGAAACCTTGAGATTGGCTCTACACCCCAAATACCATTATTATTATAAGAAGCTGAATTAGCAGAACAAGACGGATATGGAAGTGCTGGGTATAGAGGAAACTTCGAGTCCCTATGATCTAATATTGATGATGAATTGTTGTCCAAAGGAGAAAATGGAAACCAACAGTTATTGTTGTAGAGTGGTGGTCTTATTATCCCATGATTTGTTTGCCTTGCTGCTGCAACTTGTTCTTCTTCTCTAACAAAGTTTCTAGTCCAGCAGGTCCAGGGGCTCTCAGCCTCAGAGGCACTTGTGGGATTGGTATGCAGAGAGAGGTGTGTGCCTCTAATTGAACTATCACTGTGGGATTTGATGAGGCCATCAGTACTATCAGGTGGCCATATATCAAAGGAAGAATCCCCTTCATTGGTGCAAATTGAAGAAGAAGCACTGTTTGGGAGGCTAATGTGCAGGGAAAGATCAGGAATAGGATTCTTCGATGATGGGTGCTGCATTTTTCTTTAATTATTATTCCCAGAAATGATTTCGAGCTGTACCTGTACCCACTCAACCTGCAGAAAGAGAGCAACAAGAAGAATTCAGAAATGAAATATAACAGACATAGGCAAAGCTCAAGTGGGTGTTTATTCTTCTACTTGATATAGTAAGAGAGAACCCACAAACAAGAAGAAACTAGAATATTAATTGAAATGAAATATTTCTGTGAAAAGAGGGCTAAATGGAATAAAAGAAGACCTTTTCTCTGCTTCAAAAAACAGACATTCAAGAGTAGAAAGAGAAAGAGAGAAAAAGAGAGAGAGAGATGAGTGTGTGTGTGTGGCGTTGCAAAATATAAAGAATAGAAAAACGGAAAGGAATAATGGTAAGGAAAGAGAAAGATATGTATGTGTTTCCTCACTAACTTGAGTTTGAGACTGCGTATATATTATAAAGGAAAGCGACACTCCAACAAACCCTTTTCTTTCTTAACTCTCCTTTTCCATTTCTACATAGTCAACACGCAATGCAAACACTGCAAAGTGCAAATTTAATTTGGACAATTTGTTGGTTTAGTTTTCTTTGTCTGGAGACGACTGTATATATATATAATTGAAGTTTTGTTATTTAAACAAACATAATGCGACATTAAGACAATATCTAATTTATATTTACATATAATATATAAGATTAATAAGTTACACTTATATAATTTATAATATTTTAAATGAATGTCAGGTTCTAAGTGTTTAAAAAATATTTTAAAATAAGAGTAATCAAGAGAGATTGTTCCCTCTAGTACTTCCAACTTGTATCTCATGTTATCATTCCACTACGTCTCAAACTCTCTTTATTTAATAATTTTTATATTATTAAATTAAATAATATATATATTTTTTTATATTTCATTTAATATTATTTATTATATATATTTTTTTATTATTTTTTTCACTCAATTACATTTTTTTAAAAAAAGTGTAAAATAATCTTTATTCTTACTTAATTTCTTGCACAAGATATAACCAAATAAGTATACGCAATTTTAATTTTGATGGGGACCTAGTGACAAACAAGGGCACATGTTTTCCATGAGATCAAACTCAGCTAGCAAGCATTAGTAGTAGTAGTAGAAAAATAAGCATAGAATAATTTGTTACGTCTGTTTATATATTTTATATTATTGTCCATTAATACCTATCCTCCGAGAGTACTTATCGTACATAAATTTATTTATTACTCACAGTCCAACTAGCTTAATATAACTTTAAAAAAATATGCTGATTAGTGAAGTTATTTTTTTTCTTAAAGTATTTTTTATTTAATAAATAAGAGATTAATCTCTTATGATATAATCAAGTATTTAAATAAAAACTTTTAACAACAATATTATTTTCATATGCATAAATTTTGAGATCAAGTCTAAATTATATGTTTAAGAGATCCGAATACTCTATTCGGATCAACATACATTAGTTAATCAAGTTATTTTAATAATTTATTTTGGTAGAATATTTTAGTAATTATTACTTGAAGCTTATATTCGCACCCTCATTTATCTATGAATTCAATAATTAATATAGAGTCAGCTCAAAAAAAAAAAATTCAATATAAAGCTTGCTGTTACGTTTTACTTTAACAAATAAATTGTGCAGCACCATGTTAATTTACTTCTCTTCCAAAGATAAGTGAAATGCGTTCATTATTTTATTTTATTTTCCAAAATAGTACTCACAGTGAAGAGAAAAAGTCTTATATACTCCTAGAGGAAAAAAATTTATTTCTTTGAGGAGAATTATAACCATTATATTTTACCAATAATATGGATCCTGCTGATAAATCAACATAGATCAATAGGTAAAAATGTTATTGGAAGAAGAATTTTTTTTTCTCCCGATATACGGAAGAATTCCTCTTAAGAGAAAGGCCCAACTCCATCACACACTTAACGAAGGCTAGAGTAAATAAACCAAAAGATAATGTGAATGAGAGAATTAGCTCAAGTAGTAGACACAACTAGAGTTTATATAGTCTTAAGTTCGATTCCTTTTATTTATTTTTATTTTTTTGCATTAGACCCTACTAGGGCTCATGGGAGGCTCCACCACTTGGGTGGTGTAGGAATCCCCACTAAGGGGCCCAGGGAGAAGGAAGGGAAAAGGGGAATGGGAAAGCAATGTTCCATGGAGTTATTGAACCCCCTGCCCATAACTTGCAAGCAAATGTTCTAACTATGTGAACTAGACTCACGAGACAGGTTTGCTTCCTTTATTAGTATATTATCTATAAATATCACTATAAATTCTCACTAAGATTTGTGACACGACCTTAGAATTTAGCAATAGCTCCTCCTCTAAAGTTTTTCTATAGCAAAAAAAACAAAATAATAAAACCAAACCCTAATAGATCAAATGATATACATCCAAAACTCACGATCAAAGATTAAAACATGGCAGACCTTATGTTGAATATAAGTTTCTCAATATAGAACTTGATACTTAGAACAAATGAGAGAAACGCATAATCCAATTTGAAGAACATCTGCAGGGCTACAAGGATTTCCATGACACCGAAATCTTTGTCTGTCGTTGAAAATTTGCTTGTGTGGGATCTTTGCACTTTTAGATTGAATAAGAGGAGAAGAAAAACATAAATCATCCAAAAAAAAAAAATTGAGTATATTTGAAAGCATTACTGATGAAAGTCATCAATATCGAACAACAATAGTGTCAAATTTTTCTTAAAGTAGTCTGATGAACCAAAATATATCTAGCATGACCGATGAACAGATAAAACTTGAAACAAAAAATAGAGAAAATTAATAAAAAAGAAATTAGGGATGCTGCAGATGAGATAAGCGACAGGCCTAAACGCTGTAAAAAATGAAGAAGCAGAAGAAAAACAGATGTATTATTAGACATCACACAATAAAAAAAAAAAAAAAATAAAGCAAAAGAGAATAACACACGGAGGTGAATGCAAAAGGAATAAGGTTATTTTAAAGTGAACTTGTCTTTAAAGTGAACAAGTAAAAATATATATTTCATTAAAATTTAGTGGGTTAAAATCTCAATACATTTTAGATTAAATTAAAGATAAATATATTCTTACTTACTCACTTTAAATACAAGTTCAATTTAGATGAAATTTTTCCAGGACACTATTGATACAACTATTTCTAATTAAAAAAATCCTAGAAGAAAAAATAAGAAACCCAAAGTGTTGGAGGGCTGATAAGTGTTACAAAGAATGAAAAAAAAAAGTTACGAAATTTGTCAATATTTTAATTTAAGTAAAATGGACATTTTAATCTCTTATCTTCATTTTTTTTTCAATTTGATTCATATATATATATATATATATATATATATATATATATATATATATATATATGATCATGTATCTTATAAATCATCTATTAATGTGATTCTCTATCATGGTACTATTATAAACCTTAACATAAGTGATATGTGTCACTAACGATAATGATGTGTCACTAATGTGACGATGATGTAAATATAACATAGTGATGATGTGGCATAATTGATAAATAATACATCATCATCTATGTTAGAGAGATGACGAAATCGGATGAGAAGACTACATTGATAGACGATTTATAAGATAAAAGATTAAATTGAAAAAAAAACAATAGAGGACTAAATTTTAAAAAAAATTGAGATAAAAGACTATTACCTATTTTGCCTTTAATTTATTACACTAATCATATTCATAATTCTATATATGGAGAAATTCTAAGCTACTCTTAGAATATTACTCTGGGTTGTTTTGTAACTATTAATATTTAATTTAATAATATTTTATTTTTCAATCTAACAATATATATGATTATAAATGACACATGTTATATTTTTATTAGACTAATATTTACATTTTTATTAGACTAATATAATAATCTGAAAGTGTACAATAACTTCTGCTTTATATGATTCAAAACATATGTTGGCTTCTAGTCCATTTAGTTATCATATCTTAGTTTCTTTTTTGCTTTGCCGTTTTTAGTTATATAAAAAAAATTATATTGCCTTCTACTCCAGAGAGAATGCACAAAAGGATTATTCATTTCAGTCTCTAATTTTTTTATTTTCCAAAAAATTACTATTTGCTATTATTCATTTAAATATAAATATAATTATAAACACATTTTAAAAAAAGATTAACGATTTAATAAAAAAAATCTCAAGATAAATACAAAAACAAAATTACTCTTCAATTACAATTGTTTTAAAATATTTCTTAACTTTTAATTCACTTCAAAAGAATTTTGTTACTATTTATTTCTTATTTTAAAAAAATATTCAATACTAAATGACACACATAACTACAACGATCGGCTCGAGCCACTTCTCCTATAAGATTATTTTTGAGTCGGGTCAAGTATGTTTTGAGTTAATATTTTGTTATTTCAAACTAATCTGTTGTGGGTTACGAGTTGGACAAGTCGACTCACCAACTCAATAATTCGTTTGTTTTTCTTTTTTAAATAATGAATTTAATTTTTAAGAAAATTAAATTGGTGAAAAATAGAAATTTTGAATTACTTATTTTTAGGTCGATGATAAATAAATTAAATAATTAATTTAATTATCAATTTGGTTTTAATTTTTCAAATAAAATAATAGTAGTATCCTTTTAGGTGTGCTTTATTAGATTAAAAAATAATTAAAATTTGGATAAGCGAGTTAGCTCGATTTTGGATCAGACTACATCAAACTAAATTAAATTTAAACTTAAATTTTCCTAACTTACACTACAAGAAAAAAGGCGATTTGCGAAGGATAAATCATGCAAATCAAATCATCGAATCATGCCGCAAATTAACAATTTGCTATAAGTGGATTTAAAACCTATTGCGGTTCGTCCGCCTAATATAAGTCGACGCAAAAATAGTTTGCGGCGGATTTTTATTTCCTCCGCAAATCCGCCGCAAAACTCTCCGGATGACATGTCGGCATAGTTATACTTCACTCTTTAAAAAACTTAATTTGCGGACGGATTTTGCGGTTTTAATCCGTCTTATAAATTAGCGGCGGATTTTTTTCGCCCGGTAATTTGCGGATTTTTCCGTCGCTAATTTGCGGCCATTTTGCGGCGATTTTTCCCGTTAATTTGTTATTTAGTGATTTTTCCGCCGCTAATTTTAAATGACGGATTTTGAATGGATTTTTCCGTTTCTAAATATCTACCCAAATTTGCGGTGATATTTACTAAATAAAATCCGTCATAAATTTTTTGAATATTAAAAAAAATTAAATTGAAAATTCAAAATCCACAATATAAAATAAACATTTAATTAACTGAATTAATGTCAATTTCAACCTGAATTTCAACCTGTCAAAATCCACAATACATGAATTTCAACATGTCAATGCATTTAATCAATCCATAAAACAAACATAACAAATCGCATACAAAGTTTGTTCAAATACAAAGTTTAATAATCCTCATTATCATTGTCATCTTCATCATGATCATCTTCACTATTCGATTATCTTCTTCACATTAGTTGTAGTTGTTGGCTTGGTTGAGTGCCAACGGCTAAATGTACATATGATTTCAAAATCCTTAATCATTTGGTTAAATGTTGATTTGGTATTGTTCAAATCGCATTTTCCACTCGCCTCACGTTGTTGGCTTTTTTGCTCCATTTGCTTTGAATCTTTGAACACGATCCAACATCTCCCTGCCTTTAATTGCTCCTTAACCTGGTTAATATATGTAAACATAAATTCATCAATTCATTTCACGAATAATAATTAACCAAAAATATGAAAAATAAAATGATTGACTACATCTATCAAAATACAAAAATCAATTAATAAAAATATTACAAATATTACTTAACTTGATTAATAACGTGCTCGGGAACTTGAGTCGACATAGGCCTTGACGAAGATGAATCTCCATGATCATAAATAGATGCTTGAGAACCAAGGCCATAAACACGACCTGTTTCTTAGGACCGCCAACAGTTTTTCAATCCAAAGCTCTCGACTACATTGAGTCATTTGTGTAGATGCCCTTCTTCATTTGAGCACTCGAGAAGATTGTTCGATTCATTTGTTTTGAATTCCTCCTAAGGATGGAAATAAAAAAATTCTTATGGTTATTGTTATAACATAATTGTAATATTAAAGGCAATAATTTCTAAAGAAAGACTAACATATAAATCCTTAGCTTTTGTAGAAACCCATGCGATGCTTCTTCTTTCCTCAAATGTACATGACGAAATGTCTCATCAACTGTGGGCTCTCTACAAGTCTTAGCCTGTAATAATGAGAAAAAATTAATAACAAAATAATAAAACATATTGCTAAACAACTTGCGATAATAGTTACCAATTTCTAGCATGGGTGCCTCAGAAATGCAACCACCATTCTTGTGCAAGCATCCACCAAGTGTCGAAGCACGATTCATCTTTGCTTGTTGACATTTCTCCTTATACATGCTACTAGCCCAATGCCTGCATAAGTCTTCCCATATGCCTTCTCCAATCCAAAAGGGTCTTTCATTTAAGTTGCGTGCTGTCCCAACAAACCTGATAGTCTCTTTGAACTACGACTATTATATGCCTTCCGCATATGGTTATGATGTTGAGGCATCCACCAAACATAACCCTTCAAAAAAATTATGTAAATAACGTTAAAGTTTAAAAAAAAATTGCATTATTACAAGACAAACAAACATAATTATGAGGAATAAAAATTGATATATACTTGAAACTCTCGAAGCCACATTTCTCTAGTATCCTTGGGTATTTCTAACCAAGATGTCCAAGGTTGATTATACCTAGATCGTATAATCTTTGTTATGGCATCAGTAACAGATTTAGATGGCAGAAATCTACGATACAACTTAAAAAAGGAAATGTAAAAATTCTCAACAAAAAATTTGAATGTGCATTAATTATAAATGAATAACAAATAGTTGTCCACATACCCAAAATCACCATCTGGCTCAACAAACGTCTTGTTGCTTTGATTTGTTACTTCCACATTAGAATCACGGGTATCCGGCGACTCACGGGTACTCGGTGACGGGCCAATAGTAGGTGACCCTGAATCATATGTTGTACCATGAGGTGTATGGGAAGTTGGTGACAGACGCTGAAGTCCAGGTGTAGGTATCATAACGTACTCAGCAGATGGTGGCCTCTTGACGATTGCCGATGGGTGATATCGTAACAGAGGGTGGAGATGATCCTGACGATTGCCCCATAGGTGGCCTCCCTAAATTGATTCGAAGACGTCAAAGTTGTTGTTTCTCCTTCTCCTTCCCTTTCCCTTTATCTCCTCGTGACGATGACATCTACACAATTAATAAAAATATAATGTAAATATAATTCGAAGCACGACACAAAAATGTATAGCTAGTAACTACAACATCTTAATATAATTTTATACTCACAGTTATGAGGAAACATTGTCCTCATCACTATTTGTTTCATATTCATTATTAGAGGAAGATGTTTCATCATCATCATCATTAAAACTTTCTTCTTCTTCATCATTTTCAGCTTGTCTACTAGAACCAACATCTTGGACTACATCAAAAACCTCATTAGTGTCTTGCAAGTTATCAATGAGATCCACATCAATAATTGGATCCACAGGATTCATATCATCATCTTGGAATGCAAATTCTTGGGCACTTTCAATTTCAACTCGACCTCTTGCCTTGGTCTTTATTACCACCCACCATTGGACTTTATCCTTTTTCTTTCCAGGATAAGGAACGGAACGTAATACACCTTGTCTCGCAGAGAGAAGCAAGGATAAAAGGATCAAACTTCTCATATCGCCTAGTGTGTCGAACCTCGACAATCTTATAATCTTTGTGAACTCTTGTACCTCTATTAATTGCGGGATCAAACCATTCACATTTAAAAAGAACAACTTTTTTTTTTTGGTTCCCAGGATATTCTAACTCAACTACATCTTTTAGTATTCGTAATAATCATTTTCATCTTCACCATTAGTTGAGCCTTTAACACACACACCACTATTGATTGTTTTCTTCCCATCTGACCAAGCATCTGTGTGAAATTTATATCCATTGACAAAATACATTGGCATAGATGTCACACATCTACTAGGCCCCCATGCCAAATCATGCAAGTAAGAATTATTCACCATATTTTGTGGATTGTGAACCTTAAAAAATATAGCTAATGTTAATGATCTAAATCATATATAATGATTGCGAAAGCGAATTTAGTAATGTTTGAATACTCACATAACTTTTGTTATAATTTATTTAAAACTTTTTATTAATAAAGAATGAATTTTTACTATAAAAAAATCTGCATTAATTCTTTCATTTGAATGTTCCTCAAGAATGTTGAAAAATTGTAAAAAAACTGAAAAATTAAAAGTTTATGATTTGGTTGTTAGTGAGCAATACATATGTCAAAATTTAAGGCAAAATTAATAGTACTACTTACTTCAGGTATGGTTCAACTTCATCACAATTTAGCAAAACGTGTAATGTCGCAGATTTCATCACAGCATCATTTAGCCACTGTTTTTTTGATGCTCCATAACCTCGTAGGGTTGATTAAAAATTGATAAAGTCGATTCTATTGACATATTTTCATCTATATCATCATTTCGTCGAACTCTAGTTCTCATTGACTTAACATGAGACTCAAAGTAAAATGAGCAAAAAACGAGATATCTCTTGAATCAAATAAGCTTCACAAATAGAACCTTCAACCCGAGCTTTGTTCTTCACTGTTTTCTTTATCTTGTTTAAGTACCTCTCAAATGGATACATCTATCTGTACTGAACGGCCCCCCCCACTCTTGCTTCATAAGGTAAATGGATTGGTAAATGTTCCATGGAATCAAAGAAACCTGGTGGAAATATCCTTTCCAATTTACACAAAATTACCAGAATGTTTTGTTCCAATTGGAGCATGTCTCTTTCTACCAAAGTTGTTGAGCACAAGTCTCGGAAAAATTGACTCAATTCAGTCAATGGCTTCCAAATCTGATCTGGCAACAAAGAAAAAGCAACTGGAAGCAAACTCTCCATAAACACGTGACAATCATGACTCTTAAGTCCAAACAATCGTAATTGATTCATGTCCACACATCTGGCCAAGTTCGAAGCATAGCCATCTGGCATTTTTAAATGCTGCACCCATTCACAAACCATCTTCTTTTGCTCTTTTGTAAAAATATAATTAGCCTTTGGTTTCATGATCTTACCATTGGGCAAATCAATAAGCTCCAATTAAAATCGTCGTTGACAATATTCTTTTAAGTCCATTCTTGTCTTCATATTATCCTTTGTTTTGCCCTTAACATCCATAACAGTTGTTGAATATGTTATCGAAGACATTTTTCTCAATATGCATGACATCTAAATTATGCCTAATTAAATTGTCCTTCCAATATGGTAACTCCCAAAATATGCTCGCTTAGTCCAATTATGATAAACACCATACCCATGGTGTTTGCACGACCGATTTCGCTTATTTTACTAAAGGCACTAACAATCTCACTTAATTCATGTCCGATAATCTTGGTGGAGGCAACTTAGTCACAATAGTTTTCTTCTTAAATGCATTTTTATTTCTTCTAAACATGTGATCAACGGGCAAGAATTGACGATGGCAATCAAACCACGAATTTTTTCCCCATGCTTCAAAGTGAATGCACATATCGATCCATGCAATATGGACATGCTAATTTACCAAGGTAGTCATCCATCCAGACAACATTCCATAAGCGGAAAGTCATTTATTGTCCACATCAATGCAGCCTTCATCATAAAATTTTGTTTGCTTGACATGTCATAAGTTAAAACACCCGCCCATAAAATTTTCAGTTCATCGATTAATGGTTGTAAATAAACATCAATCTTGCTCTTGGGATTATGAGGACCAGAATAATGCATGTTAGGAACATGTAGGGGCAGTCATACACATTTATGGAGGTAAATTATATGGAGTGACTATCACAGGCCAACAAGAATAAGGAGAAGCTAGATTGATTGTAGGGAGTGAATCCATCGGCACACAAACGAAGCCTAATATTTCTAGGATCGAGATGCAAATTCGGGATATGTCCTATTAAAATACTTCCATGCTTCACCATCGGATGGGTGCGACAAGTCTCCCTCCTTCCTATTGTTTTCAACTGCCATCTCATGTGTACGTATGAGCTCATAGAGGAATACAATCTCTTGAGCCTAGGAATAAGAGGAATAAGAGGTAAATAATGCATTCTTTTCACCGGAACTTCGTTGTTATTCCCATTATTGGTTTTACGAAGTTCGTATCTTTTAGCACCACAAAACCTACATTGTCTGGCATTATCATAGTATAACATACAACCATTTACACAACAATCTATTTTTCTTGAAGCAAGCCCGAGTTTAGCAACCAATTTTTTTGTTCTATAGTAATTTAGAGGAATTCGTGATCCTGGTGGAGCAACCTCTCTTAATATATCCATAAATGAATCAAAGCATGCATGCGTTACATTATAATCAGTTTGAGGCTTAACATTCGAATCGCCAAGGATAACTCGAAATGAGTTTCGCACCAGAACCATAATGGCTGACTTGAAGCATTTAATAGATCATAAAACTGTTTCGGCCTCCGGATGTGGAGCATCCTCAACACTCTGTTCAAAACGACTCCTAAAATCTCCAAAGTCCTGTTCCAAATTAGCATCACAAACCATATTTTGATATCTATCACCACGTCTTCGTCCTCTAATATAGGACTATTAGCGTATTCACACTAGAGTTTATATCTACACTAATTGGATCAGGCTCTTCCTCTCCATAATCTGTCCAATACCAATACCTAGGTTTGAATCCTTTTTTATACAAGTGAATTTTCACAATCTCAGGTTTCAACAATTTCCCACTATAACATATCAAACAAGGACACCTAATTGTTCCTTCACTTAAGTAATGGGAAGATCGACATGCATAATTCACAAACTCTTCAACTCCACATACAAATTCTTGTTTAAGTCCTCTACGACCCGAATAAGTCCTATTATACATTCATCTACGATTTTCTGGAACTACCATTTTCTGCAATGATAATTTTACACTTAAATCAAAATACAAAAATGCAAAATGCACAACATATGTTACATAATTAATATATTCTAAAATTATACATGTATAAATATTTCAATCCAAACAACTAGTATTCTCCACTAATGTGGTCAATTTAGAAACGGGCAAAAATGCAAAAGTGTTCTCCAATAAAAGTCCAAATCCTATGCATACATTATACCAAGCCTAACTTTTAACAAAAGACTAAGCAAAAGCAATGCAGGTTAATTAACACCAATCAAAAAGAAGAAAGGGTGAATCAAAGAGTAGATCAAACTTGTTGGAGACTCACACCGCACCAGCTTGGAGATCTCCTCCTCAAGGTGTCACAAAATGCAACGTGATGCTAGCTTTAACCTAAACACAAACTGGATTTATACCAAGTCTTCAATGCCTTCTTTCGCTCCTGCTTTGATCATATACTTGATTTACCATGAAAATAAGAAGTTGGGGTGAGAATTTAAAATTCTCAATAATAGATTTATACAACATAATCTCATAATAAATCCAATTACTGTATATAAAACAAGTTACTTAATTATTAAATAGAAAAGTGGCATAAGTCAAAACAATTCATCAATTAATCTTTAAACTTATCTATTAGGATAACAATTGATTTATATGCATCACGAATACACTTTATTAAACACTCTTACTAAGGTCTCATCACACTTATAAATGCATACAAGAAAGGTCCCCACAATTAGGAAAGCTAGTTTTTCCCAAAACAACATTTTGGCATTTTTCTCAATTTCAACCCTTGACCTTTGCTCAAGTAAAATGAGCATAACTTGAGCTACGTATGTCGAAATGAGGTGAATTAGGTGTCCTTGGAAAGCTAAGAGAAAGAGCTATAACTTTCATGAAGAGCACAAAAGCTAATTCTTATTATATCTTAAGACACGGGCCATGTTATTTGACACGGCCCGTGTTTTTTGACACGGCCCGTGTTGTTTGACACGGGGTGGGCCGTGTCCTACTCTGTTCTGCCCTTTTCCACTATATTTGCACTGGCAGAGAGGGACACGGCCCACCCCGTGTATTCGGACACGGGCCGTGTTACTGGGACAATCGTGCAGAACCGTCACTACGGTTCCATTGGCCAAAATCTTGGATTTTGGCCACTCCAATCCAGTTTCTAGGTGAGTTTAAGTCCCAAACAAGTTCACAAACATGAAGGGAACATAAAACACTAAAAGATTTCACTAAAAATAGATCAAAACACTACAAATCTCATCCTTGGTTATTGAAAACCTAAAACTCCAAATTCTCATTTCAAATGGAAATCAAGGTATACAAGTAATGAAAAACTGTTCTCATGCCTCTAGCAAACCAAATCATGTTATTCTCAAGTTTTCTAACAAGATTCAAGCCAAAACAAGTAAAAACAACTCAAAACCCCAATTCACACATCAAGTCACAACTCAAAAACAAGATGAAAAGAATAGGAAAATGAGTCAAGAACAAGGTTTTCCCCCTACCTCAAGGTCTTGAAGATGACGAAGGTTGCTCATGGAAGCTCTTGTCTTGAAAGGGGAAGTGAGAAAGGAGAAGGGGAGAGGAATAGAGAAAAATGAAAATGGGAGAAGGAAGAAGATGAAATAAACATCTTGTTTCATTAATGTCTCATAAATATAAGATCGTAGATTTAATTTTGCGGCGGTTTTTTTGCTTTTAAAAATCTGCCACAAATGTATTTTTGAATTGCGGCATAATTTGCGGTGGATTTTTCCGCCGCAAAATATTTTAATATTTTATTTAGAATTTTTTATTATACTTATCAATTTTTGCGGCGGATTTTTCCGTCGCAAATTGAAATTTAGATTTGCGTACCCGGATTTTGCGGATTATTTAAATATTTTTTTAAAATTTTTATTATCTTGAATTAATTAAAACCGTGCCATGTTCTCCTTTATGCGCGATTTATCCGCCATAAATTTTTTTATCCGAAAAAATTATATTTTACGCTAGAAAAGACATCGAGATTTGCGGCGGATATTTCCGCAATATAATATTTTTAACTTGGAACAATGAAGAAAAATTCGCCAAAAAATCCGTCCCAAAATTTATCCGTCATCAACATCCGCCGCAACATCCGCCGCATTGAATGTTTTTAATTTTTATTTTTAAATTTAAAAATAAATTTCTATTTTATTTAATAATTTACGGCGGAAATATCCGCCGCAAAACTTTTTTCATAAAAAAAAAAAACTTTTTACGGTGACTGTTTAGCCGAAAAAATTTGGGGGGGGGGGAAAAATCCTCAAAAATCCAATAAAATTTGAGACGGATTATAATCCGCAAATATCCTCCATTTGCGGTGACTTTTTCCACCGGAAAAAAAAATTGGGTTTCAAAATCTGTCAGAAACGGATCCGTCTTTCAAAATTCACCGCAAATTTGAGACGGATTATAATCCTCTCGCAAATATGCCTCCATTTGCGGTGACTTTTTAACCGGAAAAAATTGGGGAAATCTCGAGCCTTTGAATCCTTAACTCCTAAAATCTGCCGCAAACGGATAATTCCACGACCGATCCGTATTAAAAATTGTTGCCGCAAATTTGAGACGGATTATAATCCACCGTAAATATGCCTCCATTTCTTCGGTGATTTTTTAGCCGGAAAAAAAACCTTGGGAGGGAAAAAGTCCGCCCCTTTCAAATCCGCCGCCCAAACGGATCCGTCGCAAAATCTCATCTTCTTTTCAAAATTGAGACGGATTATAATCCGCGCAAAAATATGCATCCATTTGCCCTTCTTAGTGGTGGACCTTCAATCCCCACAAAAATGTATTTTTCTCCAGGTAGTGTTAATATGTATTTTTTATATAGTTATTCAAACTAGTTCATCAGACTCAACTCATTTTAATAACTCTTCACATAATGGTAATCATTATGCTTCTAACTTTTGAACAAAAGTTTCTATAAGAGAGAGAATAAAACCTATTGCTATAAATAAGGTTACTCTAATTAAGTTTTTTTAGATAAAAAATAAGATTTTAAAATAATTATTTTAAAAAAGACTTTACTTAACTATGGTAACTCGAAATTGTGCACACAATTAGTATGTGCCAAAAGAACTAGCCATTCATGAATTCTTCAACAAAAGAAAGATATATAACTTATACACTTCACTCTTTAAAATAACTTGTTACAACTCGGTGTAGGACAGCTCCTTTGAAATAGTCAAGAGTTTAATAGTCTTTTTACTGTAGTAAAAAGGAGAGAGAATTATAATCCCTACCAATTTTCGTTTAACCCACATGGCTTGCCCAACCCTAATTTTCAAATGTAACAATATGTTGACACGTGTCCAAATGACATGATGTTACATGTACATGATTCATGAAAGTTAGACAGCATTATTTAGTGATTTTATTATTATTAGCAATCAATTAAACTAAAAAGACTAATTTTGATCCACGGTAAAAAAAACGTTTCTATAATATTATTTAATCTCATTTTAACACATTATTTAATAAATTTAATTATATTAATAACTAAATAAAATGTCAAATTTATTAAATAATATAATAATATATTATTATATATAAGTATAAAATATTTTTATATTCATAATTCATTAAAATTAAATTCTTTATGAAAGCAGTGGGCGTAATAGTCAAATCAAGAAATGTTGATTTTTATGGGTGTCCCACTGAATTAATGTGTGATGTGAGGAGACACCGAGACAATGAGAGATAGCAGAAGAGCGCCTAAAGCGTTGTTTGTTTGCTTCCATATATTGCTCATCGTGAACTCTAATTTTAAATTATTTAGAGTGGGTTTAGGAAGAATAAAAATAGTAAATAATTTAATTTGAATTAATTTGATTTAATTTAAAATTAAATTTTATATTTAAAATTTATTAAAATTAAAAATTAATTTGATTTAATTTTATTATTTTATATTTTAATTTTTATAAAAGATAATTAGATGTATTTATTAAAAATAAAATAATTTATTTATTTAAAATTAAATTAAATCTTAACAAATTTTATTAAATTTAAATAAAAATTTTAAAACATAATAAATAAAATTCATAAAATTTTAAAAATTAAATTATTTCTTATTTTTTAATTTTTTAAACACAAAATTTAACTAAATTTAATTTATACATTAAATTATTTCTTATATTTTTACATTTTAAACACACTCCCTTCCTTTCGTAATTCCATTTCATCCTCCCAAATATTCCCTTCTAGTCCCCCGCTGACTTGTCTAGCATTTTTGCTTTTTATTTTTTTGTGTCATCCTAACGTGACCTTCCTACATCCCACATTTGACTACAAATCTTCAAGGATTTGCTTACAAATTTGTAGGCATAATAACTAACTGCCATAACACTCTGACGATCAACTCAGCATTTGTTAGAGATGGATAAAAATATTTAGGCTAGAAAAAGAACATAATCTAATGTTTATCAAGGTTCCTCCTATATATAGGTGGCAACAGTGACGCCTTAGTGAGCTACACCCCTCTTAATCATTGCAATTTTTGGAGGAGGTTGTAAATTTGTAATCTTTAAGAGAGAGATTTTGTTATTCATACTCCTCTATTTCTTCATGCCACATGTCCTGTTTGTTAGGAGGAATCTCGCAGATTCGGGTGTTCAAGTCAATCCATTGGGTTTGGGTGAGCTTGTTCGGGTCGGGTTTATTCTACATCCGAGTCATTGTACATGGGCTGGGCATAGCTGCTCTTTGCTATAGCTTAGCTTTTGGGTTGAGGCTTCTTACTCCCGTATGGTCCAATAAAGGAATGAAAATTTGCAAGCAAGTCATATTTGGTAGGACACTAATTAAATTTGTTTACCTTAAGATAAGAGAAAATAAACGAAACTAATTGACCTAAGGGTAGCTAGCATATACTAATTTTATGAGCATTAGTATTACTTGAGAGTGACCAAGAAAGCTATGGGGAAAAAAATAGAGAGAAAAGACACTTGCCAAGAAAATAGTTAACAAGTTTCTTCTCCTCATGCTATGCTTCATATCAGGAAACTTTCCTGTCAAACTATTGAGTATTGATCAACAAGTTCTAAATCTAGTTATTTTAATTTGTGGGTAATCTGCATTGTAAATTGTTTATATTAAAAATTGCGATGCTTTTTTTAATTTATAGACTTTGTTAGAATATTTAAAAAAATCTCAAAATATCTTTATTATATCTTAAAATATTTTAGAGTATCATAGATAATCTCTTAAGACAAATTTAATTTATTTCTTTATTTTTGTTATAAGGACAAATTTATTTTTGTATTAAAACGTATTTATTTTCTATAATTTAGCTATATTCTAGACGAATAGTTATTGACATAAGTTTATATAATGTAAATCATATCTGTACAATTATTCTTACCATATTTTTTCCCTTATAATTATGGAAAGAATTCAACATAGGCTTACAAATCCTTGTATATAAATATACGTCCTTGAGTAATAAATAAATCATATCAGAATTATTATTATTCTCTGAAACCTTTAAACATGGTATCAGAGCCATGATATCCACATTGAAGAGAGTTTCGTTTTTCGCTATGTAGAGTTCATGGAACTCATTAAAATTGTTATTCACGACCTTTAAACCCAAATCTAGTTTTATTATTTTTCTCATCTTTGTTTTCTCCAAACTTCTCCTTTTTTAGTCTTGATGTGTTCTCTTCAAGTCTCGAGTTATTGATTGTGCTCCCGATCTCAGAGTCTCTATTGTTTCTGTTGCAATCAGTCTTCTTGCTAATCAGACCAGCCTTCATCGCTGAGTTTAGAGCCAGCCTTCATCGCTGAGTTTAGAGCCAGCCTTCATCGCTATTGTTACCCTTTCTTGAGGGGAAGAATGAAAATAAATTCATCTCTACATATACTTCACTATCGGTGTTTGTCATGCCATTCTTTTTCCACTGAATATAAGTATGTGAGAATCTTCATGACGACTTTTGCTATATTGATATTCATTTTTCTTGACTCTATGGAATGATTCAGCACAAGCCACCACCCTTGTACCTATGATCAAACTAAGATGTATAAGCTAGCTCTTGCTATTGCCCTTTTTAGCACTATAACATTCCTGTTTGGTGGCATTTCGTCAGTTATTTTTGGTTTCTTTGGAATGAAAAATTGCAACTTATGCTAATGCAAGAACTGTGCTGGAGGCAAGAAAATGCACTGGGAAGGCTTTTATCACTGTATTTAGATCTGGTGTAGTTATGAGATTTCTTCATGATGCAAACGGTCTTTCGGTTCTTTACATTACCATCAACTTGTTGAAGATTTACTATGGCGATGATTGGGGTGGCCTTCTTGAGGTCATAACTGGTTATGGTCTTAGTGGGTCTTCTATGACTCTATTTGAAAGAGTTAGTGGAAGTATCTATACTAAGGCTACTGATATTGGTGTTGATATTGTTGACAAGGTTGAAAGAAACATTCATGAAGATGACCCTAGAAATCCAGCTACGTGTTGCTATTGGTCTTTGGGCAGGGCTTATTATTGGTTTTGTAACAGAGTATTATACGCAATGCATATAGCCCTATGCAAGATATTGTAGACTCCTGCAAGACTGATGTTGCTACTAATGTTATATTTGACCTTGCCTTGGGATACAATTATGTCATTATTCCCATTTTTATTGCAAGTTTCAGCTTTATGTATGGCATTGTTGTTGTTGCACTTTAGATGTTGAGTACCATAGCCACTAGATTGGTCATTGATGCATATGGTCCAATCAGTGACAAAGTTGGAGGTATTGCTGAGATGGATGGGATGAGTTCCAGAATTTGAGAGAGAACTGATGTCCTTGATGCTGCAGGAAACATGACTATTGCTATTGGGAAGGAATTTGCTATTAGTTCTGCTACCCTTGTGTCTTTGGCCTTCTTTGGTGCCTTTGTGAGCCAGGCTGCTATTTTAATAGTTAATGTGCTGATTCTAAAGGTTTTTATTAGTTTAATTGTGGGTGCAGTGCTTCCTTACTAGTTTTCTGTCATGACCATGAAGAGCGTGTAACGTGCTGCTTTGAAGATGGTTGAGGAAGTACACATGCAATTTAATACCATTCTGGGCTTGATGGAATGAATTACCTAGCCTGACTCTTTGTCCCAGATGTACTTGTCTCGTTTCTGTTCGCCCCAACCACTATCACACTATCAAATTATTTAATTATTACAAGCTCAAGCTTAAAAAACTTTAATTTGAAGGGGAGTGTTAGAATATTTAAAACATATTTCAAAATATCTTTGTTATATCTTAAAATATTTTAGGGTATTATAGATGATCTATTAGGACAAATTTGATTTATTTTCTTATTTACGTTATTAGGATAAATTTATTCTTATATTAGAACATATGTATTTTCTATAATTTAGCTCTATTTAAGTAAATAGTTATTGACATAAACTTATATAATGTAAATTATATATGTACAATTATTCTTTTCATATTTTTTTCATTGTAATTATGAAAAGAATTCAACATAAACTTACAAATTTTTATATATAAATATACATCTTTGAGTGATGAATAAATTATATCAAAATTATTATTATTTTCTTAAACCTTTTAATAGACTCTTACCATTGACCTAGCTAAATCAGATGACTAAAATGTTTCTTATTAAAACAGGGACATGTCACCAAAGCAAAGGGCAAGGAAAGTAGCTTGATGAGACTTGTGCTTTCATCTAGTGAATGACTCTTTAAAATGTAACAAAAAAAAAAGTGTGAATGAAATAGTTATTTAAAAATGGAGAAACTATTTGAACTTTCAATATGCTTGGTGTATGTATACAATATTTGTAAATGTGTGTGCTGAGTTAATTAAAAATGGAGAAACTATTTTTTGCACGTGTGCTGAGTTTCTTCATGTAATTTTTCTCAAGTAATATATGCCAGACGTTGCTTATGTATTTTTATTTTTCCGTTCTTGCAATATATTTTATATATAAAGAGAAGTTCAAGATTCAAGAAAAGGCTTGTAAGGAAGTCCCGCTCTTGAGAAGAGTAGCATAAATTTTACAAAATTCATTCGTTGAAGTAGTTGTACGTCATTTTTAATAGTGTATATATTATTTATATTTTTTTAAAAGATGTGATTAAATAAAATAATAAAAAATATATATATAATAAATAATATTATATAAAATATATAAAAATAAATATTATTTAATATAAAAATATAAAAATTATTCGTAAAATCAAGCAAAATCCGGTTAGTATTTTGTGATATTGCCACATATATTGTACAGCTGGCACAGGCCAATATCTAAGTTTTTAATTAGTCTTATTCTTACAGTTCATACATAGCGGTCACTATTCTTCAAACATATATAGATAAAAAATAAATATAATAAGAGAAATGTTTATTATAAAATATAAAAAAAATAAATTTTAATAATAAGATTTTATATTAATAATTAAAATTAAAATATAAATATATGTAATTTTTTAAATAATTAAATAATTTTTAAATAATTTTTAATTTTAATTATTGTCACCTTCATACATTAAATTTTTTTATTAAATATATTTTTATATGAAAGAGGATCAATTTATATTGGTGTAAATTAATTTTTTTTATATTTATTTTTAACTATTAAATTTGATTTCATTTAATGATTATCTTTAATAAAATAATATCAATTATTAGATAAAAATTAAACTAATAATTAAAAATAAATATAAAAAAAATTTTTATACTTGACGTAAATGGATTCTTCTTCATTCCTCATTCTTATATATACATATATATATATATATATATAGAGAGAGAGAGAGAGAGAGAGAGAGAGAGAGAGAGAGAGAGAGAGAGGAGAGAGGAGCATAAACTGTACAAAACCCTACTAAGTTTGTCCTTTTACAATCGAATTTATGAAATATTCCACTAGCTCAATTAAGTATATGATTGTTAATTACAATCTTATCACTTTTAGAACAAGCCTACTTTTTTCTGTTTTTTTTCCTTTTTATAAACAGCTCAATCCTACTTTAAAATTATACTAAATAGGTAAGAGGTTTTTAGTAAATTAGTATGCTAATTTAGAGGGAAAGCAAAGGAAAACGGTGTGGATTAGACATCATTTTTATTTGATAAAGAGTAGAAAGAAAAAGATTTAAATGAATAAAAAATTTATGAGTTTTACGATTTTTCATTCCTTCTTTGTAGCTAAGATTAAAAAGAAAAAGATAAAAATTGAGTAGGTTTACATATTTTTATCTATCATAATATTATTAACAATTATTTTTATTCATTTCACTTTTTCTTTTATTTTTTCCTTTTCTATTCTATCTTTCTTTACTTTTCTTTCCCAAATAACAAATAAAGTCTTAAAAAATAAAATAAAATTTAACTTTAATTTTTTACTATAATTATTATTTTTTATTTTATTTATTTTATTTTATTTTTTATTTTTTATTTTATTTAATTAAATTCATGAATAAATAAATAAAAAATTTGAATCATATTTTTTTAAAAATAAAATTAAAAAAAGTTACAATAGGGCCAGAGTAAAAAGATTATGCAAATTCCAAGGTAAAGTACGCGCAAACACACATCAGCCAGCAGGGTCCAGAGTGTAGTCAGAAATGATTTTGCAATCAATTGCTTTATGATTGACAGGGAAAGAATAAGGAAAAAAAGTGAGTGCATTAAAAATAGAATTTTTTTCTAAACACTTTTTAAAGAATAAAGTTTTGTTTGATAGTATAATTTTTTTTTTTTAATGTATTAGATATTTAATTTTTAATAAAAAATTATTTTAAATATTTTAAAATACTTTTAAAATATTTTTTAATAAAATTATTAAAAATATTAATTAAAAATATTTAGTATATTTTATTATAAAAATTAGGACCTCATTAATGATGTCTTCTCTTAAATATACAGAATGAGTTTTATGTCTTAAAAAATATTTAATATATTTTATTAAATATTTTAATACTTTAAAAATAATAAATAATTTTTTAATTTTTTAAATATTAATATTTTATTTAATATTTTATTTTTAATTTCTTAATCACTGTCTTAAAATCACTAGCTGACAAATCACAAGAAAAAAAAAAAAGTCTTTTTTCAGTTCCAACCTCTTTTTTAACGCCAAAAAAGAAGTCCAGTTTGGCAGGCAGTAAAGTAGTCCTTCAGCTTTATGGTAAAAATGGTGTGGTTTTTGCCTTGAATAATGCATGCACAACTCTAGAACATACATCATTTCATGTCACAATAATTTTATAAATGATAAAATCAGAATATAAATAAATATATAAAATTATTTATAATTAATTAAATTAATTAAATAGTAAAAAATATAAATATAATATAATACGTATTTAAATATGTATGAATGCATTATTGGCCTGTCCAATTTTGGGATTTTGAGGTGTTGTCTTCTTTTTCATAGCTTTTCTGACTTTATAGTCCCTTATAAAATAAGCTTTGCACTGTTGGCAGCTTAGTCGAGGCTAAAAAGGACCACCGCCATTTATGGATGAGTCAGAAATCAGAATTGTACCAGACAGGGTATGTGAAAGAAATGTAAACTGGTTGTCATTCAACATTCACATCGCTTGATTTACTGGGATTTGATTGAGACGTTGCTTGGGTACGAGTTTCTGAACATTACTTAAATAAAGTTGAAGTAAAAAATTATATTTATTTTATAAACGGTAATTATAATGATAGTGTGAGTGATGAGTATATATAAAAAATATTTTGATATGTAAATTAAATTGTGTGTAAGATGAGTAATATTTGATATTAAATATTTATTTTTATTATATTATATAATATTTATAAAATTATTTTAAGTAATAGTTAAATTTGTATTAAATATTATTAATTAAAATAAAAATATAGTTAAATTATTATTTTTATAACTAATTCTTTTATTTATATGAAATATAATTAATTTCTATATTTATAAGAAATTATGTTAGAGATTAACTCTTTATAAAGAAAAATATTTACTTATTCAATAGCACTCATAAATATTTAAGATTTAATTTTAGCGAGTAGAGTTGTTCCTAAATTATTAACTTGAAACTCGATTAAGAATAATTATCCTCAGTTTGATGCTTAGATGTGACAGTTGAGTGTCAAAATATTCGAGATTATAAGGAGCAAACGGCACACATGGGACAAAAGGATCGAAGTTATAATTGTTATATCTCGCAATATTTTTACCAAAGGTCGATGTCGGTGATATATTGTAGAATGCCCTCAGTGTTAATGAATAATGACGAGATCTAGAATGGATCACTCTGCCTAAAGTCAATACACCATCATTTGGGATTCATAGTTGATTGTCCCTATATAGATTTTGTTTGTGAGACTTATTTAATTCTGAAAGTAATTTGATCTCGAACCAAAATTTGTATTTCAAACATATCATTATATCAAGACATAAATTCGTGATCCGATTTAAATATCTTCTTGCAACGTCATACATTGTTTTAACTCTGACCATTGTCCTCTGTACATTCAGTCACGTGGCTAAAAGGTATTGAAAGTCGTCGTTTGAGTTTCATACCACCATTATTACTATTTCAAATTTAATGTGAATTTCCCCTTTTTCCCTTTTTCATTATTTCTGCTCTCTTCTCCGACAAGTTCAGATGATTTTCGACGAGCAGAAGCAGTTGTTCTTGGTGGTTTTCGACAGTCAGATGATTCTCCTTTTCTATTCTCTTTTCCTTCTGAAAATACCATGGTGAAGGTGAGAATGTCACAAAATAATGATAGAGAGAGTAGTTCCATAGAAATTCTAAGTGCTCCACCGTCTTCGCCGCCTCTGGCGCGGCGGAGACATTTTTCTCATGGTGAAGATTCTGATAGAGGTCTGAGGCCGCTATACGGGACTGACATCTTGGAAATAATATGGAGGGCGAATCATGCTAAGGAACTTGCAAGGCTAAGACCAACACGTCCGCTCTCCATACTCATGAGGGAGTTAGAGAGTTATAATGAAATCTCTTCTAATTCTAAAATGAGTACGTGATAGAATTTCTCCTTAATTCTCGGAGCAGACGTGCTCTGTTATTGAAGATAGTTTTAAGTTTAAAATTTTGCTATTTTCATGGGAAATTAGTTGTCGAATGTGGTCCATTTTTCAACCCACATTCTTAGCAACATTTAGCAACGTCTCCACTCTCTCAGCAACGTCCTCCACTCTCCCACGTCCTGCTCCACGTTGGTGAACTCTGTGATGGGCAGAGCTTATAAATTCAATGTGTTGCTCTCTGTTTTGGGTCACTAAGCCTACTCCTCTATTCAGAAAACAACACCATCGAGTTTGAGCGAGTGAAGGTTTGGAAAGCCAAGGCAGAAATCGATTTGACGTAAAGCCAGAAAAACAGAGGAAGAGTGAATCAAATAACAATGGCGGAAGGTTAGTTTTTCTTGATCCGTTTTGCTTCCGTTGTGTTGATCTGAACGTGCTGTTTAAATTCTTAGCATGTTTAGATCATTTTTTCTCTTACAGTACGACCTCTGTAAGTAACGCTACCAATTCAGATATAGGACGATGAAAAGTGGCTACTTCATAACCAAGAGACATTTTTTTCTTAGCAAACATCGGTCTATACCACTGGATTGAGACATCGGAGGATGCCAATGCCAAGGAATAATATTTATGCCTAAATGAGGACCGACTTTATGATGGAGAATACATAATTCGGGCTTCATTAGACTAAGAAAGAATCTGTTCAACGAGGACAGAAGGAGACTATTTTATTTATATGTACAATGCGTTGTTTACCCACATAGGAGTCCAGCTTCCGTTTTTCAAGTTCGAAATTGAAGTCCTCAACCATTTGCGTGTAGCTCCAACTCAATTACACCCAAATACATAGGTTTCTTCAGGGCCTTCGAGCTTATCTACAAAACCTTTGGCTGGCTATACTCCATAAGGTCATTCTTTTTCCTTTTCACCTAATTTTCATCCTCCGGGAACAGCTTCCAAAAGGGATGGGTTACCTTTCACGCACAAGCAGGGCGTAAGGTATTCAAACTATAACGTCCTACTCTAATTTTATTATTATTATTAATTTATCTCAGTAAAATAATTAAATTTTCAAATTAGAATACTACGTAACATAACAAACTACTATCATTTTCAATAAAATATAAGATATTTTACATAAAGGGAATAATCCTTTCAAAAGTTGGTTTATACATACAGCACACTCTTAAGTTAAATACTGATTAACAAAATTAGGCTTTACGGAAGCCTTCCAAGTGCTACTACAACTTTTCACATTTATACATATTTACAAAATATTTTTTTCATTTTCTTTTAACTACTCATCGAATAGTAGTATGATCAGAATAAGTCTCCCAAAGTCACAGAAAAAACATAATCTCATATAAACTTGTTTAACATGAAAATCAATGAGAACTCTGATGATCGACATTCTCTGAAACATTACACCATAAAGAAGTGAGATAAAAACCTCAATAGAAAAATGCAAAAATATGTATACATTTACCATCCACTATTTACTAATCTCTATTTTTAAAACCATAACTGAGAGTCCAACTAAATAAATAGTAAGATAAATTAATAGAGAAATATTTAGCATAAGTATGAATGATTATTTATGGATAAAATAAATGAATTAATAAGTAATTTATAACGAAAAATAAGTAATTGATTATTCTTATCTGTACTCAAAAACTTTTTTTCGTTATCTCTTTATCATCATATTTCAATACTATTAATCAAGCGTGTCTCTTTCTCTTCATTAGGGCGTCTCCCAATGCTCTCATCATGACCACAATAATTTGATTAAGACATTCTCCAATTCTCTTATTATGACCACAATCATTAAAAATGATTAAGGCGTCCCTTAATCATCTCATCATGGTCACAATAATTTGACCAAGGCGTCCCTTAATCCTCTTATCATGGTCATAATAATAAATTTGATTAAGGCGTCCCTTAATCCTCTAATCACGATTGCAATAATAATCTCTTTTCACATTGATACATTTTTATGCATGGGATTATATTTGAAAAATATTTTCTCTATATATCAATAATAAACTAGTATTAAAACAAGTATCATTATAGTAAAACAAGAACACTAATAAAGAACGTTAATAATAATCAATAATTAACATATTCAATATAAAGAATAACATAAAAAATACCTCATAATAAAATTAATTAGTTGAAAGATTGATAAATAGAGTTAAAAGAATAGTTCATAAAAAATTATTTATATTTAAAATCTCAACTCTAAAGCTTTTCTGTGAAATTTTATCAAAATCGTTATTAAAATAACAAAATCATTATCAGAATAAAAAAATTGCTATCATTATAAAAAATTGCTATCGATAATAAAATCATTATCGAACAAAATCGTTAATAACAAAATCAAAAGTTATCATAATAACAATCTTACTTTTATTTGAATAACAAAAAATCACCGTCGAAAAGTGTTATTCGAATAAAAATTCATTCATAAAAATAGCTTTTGAAGTGTTTTATAAAATCAGTTTCAAACACAAGCTATACCACTATTCTGTTGAACCAAAATACATAGTACTTGAATATAGATTCATGGGATTGGACGACTATTTATTTGAATAACATTTCAAATGTTATTCAAATAAACTATCGAAAATCAAAAATATAGGCTACTTTTTGTGGCTCGATTTGTCGGGAAAAAAAGCGTTTTTATAGCAAACTTTATTCGAATAATGCAAACATTCTTAAAATATCCCTTCCCGGTTTATTTTTCTCATGTCTATTACTTGTACAAGTTGTACCTCATATACTAAATTATTTTTTAATTGTATTGATTCTGTTTCAATGATGTGTGAAAAATCAGGACAATACTTTTGAAGTTGTGACACATGAAATACATCATGCAAGTTTCCTAAGTTAAAGGGTAAAGCAATTTGGTAAGCAACGATACAAACTTTTTTAAGGATTTGGAAAGGTCCAATATATCTAGGACTTTGTTTCTTTGTTTTCAAGGATTTGCCAATTCCAGTTATCGGGGTGACTCGAAGAAATACATGTTCTCTTTCTTGGAATTCTAATAGTTTTCTTCTTTGATCGGCATAACTCTTTTGTTTACTTTGAGCTGCAAGCATTCTAGTCCTGATTAATTTTATTTGATTTGAGGTTTGTTGTACCAAATCAGGTCCTATTAAATTTTTTTCTCCAATTTCAAACCAGCATAAAGGAAACCTACATTTTCTTCCATATAGTGCTTCATATGGGGCCACTTATACCGAAACTATGACTATTATTATAGGCAAATTCTATTAATGGCAGATATTCATCCTAATTTCCTTTAAAATCCAAAACACAGGCACTAAGCATGTCATTTAAAGTTTGGATTGTCCTTTTAGTTTGACTATCAGTTTGAGGATGATAAGCAGTACCAAAGGATAGTTTTATCCCAAATGCTGCCTGTAATGATTTCCAAAATTTAGAGGTAAATCTCAAATCTCGATATGAATTTATGGTAGTTGGTATTCCATGAAGTCTCACAATCTCCTTAATATACAATTGGGCCAACTTATTTAGTGGATAGTTAATCCTAATAGGTAGAAAATGTACTGACTTAGTTAATTTATCTACAATTACCCATATAGCGTCATGTCCTAAATTAGTTCTTGGTAATCCTGCAACAAAATCCATAAAAATACTATCTCATTTATATTCTGGGATTTCTAAAGGTTGCAATAAACCTCAAGGGTCTTTAATATTCTATTTTAATCTTTTGACTTATCAAACATTATGACACATACCTAGCTATCTCAGATTTCATCCTAGGCCACCAAAATTAACTTTTAAGATCCTGATACCTCTTGTTAATTCCCAGGTGAACTGTATACTTACTCTTGTAGGCTTTTTCTAGAATTTCTCTCTTTAGATCTAAATTATTTGGCACACATAATCCATTTCTATATATAACTACTTCATCATCCATTGAATTGAAATCTAGATGTTTTCCTTCAAGTATCCCTTCCTTAAGAGCTTGCAAAAACTGATCTTCTTTTTGTGCCTCATTGATTTTTGTCCTTAAATTATAAGTAATATGTAAGGCACTTAAGCAAATCTTATTTAGCTCTAAAGTTACTGATAGATTTAATTTCTAAAACTTTTCTATTAAATCCATTTCTTGAGCCATCATATATGACATATGAAGGGATTTCCTACTTAAAGTATCGGCTACAACATTTACCTTTTCTCTATGATACTTAATTTTCATATCATAATCTTTAAGAAATTCTATCTATCTTTTCTGCCTCATATTTAATTCTTTTTGGTCAAATAAATATTTTAGACTCGTATGATTAATATATACCTCAAATTTTACCCCATATAAATAATGTCTCCAAATTTTTAAAGCAAAAACTACCGCTGCTAATTCCAAATCATATGTTAGATAATTTTTCTCATGTAGGCTCAGTTGTCTAGAAGCATAAGCTACTACCTTCCCCTCTTACATTAATACACATCCTAATCCCTTTTCAAAGGCTTCAATATAAACCATAAAATGTCCTAAAGGATTAGGAATTACTAATATAGGAGTATTAGTGAGTTTTCTCTTTAGTTTCATAAAACATTTCTCACAATACTTAGTCCATACAAAAAGAGTTCTTTTTCTAGTCAATCTAGTTAATGACAAAGCTATTTGTGAAAATCCTTTTATGAACTTACGATAATATCCAACTAAACCCAAGAAACTTTTTATCTCAGTTATTGTCTTTGGCTGCTCCCAATGCATGACTGTTTCAACTTTACTAAGATTTACAATTACTCCTTCTTGGTTTACCATATGTCCTAGAAATTTGATTTCTTTCATCCAGAATTCACACTTTTCCAATTTTTCATATAACTATTTTTATTTCAGAGTTTCTAACACTATTCTCAAATGAGTTTCATGCTTTTCTTCTGTCCTTGAATAGATCAAAATATCATTAATGAAAACTATCACAAATTTATCCAGTTATAGTCTAAACACTCTTTTCATATAATCCATAAATACAGTTGGCATTAGTTAATCCAAATAGCATCACCAAATATTCTTAATGATCATATCTAGTCCTAAAAGTTGTTTTATGAATATCTTCTGGTTTAACTCTAATTTGGTGATATCTTGGCTTTAAATCTATTTTTGAAAAGACTGAGGCTCCCCGTACTTGATCTAACAAATCATCTATTCTAGGGAGTGAATATTTATTCTTTATAGTCACTTTATTCAATTGTCTATAATCTATGCATAATCTAAGACTACCATCTTTCTTTTTCACTAAAAGCACTGGAGCTCCCTAAGGAGATACACTAGGTCTTATAAATTATTTTTCTAGTAATTTCTCAATTTGTTTTTTAAGTTCACTTAATTCTACAAGAGACATTATATAATATGCAATTGAAATAAGACCTACTCCAGGTATTAGGTCAATGAAAAATTATGTTTCCTTTTTTGGTGGTTGATTAGAAATATCTGAGGGAAAAACTTTAGGATAATCTCTAACTATAGGGATAGTATTTAAATTCAGCTCATTATTTGTCTTAGAAGAGAGAAGGAGAATATATCCTTGAACTTTTTCCATTATACCCCTACTAACTTGATTGGCAAATAAAAGGGTACATTGGGGTTTTTCTTTATTAGGGAGTGAAGGAAAAGAAATAGTTTTATCAAGTCAATTTAGGATCACATAGTTAGAAGACAACCAATCTAATACTAAGATAACATCAAGTTTTTGCAAAGTTAAACAAATTAAATTTGCAAAAAAAGCTTTTTTTTTCAACAAAGATAGGACAATTTAAATATGCATAAGAAGTTGGACTCGACTTCTAGTAGGTATAGTTACCAATAAATTATAGGGTAACTCGGTCATAGGCAATTCCAGATTTTTCACACAGTCATTGGATATAAAAGAATGAGTGGCTTAAGACTTATACAATACAGTTAAAAGAGTATTGTTTATAAGGCACTGACTTGTTATCAGTTCAGGAGATTGTTCTGCTTCTTGGCTACTAAGAGCAAAGACTTTTCCTAGAGCTTGAGGCCTTGTCTAAGAGTTTTTAACTTGTGGTACTATCGGAGGATTTTCCTTATTGAGTCTCTAGTCTCTTCATATATGTCCAGGCTTACCATAAGTATAACATACCCATTGTCCATATAGACATGATCTATCTTTGTGTGCCTTTTCACACCTTGGGCACTTTGCTTCAAGCTGAACCTGTTTTTCCTTATTCATATTTGGCTTGAATTTATTATTTTGAGCTCTTCTTCCATTATTTTCTCTTTGCTGCTTAAACTGAAATTGTCTTTCTTGCTAAGCTTTATACTCCAGAAGATCTTTTTCTACAATTCTACACTTATTGAGCAATGTGGAGTATTGCTTGATCTCCAGTTTACTCACCTCTTTCTTTATTTCTAGCCTAAACCCAGATTCAAATTTCACAGCTTTACATTCTTCATTATTATTAAACTGAAGATGAGAGGATGAATTTTCTAGCTCTTCAAATTTTGCTACGTACTATCCAATAGTCATATTCCCTTGTCGTAATTGTAAAAATTTCAATTCTTTCTCATTTCGAACACTGGAAGGAAAGTATTTATCCATAAAGGCATTTTGAAAATTCTCCCAGGTGATGGGTGTATCTAGAGTTTCCAAAAGCCTCATGGCTCCACACCACAAGTGTTCTGCTTCCCCTGACAGCATATACGTAGCAAAGTTGACTTTTTGGGCGTCAGTGCACCCTAAAGCAACAAAAATATTTTCTAACTCCATTAACCAATTTTTTGTAGCAACTGGGGCGTATTCTCCTTTAAAAGTTAGGGGATTGAATTTTCGAAATTCAGACAATCCTTGGAAATTCAGATTTGCTTTAGGAGTGCCTTGTTATGGTCCTCCATTTACTCGTATATGCTAGAAGAATTGATTAGTTGCGGTTATTTGTTCTCGCATTGCAGTTGCAATTTCTGCAAGTGTGTCCATCATCATTTCTGCTCTGTCTTGAGGATGAGGATTTGCATTATTCCAACTGCGAGACATCTTTTTCATGCATCAACTCTCTTATTATGTTAGAAAGCAATAATGGTTCCCAAACCACTCTCTCTAGAATATTGCTCTAATACCATACTGCAACGTCCTACTCTAATTTTATTAATAATAATAATAATAATAATAATAATAATAATTATTATTATTATTATTATTATCTTAGTAAAATAATTAAATTTTCAAATTAGAATACTACGTTACATAACACACTACTGTCATTCTCATTAGAATATAAGATATTTTACATAAAGGGAATAATCCCTTCAAAAGTTAGTTTATACATACGGCACACTCTTAAGTTAAGCAACGATTAACAAAATTAGGCTTTACGGAAGCCTTCCAAGTGCTACTACAACTTTTCACATTTATACATATTAACAAAATATTTTTTCGTTTTCTTTTTAACTACTCATCGAAGAGTAATGTGATCAGAAATAAGTCTCCCAGAGTCACAGAGAAAACGTAATCTCCTAGATTTGACATATAAACTTGTTCAACACCGAAATCAACGAGAACTCTGATGATTGACATTCTCTAAAACATTACACCACAAAAAAGTGAGATAAAAATCTCAGTAGAAAAATGCAAAAGTAGGTATACATTTACCATCCAGTCTTTACTAATCTATATTTCTGAAATCATAACTGAGAGTCCAACTAAATAAGTAGTAAGATAAATTGGTAGAGAAATATCTAGCATAAGTAGGAATGATTATTTTTGGATAAAATAAATGAATAAATAAGTAATTCATAACAAAAATAAGTAATTGATTCATCTTATCTGTACTTAAAAACTTTTTTCATTATCTCTTAATCATCTTATTTCAGTACTCTCAATCAAATGTATCTCTTTCTCTTCATTAGGGCATCCCACAATGCTCTTATCATAACCACAATAATTTGATTAAGGCGTCCCTTAATCCTCTCATCATGACCACAATCATTAAAAATTATTACGGTATCCCTTAATCCTCTCATCATTCTCACAATAATTTGACCAAGGCGTCCATTGATTCTCTTATCATGGTCAAAATAATAAATTTGATTAAGGCGTCCCTTAATTCTATTATCACGGCCGCAATAATTATCTCTTTGTACATTGATACATTTTTATCCATGAGATGATACGTCAAAAATATTTTCTCTATAGATCAATAATAAACTAGTATTAAAACATGTATCATTATAGTAAAACAAGAACATTGATAAAGAACATTAATAACAATCAATAATTAACATATCTAATATAAAGAATAGATAAAAAATAGCTCATAATAAAATTAATTAGTTGAAAGATTGATAAAAATAGTTAAAAGAATAGTTCATAAGAAATTAATTATATTTAAAATCTAAATTCTAAAGCCTTTTTGATAAATTTTATCAAAATCATTATCAAAATAATAAAATCATTATCAGAATAACAAAGTTATTATCATAATAACAAAATTGTTATCAGAATAACAAAATCGTTACCAGAATATTAATCATACATTTATTCGAATAACAAAAGTGTTATTCGAATAAAAGCTTCTAAAACAACTTTTAAAGTGTTTTAACTGACTTTATTTGAATAACATTCGAATAAACTGATCGAAAATCACTGTCCAAAAGCATTTTAGCAAAAATTTATTCGAATAGCAACTAGTTTATTCGAATAAAACATTCGTAAAATCAAACTTTGAAGCATTTCTACATGGTTTATTCAAATAACACCACTTTTATTCAAATAATATGTTTGAATATTAGTTTCAAACACTAGCTATACCAATGTTCTGTTAAACCAAAATATAGAGTACTTGAATATGGAGTTATGGGATTGGACTAGGAGCTATGGGTGATAGAAATAAGGAGTAAAGAATGGAGTTTTTGTCATTTCCTACATAGTTTTAGAATTCAGATTGGTGATGATAAAGTTGAAGTTGATAGAGTTGAAAATGGTTGAAAACAAAGGCTATTTTTTGTAGCTCGGTTTAGAGGTGTTTTTTGCTGGGAAGGGGAAAAGGAAATGAGCTAACTCGGTGGACGGATCCTTCTCTAACACTCTCACTTAGTTGCTCCTATTAAATCCGGACCTTGTCGTCTAAGGGATTAGATCGCGGACGGTGGTCTGTGATGGTTGTATTGTGGATGCCATCCTAGAGGCCACTCCAGTGAGTCAATTTCCTGCAGCAGAGGACGACAAGGAGGAAGGTGAGGAAAGCACAGAGGGTGGGCCAGTTGATGAGGTCGTGGTTGGGGTTATCAACCTAGGGGAGCTTATACCAGATGCCTGATCTTCATTCTGTCTTCTTTTATTTTGCCCTATACATGGGGTTAATTTCATTTATATTTGGACAAGTCTCGATTCTCGGGCATTTTCATTTAAATACTTAGAGTATTTTTGTGCATATTCTTATTGTCTTCTTTTTGGTAATTGAGATGGGTCTAACACTCAATCTCGGTGACTTTATTTATACTTAGTGCATATTCTTGCTTTTATTATACCGAGATGAGTCCAACGCTCGATCTAGATCTTTTTCTTTTACACTTAGCAAAGACCCATGTTTTTCCCAACTGAGATGGGTTTAATGCTCGATCTCAGTGGTTCTTTTTTCGGGGTCTATGTTCGCTCTTTCGCTTACCGCAAGTGCATGAATCACACTTGTAGTGTAGCTAGGAGTCGGATATCATTCCCACGAGGATGTTGGCTTCCAATGCTAAGTATCAACCAATAGCTTATCTAAATTCTATTCAAGAACATATAAAATAGGAGAAAGTGCAGTAAAACTAATCTAAAGACAGAAAAGCGATAAATAAAAGTAAACATAATGGTTTAGAGATTTAGGAAATCCTTTTTCATCTTATGCTTCAATTAATGCTATGTAATCCTTATAAGCAACATTAATGAATAATTAAGTTAGCTTAAGAATCTACTTTAGTTAAAAGCCTATGTCTAGCGCAATCAACGATGCTTTATTTGTCTAATTCACTATGTTTCCATGAGAACTAGTGCAAACTCTATTCATTAAGATCTATTCTCAAACACCCACTATGCATGGTTAAGAGGTACATTTCTATCTCATTAGCGAATCAACTTATATCCAAGCTAATTGAACTCATCGAACATGCATCAACCATACTATATCTATATTCACAAATCCTTATATCTAGTTTATTTGAAATACTAAGATCATATCATTGATGGTCAATCAAGAGCAAGCATTAAGCATAAGTATGAAAGAACAAAACCTAACATCAATATATACTCAAAGTAATATAAAATCATCAATATCCATACAAAGATTCAAAGTAATCCCTAACTACAACTCAACTAATCATTTAACATGAAAATATATACAAAATCGGTGCTCAAAGGATAAGGAAAGAGAAGAAAACTAAGGGAGAAGGAAGGAAGTATATGGATGTGATCTTCTATACTTGAATCATCTTCCATAAGGAAGATAACCTCTAACCTTAACTCCCTAGGCCTCCAATCTGCCTAGAAATGAAATTCTACCCGCAGCTTTTCTAAACCCAAAACAGCTCTTTCTCTAAAACTCCCTAAAAATTCTATTAAAATTGTATTTATAGGCCTAGAAAACATAGTCACACCGTGACATTAACATACCTACGCCGTGACGCATTTCAATTTAGGTCACCAACGCCGCAGCATTAAAATGCCACATCGCGGCGTACAAATTTCATAGCTCTCTGTTTGGATGTAGGGGATTCACCACGCTGCGGCATTGATATGCCTACACCGCGCGTCAGCTGCCAGAATATTTCTTTGGCTTTCTCTTCCAGTTTTAGCTCAAATGCTCCTTATATCAACTTGTTTAGAGCCCTTCCTAAAATAGAAAAATCACCAAGTCAATAACAGTTGCAAATTCACTTAATCACTAACATAATACGCACAGTTTGCTCAATATCATATATGAAAGATATCAGAATTGAATATAACAAATATAAGCACAAAACCTTCCAAATGTGCGTACAATGAGGACTTAAGTAATTAATGAAAGCATAGATACAAGGCACAAATAACTACATTTGATGGAGTTATCACACCCCCAAACCTAGACTTTTACTAGTCATCGAACAAAATAAAGTATATTTAAGTAAACTTACATTAACAATTTATACTTTACATGCATTCAGTAGCTTTCAATTTCAATTTTCATTTAAACAAAACCAGTGTAGAATGATTATATCAGTCCTCAATGAATGCAAGAATCTCACAATCAACTTCACACATATATAATCATAAACATGCTAATAATCTAACATATATTCTTGCAGATCACATTTATCACAAACATGCAAGTAAACTTCTCCTAGTCAAATCATACACATCTGGATAAGTTTATAAGCATACATGCAATTGAATCATATAATCCACAAAATTAATCTTAAACTTTCTCTCCACTAATGTAAACTACACATAATTAAGGATCAAAAGGGTCTTTAACAGCTTGTAATGTCAGGCTATGGTAATGGGCATATGAAAAGAAGTGAAAGGATAAACATCAAACATTGAGAAACATAAATATGTTATTTCAAGACTTGAGTCATCAAGTGATACTATTAGGGTAATCGATAGTGAAAGAAGAAAACCATTCAATGCTTTTTATACTTTTCATTTCTTATGCTTTGCTTGTTTTTCTCTTTCTTTCTTTCTTTCTTTTTTTTACAAAGCAATGTTTTTTCTTCAATTTTGCATCTGGTTCCTTTAGGCTCATTTTGTATTGAATATAAATGCATACCCCTAATCATTGAACTCACTTCAAGAAATAACACATCATGTACTCAACAAACATTGATGGTAGGAAGAAAATGCAATACTTTCACATGCATTAGAATGGTTAACAGGTTAACAAACACAATGGGGGAATGAAAAACATATAAGGCCAAACAATTATAAGGCGTCAAAATGGGACCTAGAGATATTACCATATCAAGGTAAGTTTGAAAAGACTCAATCGGTTCAAATAATGCCCTAATCATTTCCTCAATCATGCACAATCTAGGATTTTGTCTCAAGAGAGTTTAACAATAATTTCTAGGATAATCGAAATCTCTACATGCACATCCATAAACTTTCTCTAAACATGCATTCTTATCATTTTTAAAGTTACACTTGCATCTAAGTGAGATGTAAATCATACATAAAAAGTAACTAAATTGTTTTACATGCTTCTGATCACATAAATTGCAACCATTTATATCATTGGATAACTAATTCCACACTAGCATTAGTCTGACCATGCATTAAAAATTGAAAAATTTTCATCAGAAACTCATTAGTAATAGTCAAACTTAGCATATGATCATGATAACATGGTGACTATCATTACTGCATACTTAAAATATCAAAACACGTTATACAAATTCAATATTATAATAACAACATATAATGATACTCTCTCAAACCGAAGTGAAACAGTGTCCTCACTGTCCATGATTTCTAGGGTATCTGAGCCTAAATAAATATTAAAAATTTGAAAGCCAAGTGTACCACAAATATTTAAAAGCACTTAAAATAAACTAACTATGTACATTATATACATTACAGGATGATATGTCGTACACAACATCCATGCCTCGACATTTGGTCAGAATGGGTACTTGCAGCGCCCAAGTCACATCTCTTTTTTTCCACAAGTTTAAAGGGCACGCCACGATGTTGAACTTGCCACGTCGTGGCGTTGAGCTCTCTGGATTTTAGCTTTGATATGCACAAAATAACTATCACACCGCGGCATGAAACAGACTTACGCCATGACGTAAGAGGTCAGCCTACAAAATTCTACAGCAAACTCAGTTTTGCTACATAATTTGGTCCATAGAGGTCCTCAACATCTCTTAAACTTGTCCAAATAGCTAGAACATAAAATATATGACTAAAAACTATCAAAAATGTAAAATCAACATATTAACCTATATGTGGCTTAAAACTAAACATAAAAACTAACTAAACTCACAACAATCAAACATACTAACTACAAAATTACAATAATCCTACATACTAATATATATATATATATATATATATATATATATATATATATATATATATATATATATATATATATATATATATATATATATATATATATGAGATGAGTTTTTATTGTGAGAGGGTGAGAGGAGTAAATCTTGACCATACAACCATACATGGATGGTCAAAATTAAAAATTACTTAAAGGTCATGTGACCACTTAAAAAAGTCACATGCATTTATATTCTAATCTTGACCATTTATGTAAGATCCAATGGTCAACATTTACTCCTCTCACATCTTACAATAAACACTTCATATATATATGTAGGGGACATATATAGTGAGATGAGTTTTTATTGTGAGAGGGTGAGAGGAGTAAATCTTGACCATACAACCATACATGGTCAAAATTAAAAATTACTTAAAGGTCATATGACCACTTAAAAAAGTCACATGCATTTATGTTCCAATCTTGACTATTTATGTAAGATCCAATGGTCAACATTTACTCCTCTCACCTCTTATAATAAACACTCCTCTCACCAGAGTAAGATCATATATATATATATATATATATATATATATATATAAACTTAAAACTCACTAAGACTATAAAAAGTAACACAACTACAAAAATCAAGCATACTATATAAGACTTAAAAATTACCAAAAACATAAAAACTAACAAAATCATAAAAACCTGGGTTCCCTCCCAAGAAGGGTCTGAGTTATAGTCCCGGTAGGACTTTCACAAGGCAAACCTCCAAAATGCACTTCAATATGCATCTCATTGGATTATGAGTGGTTTGATCTCAAAATGGATGGATCGGATGGTAGACCTTCTTTTGCCTAAGTGAGGTTCTCCATTGGGGCTTCTCGAACTCCCTCAAAGGCGTCAAATGATTAAGCTCATCCTCCATTTATTGTACCTAAAATTCAAAGAATGAAAACTTAAATGAAAAAGAACTATACAACTTGAATTAGAACTAAATAAACTCATTGTTGATATTAGCAATACAAAAATAGACCGTCATCCCCGACAATTGCCAAGGAATAAGGCTACTGCTATACGAAAATAGACCAACATCCCCGCCAAAAACTTGTTCGCTCTTTTGCTTACCGCAAGTGTATGGATCACACTTGTAGTGTAGCTTGGAGTCGGATATTGTTCCGACGAGGATGTTGGCTTCCAATGCTAAGTATCAACCAATAGCTTATCTAAATTCTATTCAAGAACATATAAAATAGGAGAAAGTGCAGTAAAACTAATCTAAAGACAGAAAATCGATAAATGAAAGTAAACATAATGGTTTAGAGATTTAGGGAATCCTTTTTCATCTTATGCTTCAATTAATGCTATGTAATCCTTATAAGCAATATTAATGAATAGTTAAGTTAGCTTGAGAATCTACTTTAGTTAAAAGCCTATGTCTAGCGCAATCAACCATGCTTTATTTGCCTAGTTCACTATGTTTCCGTAAGAACTAGTGCAAACTCCATTCATTAAGATTTATTATCAAACACGCGCTATGCATGACCAAGTGGTACATTTCAATCTCATTAGCGAATTAACTTATCCAAGCTAATTGAACTCATCGAACATGCATCAACCACACCATATCCATATTCACAAATCCCTATATCTAGTTCATTTGAAATGCTAAGATCATACTATTGATGGCCATTCAAGAGCAAGCATTAAGCATAGGTATATAAGAACAAAACCAAATATCAATATATACTCAAAGTAATATAAAATCATTAATATCCATACAAAGATTCAAAGTAATCCCTAAATACAACTCAGTTAATCATTGAACACGAAAATATACATAAAATCAGTGCTCGAAGGATAAAGAAAGAGAAGAAAACTAAGGGCGAAGGAAGGAAGCTCATAGATGTGATCTTCTATGCTTGAATCATCCTCCATAAGGAAGATGGCCTCCAACCTTAGCTCCCCAGGCCTCCAATCTGTCTAGAAATGAGATTTCAGCCGCAACTTTTCTAAACCCAAAATGACTCTCTCTCTCTAAAACTCCCTGAAAAATCTATTAAAATTGTATTTATAAGCCCAGAAAATAGAGTCACGTTGGAGCATTAACATGCCTACATCGCGATGCATTTCAATTTAGGTAACCAATGCCGCAACATTAAAATGCCACGTCGCGGCGTACATATTTCGTAGCTTTCTATTTACATGCAGGGGATTCACCACGCTGCGGCGTCAGCTGCCAGAATGCTTCTTTGGCTTCCTCTTCCAATTTTAGCTCAAATGCTCCTTATATCAGCTTGTTTGGAGCTCTTCCTAAAATAGAGAAATCACCAAGTTAATAACAGTTACAAATCCACTCAATCACTAACATAATACGTACAGTTTGCTCAATATCATATAAGAAAGGTATCAGAATTGAATATAACAAATATAAGCACAAAACCTTCTAAATATACATATAATAGGGACTTAAGCAATCAATGAAAGCATAGATATGGGGCACAAATAACTACATATCATGGAGTTATCAATTTGCTCTATTTATTTATCAACCACGTTTCTCCACTTCTGTTGACACTTAGTCAAATTTTTAAGTGTGAAACTATGAAGTATAATTTTGACACAGAAGCATCCACGACAAATGTTATTGCTTTATCTTGGTCATCGATCGGTTACTCTTTACCTCTTTAAACCTATTTTTAGGGTTATGGGTTAAGGTTAGGCTTATTAGGGTACGGGTTAAAACCCTTGAATTCTCTTCTTGAACTCAATTACTGATAAAGTGATTTCCCCTTTTTGTCATTTATTTACGTATTGAAATATTTGATTCTAATTGGGCATTGTATTCCTCAGACCTCTACAAGGTGCGATAATCTTGTGGGTTGCAATAGTTGTAGGTGCATAAACTTTGAAATATGATTTTGATACATAAGGCTCTTGAAGTGGCATCTTTTCTAGACCATGACAGACGTTACTTCCTTATCTTGGGCTATGATCTACTACTCTTAACATCTTTAAACCTTTTTAGGCTTATGTGTTAAGGTCAGACTCATTAGGGTATGAGTTAAAACCATTGAATTCATTCATTGAACTCGGATACCAGTCAAGTGGATTCCCCTTTTTGACCTTCATTTATGCATCAAAATATCTTATCCTAATTGGACCTTGTATTCATTGGACCTCTCCAATGTGCCATAACCTTGTTGGTTGCAATAGTTATAATTGGGATAATTGTTCTTTGTCGAAATAAGTATTCTTTGGACCATGCCAAGGAAGCATTGGGCCTTGCCAAGGTGACCATATGCGACTTTTTGGGTAGCACCAAGATGATGTTAGGCCAAAGTACTCATGGACGCGAAGTCACAACTGAGGTACTGGCTTAGATAAGAATAGGTCGAAGTACTCATGAATTCAAAGTCACAGTTAAGGTACTGGCTGGGATGGAGGCATGGCCGAGCTCCTAGATCTTTCTTGGCTGGGATGGAGGCATGGCTGAGATCGAAGGTCCTTCACGGACAAGATGGAGGCATGTAGAGGTCCAAAGTCCTTCGAGCCAAGGTACTTATGGCTGCAAGTATACGCCGAGGTACTGACCTCCATGGTGCATTTTGGCTCCAGGATGCCATTAATTGGCATATAGGTGTGGTACATAACAAAACAAGATAAATATTTGAAGTCATTGAAGCCATCTCAAACCAAGTTGCTTTCATGGCTGTGTAACCATGGTGGTTCCTTTTATTAGGAATTTTTTGTGGTTGAGGTCATTTGAGTAGCAAAACTTATATAATTTTCATAAAAGGAAATCAGTCAAAGTGAGCTTCCAACTTAGTAGTCATAAATCTATCTCCTTACCGCTAAGTGGGTGGAACCATCCCATTGGTGGTGCTTCTTATAATCAATGAGTAGATAAGAAAGCTTATGATAATTAATTTAATGCCCAAAAATTTTAAACTAATGTAGTGGCAGAAAGAACTATACAACCAATGGTTACTAGTGATGTCCACACATTTAGTTTTGTGCACATGTCAAATGTATATTGTGTAGTGCTTTTCTAATCAAAGGCAATAAATATTTTTCCATTATATGAAAATTAAGGAAGTCATCCTTGAGCGTAGCTTTCACACAATCAACACGCAAATTGGCTCCTTCTTGAGCGGTGGTGATGACATCTATTGGCTAAACCTTGTGGCCATTGATGCTATGCTGTGAATGGAATTTCTTGTCACGAAGGCAGCTTATGGATATAGGTCATTACAGGAATTTACAATATACGACCATCAAATAACAATTCTTGTTGGAGTCATTATAATTTGTAATATTTGATAACTGTAAAAAGATGTCAAAATGATGACCATAGTAATAAGAAATAAAGAACTCATAATGATAAGCACTAATGATTACCATAATGATAGACAATAATGATGAGCCATCATTATTTAGTTAATGGTGGTCGACATTGTGCCAATCCATGGTATATGTTGTCATTATCTGAATGGCAATCTTTCTTGTCGAGTTTCACGCACGACATAGTTATGGAAATTAAATTGATGCATATTAAAGCTAATTAACTAAGGGTTATCGTAGACAAAATAAATTGCATAGGTGATAGTTAGTGTCAATCAGACATGCTGATTAATGGAGAAGAGGAGGGATCAGTTGTTACTTGCTTGTAATTTTTCTTGATATTTATTTTGACAAATTTAGATTTGAAGAGATTGAAAGTCTCTAACTTTAACATGTTTGGACATTATTTCATCACAATGAATCTTGGTGAAGAGAGTTAGTTCCAATTTCATGTTACTCGTTGGCTAGGGCCATGGAAATAAGATTTGTGGAATGAGAAAGTTTTACCCATTTCTGAATTACCTCTTATCTTTCAAGTTCAACTTTCCTCTTTCGTTGTGCCATCGACTTCATATCATTCATGATGGAAAGTCAGTAGAAAATAAATTCAGGATCTAATCCCAACATATCTGTCGACTTCCAGGAAAAGAGATCCTTGTTTTCTCAAGAAATTCTATTAACAAGGATCCTTCTTCCAGGCTTAGATGTCCTCCATTCTTTGTTACCTGGTCAGGCTTGACACCAAGTTGAAAGAACTAAAGTTATCCATCAAGTTAAGGGTACGTACCATAGATCTCTTCATGAACATCTAGCTCAATCAGAAGGACATTAACTTGGTCCATAATGACTAGAACTAGGTACTTACGTTGGTATGTTGCTTCTTGGAAATCTTTAGGCTTTCATTATAGCACTTCCTTGTTGTAGTCTGATCTCCTTTATTCATAACAACCCTGTCCTACTGGTCGAGAAATTTCATAGCTAAGTGGGGTGTAGAGATGACAACCTCGAAAGCGTTGAGTGAGGGGCGACCTAATATGACATTATAAGTCGAAGGATAATCAACCATAAGAAATTTGACTTTAAGTGTCTTGAAAAGAGAATCCTTCCCCAAAGTTAAATAAATCTCGATGTATCCCACTGGAGTGATCTAGTTTCTAGTGAATCTGATCAACTCTCCAATATACAGGATTAATTCCTTCTTTGATAGTCCTAACTTTCCAAATAGATCTAGAAACATAATGTCAGTCGAGCTCCCTTAGTCAACAAATATGTGATGAACTTCAGCATTGGTTATTATTCCCGAGATCACTATAGGATCGTCGTGATATGGGATAGTGTATTCGTAATCCTCACCAACAAATGAAATCGGCAGGGTCTTTCTTGCTCTATTATCCGACTTAGCTCCTAAGAGAGATTTTATGCTCAATATAGCATGGAATGCTTTTTCCTTGCATTTCCTAATTCACCGCCACCCACGAAGCCCCCCCAAAATGATATTGATTGTTTGACTTACTTCTGTATGGCAACGTTCATTGGGATTATCCCGGAATTATGTCATTTCTTTGTTCTAGGCGTTACCTCAAGATAGACCTGTGCCAGAGTGTTCGTTCCTTATAGGTGAGTGTCTTCTTTCATATAGTGGAGATGGGCTTCTTCGAGAACTATAGCTCCATTTTCTATTATTTTGTCCTCCTCTTTGATTATGATTCTGAGATTGACGCATATAATAGCCTAGGCGGCCATCCCGGATCATGGACTCAATGGCGTTTTGAAGGTTGATACAATCTTCAGTATTATGCCCTTGACCTTCATGAAATATACAGTGTTTAGATTTATCCTTCAGTGCATGTTTTCTTAAGAAGGAGGTCTTTGCATGTCCCTAAACTCCGTATTCATTACCTCCTTAAAGACTTGAGTCCGAGGTGAGTTGAAGGGGGGTGTAACTCTCATACTTTCCTTTCAAAGGTGGCCTTGAGTTTCAACTTTGTTGGGTGGGTTTTCCGGGCTTAGGTTTGTCATCTTCTCCTTTCTCCATATGCTTCCTAGCCCGGAAAATGTCTTTCGTATTAATGTATTTTTTAGCTCTAGCACGGAACTCGAATGTAGTCTTGAGTTCCTTTTTAGCAAGAGAAATAGATAATGGCCTAGGGCGAAGTCCTTCCCTCATGTAATCTACTCTGAGTTTTTCATCCCAATCATGAATATTTACTATTTCTTTATTGAGCCGAGATATAAAGTCTCTAAGAGATTCTGTCTTTTCTTGTTTAATATAAGAGAGACATGAAATGGATTTCGGTTGTGCTTTACTAGTGGTGAAGTACAACAAAAATCTCGAGGACAAGTTTCCCTATTTAATAATGGATTTAGGAGTCAAAATGTTGAGCCATCTTAGGGCGGCTTTTTTCAAAGAAAGATGAAAAGTGCAATACATGAGCAGATTATCTCTCTATCAAATAGGAGAGAGAAATATAAGCATCTAAGTGCTCTTGACGGTCTGTGGTCCCATCATAGGCTTCAATATTTGTTGGATATTTGAAACTGTTAGGGATCTCATAGACCATCAGTCTGTCGGAGAAATGTTGGTTTTGTTTAACCGAATTCTTTAATCCTTGGTTATGCTCTTTGTTTCCCCGAACCGGGATTTCATCTCTCTGATTAGGTTTTGTGATCTTGGAATACTTTGGATGATGTACCCTATCACAAGCTAGGTCCTTTTGATTTTCTTGATCCCTATTAGGAATTTAGTTTTCATCTTCTTTCTCCTGGTTGACAGCTCTCTCCAGATTATGAATACGTTCGTATTGGAGTCTAATAAGAAAGATGAGTTCTTCTCTGGATAGCTCTGGGAGACCGGATTCGCCCTAGTGGGACCGAACTCCATTATTATTCACCCGAGCTCTTAAGCGTTGCAATGCTGATACCCGCTGTCTAGTCTCTCCAGAAGGTACTCCTTATAGACCGAGTTGTTGCCTCACTAGAACTCTCTGCGGCGGAGAAGAGAGATTTTCACCAGTATGGGAAGTCTCTACCCCTTCCTACCCTGGTTCCGATTGGACTGCAATCGGCTCCTGGGGCTTATAAATGGGAGTGGATACCAGACGACGGCTAGGAGAAGGTTGATTATGAGTGGCAGAGAAGTGATTTTACCTTGTAGTAACCATGATGGTGGTAATGCGAATTGAAATTTATCTGTTCCCATAGATGATGTCAATGTTCTAAAGGACTTTTAGAGAATCACTTGAATAAGGTTGATATAGGTGATTTCCTTTGATGCACGATGGTTGTGATGGTAGTGCGAGGGGTGAGTACCTACAAAAGGCACTCTGATGCTCAAGTTAGACTGTGCATAAGGTGGGTAGTGTTTGGAATTAGATGCCTACCTTTGCTACCTTGTGTGGTATCTATAGGAGCGTCTTGGTTGATAATAATCATAGTTAAATCTGCATTAAATACTATTATTTAGGATAAGAATATAGTAAGATTGTTATCTCTTACAATTGATTCCTTTATTTATGAGGGATATAATTGATTTCTCTATCTATGAAGGATTCTGTTAGAGATTTACTCCTCAGAAAGAGGAATATTTATTTATCCAATAATGCTCATAAATATCTAAGATTCAATTCTAGCAGGTCGAGTTGCTCCTAAACCGTTAACTCGGAACTCAATCCAAAACAGATCGAATTGCATGACTTTTCACTTACACTTCGTATGCAATTTCAGATGTCCCGATCGACTAATTAATTAATTATTTAATTTTTATAAGATTCATATATGTTGTTAACAAGATGAGATAGGCCGGGCTTAATTTAACTCAAATCATAATTAAGTTATAAATTTTTTAAAAGTATGTAATTAAATATAAAAGATAGTTTATATTATATTATTTTTTAAATAAATTATAGTAATATAAATATCTTGTCATATTATATAAAAGATATTAATTCAACTAAAAAATTATTATTTATTATTTATTACTAATTATAAAAAAATTATAAGTCTTGAATGTATACTAGGTGTAATTTATAAAATATGAATTAGTTCCAATTAACTTTAGATCAAGACAGGCTATCATCCTACACTCAGCTCTGAACACCATTAATAGATTATGATTTAGTCTATACAATTCATGTAGATTAAGTTAATAAATAATTGATACATCATTGTTTCAAATGTAAAATAGTTTAGTGGTACAAAAATTTAAATAATTATTTAATGTAAAATGATGATGTATAATATTTTTCATTAGTTTAATTTACACAATAGACTAAGTTTAAATAAGAATTTCTTCTTTTATATTCATTCTCATTTTTTCAGTAACAATCCATTAGAGTTTTATTCTTCATACACCTAGTTTTTATGACAAATCCATATGCATTCCTTTTTGAGAGAAAAAAAAAACAAAGACATATTTCTCAATATAACAATTTTATTCCAACATTTGAATTTTTAAATTTTTCTTTCTCGTACCTTTTATGAAGAAAAAGAAGGAAGAAGAAAGAAAAAAGAAAAAAGAAAAAAGAAGGTGAATTTCTCTAATCTTTTTTATAATAAAAGGTAAATGTAAAAAGCAAAGTGTAAGATGCCAATTGCAGGAGTAACATATCTATTCTCAGTACCTACTTTTTCATTTCCTAAACAAGAAGGCATAAGACTTTGCCACAAAAAATTGGTGTAAGAATAATTTGTTGGATCCTTAATCCAACATTGGCCTTATATGTAAATAATTATATATTGTAAGTTGTCACTTAAAGTTGAGCCCAATTAAAAGTGATTTGATAAGGTTTGGATTATTTGGGCTTTAATGTATCTAATAGGATATGGGCCTTTAATGTGTAGAGACTAAATGGTAATTCTATTTTTGCGATGGGCTAAAATAGAAATGTCAATAGATAACCCTAGGGTTGTCAATAAAATATGTGATGGTCCCCAGGTCACACGTATCGTTCTTATTTTTCTTGACATCCCATCATCAGAAAGAAGCAGAGGGAAAGCTAAAGGGTTCTCTCAGGAAATACGTGTAGATTTGGAAGATCAAAACTGCATGACTCTGAAGAGTTATTGGTCATCATGAATTCAGGTACGCTACCGCACAATTTCTTAATGATCAACATGATTATTTTCAAGTTATCGATGATTATTTTTCATCTAAGGGGTTTATTCCGGTTCCAACAATTGGTATTAGAGCAAGTTATATTTGATCATTAAGAAATTCTTTATTTTTTATGAATCTGGTTTTAATTTATATGATTTAAAATTGAATTAAGCGGTGATTTTTTGGATATTTGCGTGTTTTTCAATTGTAAATTTGATTTGTGCATACGTATGATCAGAAACCAATAAAGGCAATAATCTGGTATTGATTGTGTGTATATATATATATATATATATTATTCTAGAAATCACACGCACAAATGTAGATTGATTTTATCAATTTGTATGTATTGTTTCTGGAAAATTACAAATGTTATATGTTTATTTTGGGTATTTTTTTTGCCATCCTAAATTTAAATATTGGAAAAGTTTATATATTTTTGGGATAAATTAATTGAAACAACATGTCATCAAAGTGACCTCTCTTGTGGAGAATAATTTATTTTTAAAATATAAAAAGTTATGTGCTTGTAATTTATGTAGATACTGATCGGCCCAAAAGAAGGTGAGTATTTTACAGAATTGTAAATGCATTTGTGGTGATAAATGCGTGATAATTATTCGGTTTTACATGTGATCAATGAATCAGCCCAAAGGAAGATTTATTATTTGACATGTTCTTATTATCAGTGTTTGATTACTACGCCAAGGTATCACTAAAAAGTTAATATTTTGTCCAAAGATAAAATATTAATGGATTCCCGATATCTTGAGATGGGGTTTACCTTATTTGAATTTAGTATTACTTTGATTTTGAGACTTATCTGAGCATGTTTTGTTTGTTTATTGTTCTCGATTCAACTATGAATGATCCTGCGAGTATTACTGCCAACATTAACTCTATTCTTATGCTGAATGGCTCAAACTTCAAGTTTTGGAAAGAAAATATCTTAATAGTTCTTGGAGTAATGGACATTGACCTTGCGTTAAGGGTTGACTCTCCCCCGCTGCTTACGGATCAAAGTACCTCTGAAGATAAGAGGGAGATGGAAATATGGAAAAGGTCAAATCGCATGAGTGTGATGATCATGAAGAAGGCGATTTCAGAAGCATTCAGGGACACCATAGCTGAAAAGATAACTACATCTAAGGAGTTCTTTACAGATATTGAAAAGAGGTTTGTCAAGAACGAAAAGGCTGAAATAGGTATGCCCTTGGCAAAACTAATTTCAATGAAGTATATGGGTAAGGGCAACATCAGGGAGTACATCATGGAGATGTCTCATATTTCTTCAAAGCTGAAAGCACTTAAGCTAGAACTCTCTGAGGACTTGCTGATGCATCTGGTTCTGATATCTCTTCCGACACAGTTTAGTCAGTTTAAGGTGAGCTATAATTGTCAGAAAGAGACTTGGTTTCTGAATGAGCTCATCTAACATTGTGTTTAGGAAGAAGAAAGGTTGAAGCAAGACAAGACAGAAAGTGCTCATTTTGCCTCTACCTCAAAGTATAAGGGCAAGGGACTGAAGAGGAAAATGGATAAGGAAGTTGCAGATACGGCGCCTCAAAAGAAACAACAAAAGAAACCAAATGAATCAAGAGGTAGTGTTTGTTTCTTTTGTGGAGCTGAAGGGCATGTGAAGAAGCATTGATGTAACTATCACGCATGGCGTACTAAGAAAGGTATGCTTCTTAATTTGATTTGTTCTGAGGTTAATTTAACTTCGGTGCCTAAACACACATGGTGGATAGATTCTGTTGCCACAACTCACATCAGTGTGTCTACACAAGGTTGCCTGAATTGCCGAAAACCAAGTGATGGTGAAAGATACATCTATGTAGGTGACGGTAAGATGGTTCAAGTTGAGGCAATTGGAAAATTTAGATTATTGTTAAACACTGGATTTTATTTGGATCTTGATGAAACATTTATTGTATCGTCTTTTAGATGAAATTTGATTTCTATTTCTGTTTTGGACAAATTTGGTTATTCTTGTTCATTTGGGAATGGAAAATTTAGTTTGTTTCATGATTCAAAATTAGTTGGTTCTGGTTCTTTGTTAGGTTACGATAATCTTTATTCGCTTAATACGATTGCTTCGTTTAATGAATCTCTGCAATTAAGTACACGAGGCATGAAAAGGAAATTAACCGATGAGAATTCAGGTGCGTTATGGCATAAGAGATTAGGTTACATCTCTAGACGAAGAATAGAGAGACTTGTGTTAAACAAAATTCTAGAACCCTTAGATTTTACAGATTTTGATATTTGTATTAGGGGCAAACAAACCAACAAAAGGAGATTTGAGGCCAATACGACTTTAGACGTCTTAGAACTTATACATACAGATATTTGTGGGTCATTCCCTACAGCTGCTTGGAATGGTCAACAATACGATATTTGTGGGTCATTCCCTACAAAAATTATAAAAGCTTGGAATGGTCAACAATATTATATAATATTCATAGACGATTTTTCAAGATATGACTACATTTATCTCATTAATGAAAAGGGAAAGTCATTGGATGTGTTCAAATATTATAAGGCTGAAGTTGAGAACCAACTCAACAAAAGAATCAAAAGCATCAGGTCTGACCGTGGTGGTGAGTACTATGGTAGATATGACGGTTCAGGTGAACAACGTCCAGAACCTTTTGCTAAATTCCTAGAGGAATGCGGTATCATCCCACAGTACACTATGCCGGGCTCGCCCACTATGAATGGTGTTGCTGAAAGACGAAACAGGACACTTAAAGACATGGTAAGAAGTATGATTAGTCATTCTACCTTACCAGAATCACTCTAGGGAGAAGCACTTAAAACTGCAGCATATATCCTCAATAGAGTTCTAACTAAAGCAACTACAAAAACCCCTTACGAACTTTGGACCTAAGATGCTCCATGACAAAGGTAAATATTTTACGAATTAGCCGTTAGATTAATTTTTAATTTCAGAATGAATTTATTTGACAGCATTTATTACGCAAAGGTTGGTGAAACCAATGAGAAGAAGGCTTGCTCACCAAGGCTTAATCTTAGCCTTTGATTCATCCAATGGTTTGGATGAAGCCAAGTTCTTTGGTGACCAAAAGGTAAAAATCCTAATTTAAAGCATTTGCATGTTTAGGGTTGTCCAGCTGAAACAAGGCCTTATAGGCCAAATGAAAGGAAATTGGACTCAAGGACGATTAGTTGCTATTTTATTGGATACTCTGAAAGGTCCAAGGGTTACAACTTTTATGATCCCACAACTAAGTCAATTTTTGAATCGAGAAATGCCCAGTTCTTTGAGGATGTCGAGTTTGCCGGGAGAGATATAGTTAGGGACATTGTCTTTGAAGAGGAATATATTGATATTCCCACAAGTGTTATTGACATTGTTCAGGAACCTCTTCCTGACCCTGTTGAAGACACAATAGATCAAGACAATATCGAACCTCCCATGCAAGAAATTATTCCAGAAGAACAAACTCTTCCACCTCAAGAACCTATGCCATTAAGGAGATCCACGAGAGAAATGAGAAGTGCAATACCAGATGATTACATTGTATTTCTCCAAGAACATGAGGTTGACATTGGTGTGATGGAAGATGATCCGATCAACTTTCTTCAAGCCATGGAAAGTTCTAACTCTCAAAAGTGGATTGATACCTTGAATGAAGAGATTAAGTCTATGCAGGACAATGACGTTTGGGATCTTGTCTCATTGCCTGAAGGTGCAAAACCCATTAGTTGCAAATAGATATTTAAGATCAAGAGGGATTCAAAATGCGATGTTGAAAGATATAAAGCTCGTCTTGTCGCAGAGGGATTTACACAGAAAGAAGGCATCGACTATAAAGAAACTTTCTCTCCGGTATCTTCGAAGGACTCTTTCAAGACTATAATGGCTTTGGTGACACATTTCGATCTTGAGTTACATCAGATGAATGTAAAGACGATGTTTCTCAATGGTGACATTGATGAGACAATCTACATGGTGCAACCAGAAAACTTTGTTTCGAAAGACTCAAAGAATATAGTTTGCAAACTTAAGAAATCCATCTATGGGCTCAAGCAAGCATATCGACAATGGTATTTCAAGTTTCATCAAGTAATCAACTCATTTGGTTTTGAGGTGAATTTGGTAGATGATTGTATATATCATAAGTTTTGTGGGAGCAAGTATATTTTTCTAATTTTATATGTTGATGACATTTTGCTTGCCAACAATGATATAGAATTATTGCATGAAACCAAGAGATTTCTAGCTAAGAAGTTTGAGATGAAAGACCTTGGTAATGCATCTTTTGTATTGGGCATACAGATAGACCGAGATCGTTCTCAGGGTATTCTTGGATTGTCACAAAAAGACTATATTGAAAAGGTTCTCAAGAGATATGGCATGCAAAAGTGTAAACCAGGTGATACCCCTGTGGCTAAGGGAGATAAGTTTAGTCTCAATCAGTGTCCTAAGAATGGCTTTGAAGAAAAGGAAATGCAGAAGATTCCCTATGCATCAGCAGTAGGGAGTCTGATGTATGCTCAGGTCTGTACGCGTCCTGATATTACGTACATTACAGGGATGTTGGGCAGATACTTAAGTAATCCAGGATTAGACCATTGAAAAGCAGCCAAACGGGTCATACGATACTTGTAGAGAACGAAAGACTACATGCTCACATATCGGAGGTCGGATAAGCTTGAGATCGTTGGGTATACTGACTCTGATTTTGCTGGATACCAAGATAGTATGAAATCTACATCGGGCTATATATACCTGCTAGCTGGAGGTACTATTTCTTGGAAAAGTGCTAAACAGTCTCTTATAACCTCTTCTACTATGGCAACAGAGTTCATAGCATGTTATGAGGCGTCCAATCATGGAATTTGGCTGTGAAATTTTGTCACGGGGCTCCGCATAGTGGATGGTATTGAAAGACCACTCAAGTTATTTTGTGACAATAAATCAGTTGTTCTATTTTTCAATAGCAACAGGAACTCGACAAAGTCGAAGCACATAGACATCAAGTTCCTTGTTGTCAAAGAAAGAGTTCAGAGTGGACAGTTGTCTATAGAGCATATTAGAACAAACTCTATGGTTACGGATCCGCTTACTAAAGGGTTACCACCCAAAATGTTTCATGAGCACACTGCTCATATGGGTGTTATGTCATTAAGTGATGTTCAGTTTTAGTGGGAGTTTGTAACTTTTAAATACTTTTATGATATAGACTTTTTGGTTTATGTATGGTTTAAGAATATTTTCTGCAGAAATAAAGTTTTGGTATATTGACACTCTAATTTTGTTATGCTTTGATCTTACTAAGGTATAAGGAGGACCAATTGGAATTAGGCATATTAAGATCACATCACATGAAAATTCCATGCTACACATCCATATCATGATCCATGTCATTCATTTGTATCAGCATATGTGACCATTGAAGGGTTGAGTTACGATAATTGTAGCGAAGACTACTTTGATACTATATTGGTACGATTGATGGACCGGATTGGTTATAGATACTTTCGGTAATGACAATAACATTGAGCTCATATGGTTAATTTTATAATACATAATTATAAGGTTACACATATAGTCCAAGTGGGAGATTATTGGATCCTTAATCCAACATTGGCCTTATATGTGAATAATTATGTATTGCAGGTTGTCACTTAAGGTTGAGCAAAATTAAAAGTGATCTGATAAGGTTTGGATTATTTGGGCTTTAATGTATCTAATGGGATATGGGCTTTTAATGTGTAGAGACTAAAGGGTAATTCGATTTTGCGATGGGCTAAAATAGAAATGCCAATAAATAACCTTAGGGTTGTCAATAAAATAGGTGATGGTCCCCGGGTCACACGTATCGTTCTCATCTTTCCTGACATCCCATCATCAGAAAGAAGCAGAGGAAAAGCTAAAGAGTTCTTTCAAGGAATATGTGTAGATCTGGAAGACCAAAACCGCACGACCACCGCACGACTCTGAAGAGTTATAGGTCATCATGAATTCAGGTATGTTTTCGCACAATTTTCTAATGATCAACATGATTGTTTTCAAGTTATAGATGATTATTTTTCATCTAAGGGGTTTATTCCGGTTCCTACATAATTCTTGTGCATCCATTCAAGGCATATATATTTGGTGAAGTTATTCTATAAATTTTTTTTTTAAACGAATCAGCACATTTCTATAAGCTAATAGTTTTAATTTCTTAAAAGTACAAAAAAAAATTTTAAAAGATTTTATTTTTAAAACAACCTTTTCAACGAAGAGGGTTGTTTGCAATAAAAATTAATCCATAAGTAGCAGTTTTGTGTTAAAATGAAGGGTCAATGATGTGGAAAGTTAAACATTAATTACAAAAGAATGATGGTTGCTTCATATGATGAACATGAAGGAATGAATTGTATGATAAGAAACTTGAATGATTCTCCATGGAAATAGCAATGGCTATTAGCACAAAGGCCATGGAGTAAGTGGAAATCCCCCAACTCATTAAACATAATACAAATAAAATATATGACATATGACGTAAATAAAATATAGAATATGATATAAATACCAAAACAAAATCACTTCCGATAAATATCCTAGTCCTATAATATTTCATAACGAATATTCTCCCTCAATTATTTGGAAACATAACCAATATTCAGTATCAATGTATTACATAATGTATCAATGTATTATATATAATTTAGTTATATATAAAAATAAGAAATAAATATGCAATAAGTGTAGGTTCCATGTATTAAAATTGAGGATTGTTTTGGACTAGGTTTCAAATTAACGATTTAGGAGCAACTCGATTCATTAAAGTTGGATCTCAGATATTTATAAGTATTTTTAGATAAGTAAATATATTTATTTATGAGGAGTAAATCTCTCTAGAATCTTAAAAAATAAAGAAGTTAGTTATAAGATATAATAATCTTATTAGATTCTCATCTTAATTAATAATATTTAATATAGATTTAAACATATTTTTATCTACCAAGATGCTCCTATAAATACCATACAATGTAACAAATGTATGCATCGAATCCTAAACACCCTGTCTACTTAGAACATGGTCTATCTTGAGCATCAGAGTGTCTTTTGCAGGTACACACTCCTCACACAACCGTCGTAACCATCGTGTATTGGAGCAAACCACCTTCAACAACCTCGTTGATAATTCCATAAAATGTAGTTATTTTGGCCCTATATTTGTGCTTTATAGATTGCTTAGTCCATGGTATCATGCATATTTAGAATATTTCAAGCTTATATTCATTGAATTTAATTGTGATATATTCTGATATGATCTTGAGCAAATTAGTACAATTCTTCACGTGATTATATGAATTTGTAACTATTATTAACTTGGTGATTTTTCTAATGCAGGAAGGACTCAAAACAAGCTGAACTATTGAAGACTTGGAGCCGCATTGGAAGAGGAAGGCCAAGGTCAAATTCAACATCTCACGCCGCGTCATGGTGCATTTAGAAAGCTGCATACTGAAACTCGGGGCTAGAGCTCCATGATGTAAAGATTTGAATATCACAGAGTTGTGACCTAATTCATCACGCGCCGCAGCGCTAGGAGGTTAATGTCGCAACATGAGAGTGAAAACTTTGGCCTATAAATACTATTCCATTAGATTTCTGAGAAAAAAGAACGTAGGAAGCAAGAGAAAACATAGTTAGAGTTCATATTTCATTATTTTAAGAGCATCAAAGGGAGTAAAAGTGGAAGCCATCATTATTCAAAGAGGATCTAGCATCCAAAGGCTTCAATCATAGTATCTTCTCTCTCTTCTCTTCATTCTCTCTTATTCTAAGTCATGGTCATGGATCTTTTTGTGAGATTTTCTTGTTCCATGGCCAACTAAGCTGTGTATTAGGATTTCTTTGGATCATCCTATGGATATTGAATGATTTTGTAATCTTTTGAGTTTATATATATGATTCGGCTTTACTCAATCATATAAATCTTAATGCTCTTGATTGTTTGATCAGCTTTTAAGTGATTTGTTGAAATCTAATGAATCTAGACATAGAAAGTTGGATTTAAGATCATAGGTATGATTGATGCATGTTTAATTTTATTTTAATAGTGGGGTGAGTTGATTTGCTAATAAGATAGCAATATACCTCTTGGTCATGCATAGTATTTGATTGAGAATAGATCTTAAGGAGTGTATTTTACACTAATTCTCATGGAAACATAGTGAATTAGGTAACTGAAGCATGGTTGATTGACCTAGATATAAGCTTTGAACTAAATTAGATTCACAAGCAAACCTAATCTTTTCATTTATATTGCTTATAAGAATTGCTTGTTAACAATTGAAGTAGGAGGTGAAGAAAGATTCCATATTCTCTAATCAACATCTTTTATTCTGATTTATTGCATTTTAGTCTTTATAGTTACTTTGAACAACCGTTTATAATTTGATTCTGGAGTCTAACGTAATCCTTATGAGAATGATATCCAACTATTGACTATATTACAAGTGCGACCTGTGCACTTGCGGTAAGCAAAAGAGTGAACACTCATTTAGGTAATTATCTGAACCCCATTCAAAACATTGACACTATCTGTGAGAAATAATAAACTTTGATTCCTATTACCACCACCATAATCACTACCAAGCAAAATCATGCTTCTGTAGCTCAGAATCAACCATCGTCTGGTCGCCATTCGGCATCCATTCATATCCAAGATCCAGTTGTTGCTCAATTGGAACCCAAGTGTGATGGGGAAGAGATTTCTCGTACCGGTGAAAACCTTTCCCCTCAACAGCGATGCGTTCCTGCAACACAATGACTTGGTTCATGCGGAGGCCCCTCTAGTGAAGTTAAACCACAAATATAGGCGTTGTAGCATTTAGGTGCGAGGGAGAACAATGAAAGAGTTCAGTCCCAGTAGGGCAAATCATGTTTCCTTAAACTATCACAAGAGGAACTAATCTCCCTGGTTAGACTCCAGGATGTATGTATTCATGACCTGGGGAGAGCTACTAACAAGAAAAAGAAGGACAAAAATTGGGTTCTCCACAGGAATCGCAACAATAGAAAAGAACCAACCCATGATAAGGGATGTGACCTAGAAAATTCCAGGGTAACAGAACTTGGACAAAGAGCCAAAAACCTGGTGCTAGAAAATTAAGAACAGGAGCCCGGACGAAGGAAACTAGTTAAGTAGAATCAATCTTTCTCTAATGAGTTGATGGCCTACAAGATCCCTAGGCGCATCAAATACCCAACTAATATTGAAGCCTATGATAAGACCATAGGCCCCCAAGAGCACTTGGATGCTTATGTCTTTACTTTGTTGTTTGCTGGAGGAGAAGATTTACTCATATGTCGTACTTTTCCTCTCTTCTTGAAGAAAGCTGCCTTGAGATGGTTCACCACTTTAGCTTCGAAGTCAGTAGTTGATTAGTAAGACTTGTCATCGAGATTTTTGCTACACTTCACTACTAGTAAGGTGTAGCCGAAATCCATTTCATGTCTCTCCCATATCAAGTAGGGAAAAGAGGAATCACTTTGAGATTATATTTTAATAAAGAAGTAGTAAACATTCGTGATTGGGACGAAAGACTCGGCTTGCATTACATGAAGGAAGGTCTCTGCCCCAGAGCATTTTCCTTTTCACTTGCTAAAAAAAAAGCCTAAGACGATGGACGAGTTCTAAGCTAAGGTTGATAAGCACATCAACATGGAGGATGTTATCCACACTAGGAAGCATCTAGATAAGGGAGAAGATGTCAAACCAAAACCTGGTTAGGCTCCTCTACAATCCCAGAATTAAAAGCCACCACTAAAAGGGAAGTACAAAAGTTATACCCCCTTCAATACGCCTCAGACACAGATTTACCAAGAGTTGATGAACACGAAGTTCATAGATGTTCAAAGGCCTCCTTCATTGAGAAAACACGCACACAATATAACTCTATGCATTGTATATTTCACGAAGGCTAAGAATATAACACTGATGACTGCATTAACCTTTAGGATGTTATTGAATCCCTATTCAAGGATGGCCATCTGGACCGATATGTTCGCCAATCCCGACATGATAATTAAGGGGGAGGAAGGAATTACAGGAAGAGAAGCTACAATCCTCGGAGAAGCCTATCTCCATATTAGAGAAGACAGTCACCCCTAAGGAATGAAAGTCTTATAGTGGGTCCATCTTAGGCCAATGTCCAAAACCAAGAAAGGGCACAACCCCGAGACAATCCCACCCAGGAGAATGAATGTTACCACACGGAAGTAACCTAGACAATCAATATCATTTCTAGGGGCTTCGCAGGTGGCAGTGAACTAGGAAATACGAGAAAAAATGCTCTCTAAGCTATTTTGAGCTTAGCCTCCCATCCGGTATTAAAATATGAGGACGGGCCCAGGAAGACCTCGCCAATATCTTTTTATGATGAAGATTATGGCAACATTATCCTAGACCACGATGATCCCGGACCACAATGATCCCATGGTGATCTCAGGGGTAATAACCAATGCCGAAGTTCAGCGTATATTTGTTGACTAGGGGAGCTATGCTAATATTATGTTCTTAGATCTTTTCGAGAAGCTTGGGCTGTCAAAAAAAGATTTGATCCTGTATACCGACGAATTGATTGGATTCATAGGTGACAAGATCACCTCTATAAGATATGTCAAGACCCATTTGACTTTGGGAAAGGACCCTTTGTTTAAATCACTTAAACTCAAGTTTCTTGCGGTAGATTCTCCTTCTGCCTACAACGTCATCTTGGGTCACCCCTCACTTAACACTTTTGTGGTCATGATATCTACATCCTATTTGGCTATAAAGTTCCATGACCAACATGAGAAGGTCCTCACAGTTAAAGAAGACTAGGCAACGACTCAGAAATACTATAATGAGAGCTTAAAGATTGCTAAGAAACCGTGGACCATGGACCAGCATAGGAATTCAACCCCAGTCAATATGGACCCTGTCAACGTCCTATTGACTAAACTGGATGTTCGTGAAGAGATCCGTGATCTGCGTCCCTAACTTGAAATAAAACTCCAATCCATTCAACTTGGCACTAAGTCCGACTAGGTAATCAAGATTCGAGGGCAGTTAGATCAAGAAGAAAGATCCCAACTAATCAAATTTCTTGAGAAGAATAAGGATTTTTTTGCTTGGACGTTTGTTGACATACCAGGGCTGGACCCTTAGTTTATTTTCCATTAACTTTCTATTAAAAAGACGCAAAACCAATAACACAAAGAAAAAGAAACGACATGCTAGAGAGACAAGAGGTAATACAGAAGCAAGTGAAGGAACTGATGGACACTAGGTTTATCAAAGAAGTTTCTTATACCACTTGGTTATCCAAAGTGGTCCTAGTAAAGAAGGCTAACGAGAAGTGGCGTATTTGTGTCGAATACACTGACCTAAATAAGGCATGTCCAAAGGACCCTTACTCGCTCCCCAATATAGATAAAGTTGTGGATAACTCGTTCAGATTTTGGTTTCTCTTATTTATGAACACCTATTCTGACTATAACCAAATTCCTATGAACCTAGAGGATGAAGACAAGACTGCGTTTATAATCGAGATAGGAAGTTATTGCTACCATGTTATGCCATTCCAGTTAAAAAATATAGGCGCAGCTTACTAGTGAATGAGGAATAAAGTTTTTGAAAGATAGATCGATAAGATGTTAGAAGTTTATATCGATGACATAATTATCAAGACAACGAAGTCTGGTAACCATGTGAAAGACTTGGAAGAAGTGTTTGCCCATATACAGAAGCATAACATGAGATTGAATCCAGAGAAATGCCCATTCGGGATATAAGCCGATAAGTTTATGGGGCTATTATTAACGAATCACGGCATTGAAGCCAACCCAAAGAAATGTTAGCTTATTTTTTATATGCATAATCTGCAATCAGTGAAGGAGATGCAACTTCACTCGTTTCCTAGCCAAAGCCACTAAAAAATCTCTTCCTTTTTTCAAACTCTAAAAAAGAAAAAAAGACTTTGAGCAGACCTCATAGTGCGAGGCCGAATTCTAGGAGTTGAGGAAAATGTTGGCAACACCCTCAATCTTGACGAGGTTGAATCCCAGAGAGACCTTATATGTTTATCTCTTAGTTAGCAATAAAGAGATCAACTTAGTCTTGATAAGAGAAACTAATAAAGGTTAGAAGCCGGTTTATTTTGTGAGTAAGGTCCTACAAGTTCTCGAACTCAAGTATCAAAATATTGAGAATTGACTCTAGCACTGCTAACCACAATTATACAATTACGATAGTACTTCTAGTGCCACCCTGTGATTTTGAAGATGAGTCAACTAATCTGTCAGATGCTGCATAAGATAGACCTCACTGGAAGAATGATCGCTTGGGTCATAGAGTTTTCAGAATTCGACATCACTTATGAGCCAAGGCAAGCCATAAAGGCTCAAGTGTTATCCAACTTTTTGGTGGAGCTTACATTAGATTTCGACCATCCTAGAATGAATTCCTAGACTATCTACGTTGATGGTGCCTCGAATCACAAAGGGAGTAGTGCCGGGGTTATACTAGAAAATGAAGTCGGGATCACGCTAGAACATTCTTTAAGGTTTATGTTCGTGACTTTAAAACACCAGGCAGAGTATGAAGCATATATTGTGGGTATCACCATGACAAAAGAAATGGGGGCCACAAATATAGTCCTATGCAGTGCATCAGAGGTGATTACTAGCTAAAGAACCTTTTTTACAAAAATACCTAGCCAGGATGAAAAAGTTAATGGAGAACTTCAACAGTGTTAATGTGGAACACATCCCCAGGGAATAGAACTCAAGAATTGACATCTTGTCAAAGCTCGCTGGAAGAATGATCGCTTGGTTCATAGAGTTGTCAGAACTTGGCATCACTTATGAGCCAAGGCAAGCCATAAAGGCTTAAATGTTATCTAACTTTTTGGTGGAGCTTACACTAGATTTCGACCATCTACGTTGATGGCGCCTCGAATCCCAAGGGGAGTAATGTTGGGGTCATACTAGAAAATAGAGTCAGGATCACACTAAAACATTCTTTAAGGTTTATGTTCCCAACTTCAAATAACTAGGCAGAGTACGAAGTATGTATTGCGGGCATCACCATGACAAAAGAAATAGAGGCCACAGATATAGTCCTATGCAGTGATTCACAATTAGTAATATCCCACATCCGAGGTGATTACTGGCTAAAGAACCTTTTTTTGCAAAAATACCTAGCCAGGGTGAAAAAGTTAATAGAGAACTTCAACAGTGTTAAGGTGGAACACATCCCTAGGGAACAAAACTCAAGAATTGACATCTTGTCAAAGCTCGCTAGTACTAAAAGCCTTTATAATAACATGTCTGTGATCTAGGAGACACTGCTTACACCTAGTATTACGGACTTAGAAGTCTTCCTAGTGGAAGATAACGAAACCTAGATCACACCCATAATTGCCTATATTTGTGATGGAACTTTGCTTAAAGACCAAAAAGAAGCCTAGAAACTAATATGGACAACGACATGATACACCATCATGGATAATCAGTTATACCATCGCAGGTTTTCTTCGTCTCTACTCAAGTTCTTTGGCCCAAAAGAAACAGAATATGTCTTGACCGAAATCCATGTAGGAAGTTATGGCCACCACCTCAAAGGAAAGTCATTGGCATCTAAAGCATTAAGGGCTGGGTACAATTGGTCTAGTATGGAAACTGATAGTATGGAACATGTCTAGAAGTGTGACAAATGTCAATGATTTTCATATACTTATTCAGCCCCACTAGAAATGCTATCTAGAATGTTCGTACCTTGGCTTTTCTATTAGTGAAGGATAGATATCCTAGGTCTTTTCCCCCAAGCCCCAAGACAAGTTAAATACTTAGTGGTAACTGTGGACTACTTCACTAAGTGGATTGAGATAGAACTATTGCCTAGCATCACCTCGACGTGAATACATAAGTTCGCTTACAAAAACATTATCAGTAGATTCAGTGTTTTGGAGTCCATTATTATGAATAACGGAACCTAGTTTATTGACCAAAAGTTCAGGGATCTCCTCGTCGGGCTTAAGGTCAAACAATATTTTACCTCAATAGAACATCTAAAGACTAATGGACAAGGTGAGACTGCCAACTAAGTTATACTTCGCAGGATTAAGAAGAGATTTGATGAAGCTAAATGGAATTGGATAAAGCAACTCGACCACATCTTATGGGCACATACTGGACCACGCCTTACTCCTTAACAAGGGAAACTCTCTTCAAGCTAACTTATGGTTGCGAGGTTATGATCCTAGTTGAGATAGGAGAACCGAGCTGGAGGAGACATAACTTCTCTAAAGAAGCGAACCCAGACCTCATCCGCCATAACTTGGATTTGTTGGAGGAAGATCGTCGTATTGCCCACATTTGTGAAGCCACTGTCAAACAAAGGATTGTAGCATAGTACAATTCCAAAGTGATACCACAAAGATTTGTACTACGTGATCTTGTTTTACGAAAGGTAGATATCAGAGGCAGAAACGCTAAAGAAAGGAAGTTAGCTCCAAATTAAGAGGGATCATTACCGAATCACTTCTAAGACAAACAATGGAGCCTATACCTTGGAGACCGTCACTAGCAAAAGTATCAAGAATTTTTGGAACACTGATAAACTCATAAAGTATTATAGTTAATTAACTTTATTTTATGTTTTTGTCATGTAAGTGATGTGTTCCAATATGAATAAATTGATGAATATATTTCTAATACTTAGTTATTTTACACGATTATAACTATACAACCCACAAGGTTATCGCACCTTGGAGATGTTTAAGGAATACAAGTTCTATTTTGGATCAAATATTCTGATGCTGAAATGAAGGTAAAAAAGGGCAACCCACTTGATTGTTCTCCACGGTCTAGAAGTGAGTTTAAGGGTTTTAACTCATGTCCTAATAAGTCTAACCTTAACCCATAAACTTAAGGTAAGTTTGAAGTGGTTAAGAGTATATGGCTGATGCCCGGGATAAGGCAAAAATATTTGCCGATATCCAAAAAAAGGATACCACCCTAAAAGGCTTCCGCATCTAAATTACACTTAGAAATTTAGTTAAGTGTCACAAGACTCGAGTGAAGAATAGGCACCAAAATATGGTTTACTATCACAAGGATCAGATTCGGAATATAGATTAATACACAAATAAAAGTAGACAAATATTTACTAAGTATACTTGCTAAGTGTCAGTTGAAAAACCACCGAGAAAAGGCGTTAGAGCCATCCCGGTTGGAAACGAAAAAAAAAGTAATATGAAGATACATAAGTAAAAATAGAAAATTTCTAAGTTATCAAAAGATATGCCCGAAATCTGGGACTGGTCATTTAAAATTAACCCCACACAGGGGGCTGAACAAAAAAAGAAAAAGAAATCAAAAATCTGGGTTAGGCTCTTCGTGGTCGACCTCCTCCACCTTGCTTTATTCCTCTTAGCAACCATCTTCACTCTCATCGGCCTCCTCCTCACTGTCATCCGCTACAGGGACTTGGTTCATAGGGGCAGCTTCAGAGACTGCATCCATGATATAATCATCTTTGACCATCTTCCTTGATTCGGTCCCTTTGGTAATGAGGTCAAGGTTCAACAAACGAAGTTGGGCAAGTGCATTGGTGAAAGAGACGCCCATGGAAGCAGCTCATTCATCTTCAAGGTATAGAACATCATTTTTCAGCTTAGTCTCGGACTTCTTGAGGATTTCTTTTTTAGCACAGAGCGTGGTCAGGCTAGACTAGGTTGAAGAGATTTGATCCTTTAGGATCTTCTCGCAAGATTCGCCTTCCTTAACCTTTTTTGGATCCCAGTAATTTCAGACTTTTGTAGACCAAGCTCCTAATTCATCAGGGCCAATTGCTCGTCTTTCTAGGCCACCATTATCTCCAGCTCTTTTTTTCTCACCCTGGAGGCATCCAACTCTTTCTTTAAATCTTGAGTCTGACGAACAGACTCGAAGACAAATTCTAGGAGCATGGAGATGTTGTAAAGAGCTTGGACCTGAGCATCCCAAATGATTTCAATTAAGTCCTCCTTAATTTGGACGTCTTGATCAACTTGGATAGGGAGGGCATTGTCAATGATCTGCCTTGGATCAACCCTATTTCCCCAAATAGACCTGGAAGCAAATTGGAGAGAGACGCCCTCTGAGATTTCAATCTCTCGGCCAAGTGTAAGGTTAATAGGTTCCACCTCGATCATCGGTCTTTTCCCTTTTGGTTCCCGTTGCCTATCTCTCTTCCTCTTGCGTGGAGAAAGTGGTTGAGCAAGAGACCCGAGGTTCGCCTCTTGAGGTAGAGATTAAGGTTCAAGGATTGGGACCATTGGCTGGGATGCAGAGCTCGACGCCCTAATTTTCCCTTGGGCCAAGCAAAGTGGCGCCATACTATTTGCAAAAAGGAAACAAATAATGTTACTACATTTAGAAAAATTATAAATGGCAAATATATCAATATACTCAAAGTGGCATACCTAAAAGTTGTCTTAAAAAATTCGAGGGCTCATTCAGAACATATTTACAGTAGATGACCCCATTTTTATCAGACCACTCAACTAAAAAGTTAAGGACGTTAACCTCATCTTCAGTCAACAAGGACAATAGAATCTCGATTTCTTCTTGACTCTGCTCCCATACTGTTTATGCCTAATATAGGTACACCTATGGCATGGCCACCAGGGTAACATAAAAAGACATCATCCCTAGAGCCCCCTCTATTCGGAAGAAATATTTCGTAAAATTTTTGAAAGACACTTGGTATGACATAAATACTTTCCGCCCTGCCTGAATGCATAAGGTAACCCACAATTTTCAGAAACTATTCCTAGAGGGTGAAAACCGGGTGAAAAGGAAGATGAAAGCCTCTGTGAAATACGACTACCCGAAAACTTTACATATTAGCTCGTAAGTTCGGATGAAGCCACATGCGTTTGGATGTAGTTATGTTGAAGCCACCCACAGATAATTCAAAACCCCAATTTCAAATTCGGAGAATGGCAAACGGAAACCAATGCTGGTAAATAACACCTCATACATATATACAAAGTAGTCGCCTTCTGTTTTGGTTGAGCAGGCTCGCTCTTGATCTGTTGGAGCCTGGATCACAAACTCGTTGTCACGTCATCGACCTTCTATAAGATGGATGTACTCTTGCTTTCTCCTGGCGTCCTCCAAGGTCTTGACGCTAGATAGGGTACCTAGAGCTTCATGGTCAATCCACTAGTACAAGCTGACGTTCTTGTGGAGTAGATACTTTCTTGGTTCTGATGTCACCATCCTCCACCATCCCATCTTCGAGTTACTAGTATTACCTACAGAGATCGTACTCATGTTAGAATCATAAGCGCTTTCATCATAACTCTCTAACTCTCCCATGAGTACAGAGAGCGAATGTGATGACCTTTGCCTTGTTAGCTCCCTGGCTCTATTCGCCCTCCGTATCATTTCTAAGATATCCACCCCGAATAACGGCCTTTGTCTCCTATCAGTACCTCCGCTGCAAGGAGATTGTCTCCACCGTGCCTGAGGCGGCGGAGAGGTAGAGTGCTCAAAATCTATAAGGAACTACCCTCCCCGTCACTACTGTTTAACAACCTCACTCTCACCATGGCTTTCTGCAAAAGAAAAAAGAAGAACAAGATGGAATTACATTGTGTTTTAAGGAGGGAAAATGGATGGGAAAGGTTGGAAAGTAGAAGTCCAACAATAATCACTATCGGAAGCTCGCCGGAGACTTCTTTGAATGCTGGAAGCTGAGGAAAACGAAGGAGGAAATGTAAAGTGAAGGGTGGTAAGCCCCCACTTCTATTTATAGGAATGAGGGTAACCCCCAACAACTACTATGCACAGGGGTAAATGTGTCCATTCATAATTATTTTGAAAATGGCAATCATGGCGGCACAAAGATCAAACGACAGCTTCCACTCATTTTTCACCACGTGGTGATACGAACCTAACGCAATAGTTAAAAGGACATTAGTATAGATTGAAGCGACACATGCTAGAGAGGATGGTATTCATGTCGGACATCAGATTAACGCTATGATGTTGCTATAGATTTATAATACAGAACACGAATTTTATATTAAGGAATTCCTAATCAATGGATGAGTCTCACTGCCAAAATTGGTATAAGGGCAACTCAGTATAAATACCAGACAATGGTGTACTGACTTTAAGGCAGAGTGATCTATATTGGATCTCAGCCTAATTCATTAATACTGAGGGCATCTCGATTTTTATTTTTCATCACAGACTTCAGCCTTTAGTTAGAGACATCGCGAGATCTGATATATATATATCATAACTTAGATCCTTTTGTTCCATAAGTGTCGTTTAATCTTGATAATCTCGGATGTCTTAACACTCACCTGTCACATTTGAACGTCAAGTTGAAGGCAATTATTCTGGACCAAGTTCCGGGTTAGCTGTTCAGGAGCAGCCCGACCCGCTAAAGTTGGATCTCGAATATTTATATGTGCTATTAGATAAGTAAATATAAGAGATAATAATCTTATAGAATAGTGGAGTTAGTTATAAGAATAAATCTTTCAAAGAATCCTTCATAAATAGCGGAGTAAGTTATAAAAGATAATAATCTTATTACATTCTTATCTTAATTAATAACATTTAATATAGATTTAAACATGATTTTCATCTAATAAGATTGTCTTATAAATACTACATAAGATAATAAAAGTATGCATCGAACCCTAAACACTCTACCCACCTTATGTAATGTCTAATTTAAATATCAGAGTACTTTTTACAAATAATTACCCCTCGCATAACTATCATAACTATTGTACATCGAAAGAAACCAATAAATCTCATTCAGTTAATCATTTACATTTCATATATATATATATATATATATATATATATATATATATATATATATATATATATATATATATATATAATTGGGGATTTTAAATACCTAATATTCAATGTCTAATATCCTATATCAAATAGTCTGACCCCAACGCCTAGCCAGTTTTTGAGTTTTTTTGTAACTCTAAAATTTCGGTAATATTTTGGATTTGGTTGTCAAATATTTTTGGCGTTGATATGGGACGTCGCAAAATTTTTTAAATACAGATAACAAAAACAAGCTTAAATTTATGTCTACTGCCATCCTTAAGAGTTGAAGACACTTAGGTTATGTTTAATGCGAAGGAATAAAATGTTATTTCAAGTTTAATTTTAAAATTAAATGATTTTTATATTTGTTAATTTAAAAAAATTATGGAATAACATTTTTATTTTAAATAATATTTCATAAATTTATAGAATTTTATTCTTTTAAAAAAGATAGGATTGTGATTCTATATTTTTGTGAAATTAGACTTTTGATATTTTTTTTAATATATCTTTAACTAATTTATAAAATGACATAAATTAACCCTCTTATATGTTAGATAATTTTTTAATCATAACTTTTATTGAATTATCTTAAAATTAATATTGTATCATAAGGCATATAGTCATAATTATAACGTAATAATTACAAGGAAAAATTATTAGATAATGTAAAAAAATCATTAAAAAATATTATCAAGATTTATTATATTATATTGTTTAAAAATTAATCTTAAACATTAATTTAAAAAATAGTTATTTGAATTAATTATATATATATATATATAAAGAAAAAAAATTATTTTTTTATTTTCTCATTTGAGATATTTATGTTATTTAAATCAATTTAAATTTTATTTTATATTATCTTTATACCAAATAACATAATCACTTTTTATTATATTTTATTTTTAATTATATCAAACTATAAATTCCGAATAAAATTTTTATTCCGATTTACTAATTTCAATTCTTATTCTATGAAATTATATTCTTTACACGTAACGTCAAATTTATTAATTGAACCTTGAAACGGGAAATAAGCATTTTAATTGATTCTTTAATTCAGTTGTCTTTAAGTTACTAACATTTTATATTACTTAGGAGATAATTATGTAGTAGCAGTAAAAAATACTTTTTTCTGGTCCAAAAAAAAAAATGAATTTCGAATATGCTTTTCCAACTTGTGTGTGTTCACTGTTTGGGTGGGCGTTTGCCTTACCCAAACGTGGGTTCAGAGCTACAAATTTGCATATTTTATATCTTGTTTGTTTAGTTTTACGTTGGAGAATTTCAAACGTGAGTTGGGCTAAAAACTGGGGTTTGGGCAGAAGCAAGAAATCTAAGCTTCTACTAGGGTTTGGTTAGTTTTACTGGATCAAGGGTGGTCAGGTAGTCCATACTCTGCATTATAAATTGGCACAAACCCTTATACCAAAAAAACCCTTATGGAAAAAAGTAAAAATAAAAATAAAAATGGCACAAAGAGGGCCCAGATTTTCAAGATAAAGAATGTGATTATTAAGCTCAATTGCTTAAACCCAATGGTTATGAGATTGATACACATATTAATTGAATCCACCCTATACCCACCCCTATATATTAAATTAAATTAACTTATATTATATTAACTTGAGATAAGTTAATCTTTATTTAACTCTGTCTCATAGAATGATATATGTCATTCTTAATTCCTTTTTTTAAAAAAAAATTAGAATAACACTCATGCGATAAACAAGAATATAAATAAAGTAAAATATTTAAAATAATATATAATAATTATTTTATTATTATAAGAAAATATGTTTATAATTTTCATAAATAATCATGAGTAATATAGAAATTTCACGTTGAGATTCAAAATATTTATTTTATTTTTTTAATGGCATCTAATTTCAAGATTATATATAATATTTTAAGAATATTTTAAAATTTTCAAAAATTATTAAAAAGTGTTTTGAGCTTTAAGAATTAAAACTGCTAACTCCTTTACATTCACCTCTTTATATTATAGTATGATTTGAGATTATAACAAAAATATTTTTATTATATAAAAAATATCTCAAAATATAGTTTTCATATATATATATATATATATAATAAAGATAATAACAATAAAATTTAAATTCAAATTTATAATGAGTTAATTATGATACAATTTAAAAATGACATTAGTAAAAAAATCTTAAAATAATTTATATTTTTTAATTTTTTTTAAAATAATAATATTAAAATTAAAATTAAAATTACATCGATAACACAACTTAAAAATAAAAATTAACAAATTTTTTTACATTTTTTTATTTTTTATTTTTTGTTAAATAGCGAGGCACAACACCCAAAAGCTAACAAATTACATGACGAGAAAACTGAACATGACTACTATCCACTATAAAACTAATAGAAAGAAAAGCAGGAAACTGCTTAAGCAAATGAAAGCCAACGAGATAGGAATAACATTAGCAGCACAACATAGACTTGGCATTAGGTAAAATTCTACAAATTAGACTCTCTTTTATATATTATATTGATTGATTGATGATTATTTGATTTTAAATTTAAATTATCTGCGAACTAATTATCTTTTTTAATCTATATTTTAATTAAAATTTTGGCTGAATTTAAAGGAACACGTGGAATGTGTTAAATTTTTTAATATGTGCGAGTTAATATAGTCATTAATTTTTTAAAATTCAGAATAATTGAATGTCAAATGTTGTGGAGCATCTATTGACTTAGTCTATTTGTGATTAATTTTGTTATTGAACTCTTATAAGCACTTAAACTCATGTGAATAATGTTATTTTGGGTTTGTAGGTCTTGTGTATGAGTTTTATATGATGAGTAGGTTAACATATATTATAAACATAAGGAGAGACTTATATTCTCATCCTATACGTATTGTGGTTTTCCCATTGAAGTCTCAAATGTTTTTACGTATATAAGAAATGAGCATAGTTTCTCTTTTTTATGACAATAAATTTTTTTTACCATCTTTCTCTTGTGGTGTCTTCTTAATTGATTAGTTTATATGCATATTATAAATTAAAGTTAAAGGTGGATCCATTAATTTTATTAATTCCCCAACATAATGTCCTGGATAGTTACTAGCTTTTTTGTTTTTTTTATGTTTAATTCATTTATAAGAATCTTCCCACAAAAGAAAGGAGTCATTCAAATCTGAGATATAATTGTTTATTTTTCTTCCAAAAAATTCGTTAATCAAAATTAGCTGAAAAAATTTAGAGGTTCAAGTCAGCATCTTTTTGGTATCATGTCCATCAATAAACCAAGCATACTATAACCAACAATTTCACGTTGATCATCTTCAATTTCCTTTCGCCCCAGATTTCACATTGGAAAATTTGTAACAATAGAAGAGTATTTGTATCCTATTTAACACTCCCACCCATATCATTGTAAAGATTTTTTTAATCCGAAAGTACTCATAAGAACAAGAAGAATGGATCAACTCAAACCGAAGAGGGTGATATTGAATACGAAGTAATCATAAGAACAAGAAGAATGGATCAACACAAACCAAATAGGGTGATACATTAGATACAGCTGGTGACTATATTCCTGAAATGATAGGGCATCTTATTGAAGTCAAAAAGAAGAAGAAAAGCAGTGTGTCATGTTTGATATCAAATCGAATGGGAATATGTTGAGGGTACAAAGGGGAGGAAATTAATGCAAGAAAACTATTTCACTTAAGCGTCCCCCTCACTTTAAACTTTTTTGCACCAAAAAATAAACCTTGTTGATCACTAAAAGGTCTTTTAGCAATTTGTCAATTGCTTCTGCAAAAAAATTATGATGGGAATAACCTTTAATCTGACTAATAGATTTCTTTTTTTTTTTTGGGACATAAGCACAAATACTGAAGAGAGGGAAGATAGAAAATGAGGGAAAAACAGAAGGAAGGACTTTCTAAAAAAAGACCAATAACTCAAAACCTCATTGAGCATTGTTACTCAATTATATAAAGGTGAAATTGATTATAATTCCTCTAAAAAAACATGATTTATTTTTTTTTTTAGTTTTTGATTTCAGTTATTGTCCTTTGTTTTTTCCTGAAAGAAAGCATTCATATTATGTAAAACATGATAAAATGGTAAAGGAAATGCCATTAACCAAATCATATCAATTGCACATAGTTACGTGGATCTACATACTACAATATGCTAGCCCTTAGCCATTAGAGTAAAGCAAATTATCTTTCATCAAAGATTCTCAAAAAACTTCATAAAAAATATGGCAAAGTGCCACAAGTAGACTCTAGAATATTACTTGCCCTTCCTGCTTTCAAATAGAAACTCAGAGATAGCTGAAATCTAGGCAATCATCTAAAATATATATAGTTATGCCTAGAATAAAATGTTACATTACATATAATATGGATATGAATCACGAGAATGAGTGTAACTGGGAGAATTTCAAAAGATTTCTACCTGGTTTTTCTCAATTTATAACGTAACATTTTATAGCATGGTTTGCTTTCAAGTTTCTGTTTTATGTTATAAGGCTGCAGTATATAATGTGTACCACTCAGAAATATCATACAAAAATAGGTGTTTCTGCTCCCCGGAAAAAAGAGTGATGCTAAAAGCAAGCACGAAGATCAGTAACCATTTAACATGTAAAAAATTTAGCCAATTTTGGATTTGAGAAGAGATAATTGTCATAAAAAGGTATCAAATTCTTAAGGATGGACATCTACTAGTTCGGATAATTGCTTGACAGTTTGACACTTTCATAGCAAACAGAGGAAGCATCCGAAACCAGAAGGTGGGCTAAGGGATAGTCATTTTCTAGAATGACCTTTTGTGGAATGATTGGCATCTAAGGGGTATTCTGCTTTTAACTTATATTATTATTCCATAAGCTGCTATAACTTATACGCTAGAGTTTATGATCTTGTAAAAAGGTGACTAGGCCGAATCAGACCAGATGGTGAAAACATTAAGATTTAGAAATTTCACAATTTAAGTGCTAGGTGATTAAGATTAGTGCCTTTAGCCTCAAGCATGCGTTACATCAGAATCGAAATTCTAAGGAAGAGGTTGTAGACTTGTAATGACCAATTCCATACCAGTCATAGCTTCCCCTATAATTTCAGGGAAAAGGTTTCCTAATACAGCAAGCTACGCCAGAAAACAGTAATGCAACATCAATGAATACTACAGGAAATACAAAAATATGGCCTCAATTGTTATTTTAGAGAAAATGCAATGGAAAACATAAACTTTCTAATCTAATTTAAGTCCAGTAATTTGATTTGCTTTATCTATCATGTAGTACTGCATGTTTTGCACATTGTAAAGTTCATATGATAGAAAACCAATTCTGTGATAAAAGCTTTTATGTTGTATATAAAACTACTAAATTGGTTACCCATCAAATGATCATGTATACAAATTCAAATCCCACTCAGTCCTCTCATATATTCTAAGTAAAAAGATGGGATAGCAGTAACCCATAAGAAAGAGTGGAAAAGGGAGAAAAACAAATTACATTAGGGAGATGTTGCTGAACCAATTCTCTAGCTACAATAGAAGCATGCTTTCATTGTCTCTCAAAAAGATCAAGCATCATTACAAGACACACAAAGACTAGGAATTGTTGCATGCCCATTCTCGAAAAGTAAACACTCCTCTCACGCTTTCACTGTGGGATAGACCTACATTACACAAAATAACAAGAGATTGCTAAAGGGCAGACCAGTTCAAAGACATGGGATTTTAGCGAACTCGGGTTCCACTCTCTTTCATCCTAGTAAAGACTTCCAACAAAACAAGCACTTCAAGAAATACAATTGTTAGAAGATATTAAAGTTATTAGTCTTAGTACTAGTGGACTTGGACTTGTACACTTAAGTATTAGTATAAATAGGAGTACTAGATTATAAAATTGTATTACATCTCATTCTTATTAATAATATTCTTAGTCTACTATTGTTTAACCGTCTTTCTCTCTTTTCCTTTCCCTAACCCTAAACTCGTAATTCTTCAACATAGTATTCGAGCAGTATCATCCACCTTGAGAAAAGTTTCTCCCTTCCGCTATTTCGAGTTCATTGAACTTGTTTGTATATTCTCTTAGTAATTTTTTGTCTTATTTTTCCTTATCTGAGTAGTTTGTGTTTTTGAAAGAGAGAGAGAGAGAGAGAGAGAGAGAGAGAAGAAAAGAAAATCATGAGTTCTGGCTTTTGTGCCACCAAGGGAGGTTGCCGTTTGAACTTTCCAGCAATCGACAAAGGGTCGCCAGTGACAGATCGATCCTTCGGCGTGAGCACTGACGGTGAGCCTGGGTCGAACTTGTTGAGTGAAGGTGTGCTAGGCTGTCGCGAGATTAGTTCTGTTGAAGATGGGTAGCCACAATTTGGCTTGAAAGCATTAAGGGTGTCTGATCAGCGGCGTCTTGGGTGGTTTTTGGCCGGTTCTGAGGTCGAAAACAATTTTTCTTCCAGATCTGAGGATGATGTACAGTTTACAGGCTGAGATCGTGGTAGTTGAGGGGTTCAAATAAGGGTATGCGAGACCCAGACGTAGTGGGTGGCGGGCAACTCACGATTCCAGTGTGGACAAGAGAAAATAGTGGTTAGAGATATGCACCGATGGCCGGAGGTCCGATGACATCTCTGTTGCAGTTATTTCAGCCTCATTTTGTGCAGTTTTGTGCTCTCTAGTGATCTTTTTCCTCCTTCTTGGTTTGATCTTTTTGTCCTCTTCAGGGGGAGTCTTGGCTTCAAATTCATTGGATTGGATGGTCTATTCTGTAGTATTAGGTGGAGTATGGAGCCTAAAAGTTCACTTAGAGACTGTTTGGAGGCTTTTTAAGATTTTGGAAATATGGTTGGTGCTTTGGTGTGTTTTGTTCTGGTGCTGTAATGTGAATATGGTATTTAGTGACCATTGGCAAGTTGTGATTATCATTTAGTGTTTTTCGGCTAAGTGGTGGCCACCAGTGGTTATACTGCCACATTTGAAGGTGGTGCATGATTCTTCTACAAGACTTTAGGCGAAATTTTTAGGCTGAAGTTGTTGTTCTTTGTATTGCTTTATTCTTCTTGTGGATTTTCTTAGTGCACCTTGAGCTTAGATGAAAGGGTTGCCCGTTTGGAGATAAAAAGCAACCAACAAGGTGGAGCCGCCCTAGAGATGTTAGAGGAAAATGTTGTCCCCTAGATGGAGTTGCCAGGAGGAAAGGGTTATCAGCAAGGTGGAGCTACCATAGATTCTCACAAGCAATGATGTTGCAAGTTTTGGAGTAAGAGTTTTCCAGTTTCTTTTCTTCTTCCTTTTTGGACGCTTGGATGGTTAAGTATCTTTTCTTTTTCTTATATCACATTTGAATGGTTCAATGTCCTTATGTTGAGTTTCTCTTCTCATTTTTGGATAAAGATAGGGTTCTGTTATTTATTTTATGTTAATAGGTTTTCTACTTGTAACAAGTTAAAGCTTAGTAAGTTTTAGCTTGAAGGAGAGTGCTAAAAGATATTAGGGTTATTAGTCTTAGTGTTAGTGGGTTTGAACTTATATACCTAAGTATTAGTATAAATAGGAGTATTAGGTTGTAGAATTGTATTACATCTCATTCTTATCAATAATATTCTTAGTCTACTATTGATTAGCTTTTTTTCTTTCTCTTCTTTTCCCTAACTCTAAACCTGTAATTCTTCAACAATAATGATTATGTTGTTTAACTGATCTAGAATAATGCTATTTACCCACAAATGTAGGTCAAAGTGGTAAGTAACCTCGACTCCCTAAGATGAGGACTCGAGTTTAAATCACAGGGAAGCAACTCTTGTGGGAAGGCCGCATAACCCTTGTGCTCCCGCGATCGAATAAAAATTAATCTCATAAACAGTTCAAATAAGTTGAACCTATTGAGATATCTCATGATCTAAAAAAAATGAATAATGTTATAAAAAAAAGGGTGAGAGAGAGAGAGAGAGAAAGAATCCACAATATTCAAATAATTCTACCTACAAAATATTTGTCACTTTCCGCTGCAATGGCGAAAAGGTTATGAATTACATATATTTGGACTAGTCTACAACTTATCATCATTGTGTTGTGGATAGGAGAATGCTTCATGTATATCACATAGACTCACATCACTCCACATTTATGTGAAATGACAAAATCATAGTGTGATTATGCAGAAAATGAGGTGTAACCAACTTTAAGAGTAAAAAATGTAAAGATATAAAGTGATGTATATATAAGTGTATGTATTTATCATTACGCGTATAAAGAAATGCAAGCGGCTCAATAAACCATCTAACAAATCCTTTCGAAACTAATGAAAGTATTATTATCATAAATTAAACCCATTACTTTTTCAAGTGGCTGTTATCAATCTATATTGTCTATACTGTCTTTTGGACTCAATAGTACACTGAAATTAGAACAAGGTTGAGAACTTGCAACAAGATAAACAGGTCTTTGAGACATCTAGAAACGAAAAGCATAAAGAATCAAAACATTGTGTTGAAATTCAATTTAATCATGGAATTGGAAATGACAAGGATCAGACCCCAAGTTACTTTGTCAAGGAGACTCATCATATAAATAACTAATATCCTAAAAGCTTAAGCTAAACCTACCACTATTACCTTTCGTATTTAAATTAAATTTCAGCACAATTGCCATGAGGAAAGGCGTTAGAGATAGAAATCAATAACATTTAGATCAATAGAGTTCTAAACTGTTTCAAGCTTCCAGCCACATCATTAAAAGCAATGCTAGAGAACCTTGAAAAATTAATTGGCAAGACTGGTAGGCTGGACCACACAGAGACCAAAACAACATCCTGCGTACCTGAGGGCTGTTTGGATTAACCGAATGGGCTTTAATAGTCTCAATATTCTGATTGTAGTATTTTAGTTATTTTTTTTCTTTCTAGTCTTGTGTTGCATTTGGGCTTGGGTTTATGTTATTTTGGAGTTATGAGTTTGTTTTAATATCTAAATAAATTTCCCTTACTGGGTTTTGTTATTTAGTAATGTTTTGACTTTTTGATCCTTTGAATATTGCTGCATATTGGTATGAAAATGTCAGAAGTGAAGGCAGCTCACGTTGTATTGCTCCTAAGGCCAGCTTCTTAAAATGAAAAATATTATATATGAAAGCTGTCATATTCATAACCACTCAATTTCTTGCGTCATGTTCAATAGCTTAAGCAAACAATATATTGGTGTAATTCTTTTTTGGCTGTGAATATATTGGTTTAATTTAATTGCCAGCTATCCTTGCTTGTGTGGTTCTTAGAGCACAACTATTATCATTCCCACTTTTAGGGTTGTACTAACTTGAACCTAAAGAGTACAAAAGAAAGAAAGAAAGAAAGAAGAGCAACAAAACAATTTCCATGGCCTTCCTTGTTTTGAAAATTGAACCAATTTAAAACTTAAAGTCTAAAACATAATTGTTGACGATATATGTCACATGAAATCATTTATACTATTAGAAAGGCTCTAAAAAGAGTTAACTCCGTTCAATCTTCTTAGTGTGTGTTTTGAATTAGAGTTGACAAATTTAAGTTTAGTTAAAATTATGTTTGTTAATTTAAGTTTAGTTAAAAGTATGTTTGTAGTAACGTGATTTATATTTAAAAATTTTTATCTCAAAAGTAAGTTAAAAAAAAATATGTTCAATTGAACACAAAAGCAACATTTTGTTGCTTTGGTCCCAACGTGAGTTGGGAATGGTTGTTTTAATATGAACCCTTTAGTCAAAAGTTCATTACTAGACCTTTGACATTACTTATGATAATAGGCTTATGATATTTATTACAAAAGACAAATTATATATTACTTTTAAATCCTTGAATTCTATGTATTTTCATATTAAAACTTGTTTCGTCTATTACTATTTTCACTTTAACCCTTTATCTTCTTCTTCAACATGCAAATCCGTTTACATCTGCAGGTGGCGTGTGGGCAAGGGTTTAGTGGTGCACAGTGGCTGTGTGGTGGAGTGTGGCAGCTTGGCTCGGACGACGTGGTGAACCAGAGTTGTTGCACGCGGCTAGGTGTGGATCTGGGCTGCTACTACGACTTAGGCATACGCGGGCAGGGATGACGAAGGTGGTGCTGCTCGCGGTGGTCTACTACGAGCTCATGGTGCGGCGTGACGAGGTGGTCGCAGATCTGTAGGTGCAAGCGACTATGGCTGAGACGCGACTTGGTGGGTCGTCTCCGCCCAGATCTGCGTCGCGCCTCAGCCCAGATCCCGGTCGCGCCTCTGCCCAGATCCGAGTCGCGCCTCTGTTCTTAGTGGCGGTGGCTCGTGCGGTGGGCGTTGGAGGACGACGATTCGCGAATGGGGAGGAATGGTGGAGGACGATAGTTGATTTGGCGGTGGCTCCAGTGTTGGTGATGGACGGCGCGATGGAGGTGATGAGGTTTGCAACCTCAAATCCCTGAAGATATTCGCCCACAATGAACACCATTTGTAGGTGGCATGGTGAGGAAGGTGGAGAAGACACATACTAGATCTCTTTAGAATAGTGGCGTGGCGGTGTTCCGTTGATGGTGCTGGGTCGAGGGTGTGGATCAGGTGGCTGCGCGATTGAGGCTCAGGTTGCAGGGACGACGATTCTCTGAAAGACGACAATGGCAAATGCATGTGTTGCGGCAGTAGTATGACTTCATTCTGGATTGTTGGCGTTGAGGTTTAATGGCAACGATTTGAGTCCTGGTCGCTAGCGGACTTCAAGAGACCGGGTGCTGCGATTGAGGTTTAATGACTCCGTGCTACGAGTGCAACACAACACCATCTTCAGCAGCAACTCCAGCGGAAGACGGGTCACCGGCGATCTGGGTTGGTGGGTGGTGTCTCCGGCGAGGGGTAAAGATGGAAAGTAATTGGAACTTCTTTGCAATTATTTATTTTACAAAATAACACTTTTGATGTACCAATTTGCAATATCAAATTTTTTCTACTTACCTATTTATCATGTTGTAGGTAATTGATCATTACTGTCTATCTCATTTTATACAAATCCAACATTCTATATTGCAAGGTCCATAGCAGGACCTTTGACTGCAGGATCTATATTAAACACACTCAGTTGGGAAGAGAAAGTGTGTTCAATCAAATAAAAAAATTAGAAATTCAAACAACATTTCTCTTCGTTCGAAGACCTTCAACTTACGTTTGTCCTTACAAACGTGAAATCAAATATGCACTTAATTTATTGTCATGTGTCTATTTTATTATTTATTTATATCATTTAATTAAGTTAATTGATACATAACAATAGATTAAGAAGAGTTGAAAGAAGATAGATCCTCCCAAAAATAGAGCCAAAGAGAAAGTAGTCACCAAATCCTAAACACAAGTGGTCAAAGCAGCTAATCTTGCCCCATAATGCAAAGTAATATTGTAATACTATATTTTATCATGTATCCCAAGAGAGGGAAAAAGAAAGAAGACATTTTTTTCCCTTATTCTTTTTATGGTTTATTCCCTTGGAAACCAATCATCAATCAATGTATAACAGCTGCATATATAAATTATGTTGGTAGCAAAGCATCGGAATATTCTATTACATATTCCTTTCTTTAAGAGGGGCTGCGAATATTCCATGGCATTCGTGGTTATTCCTCAGCCAGTGCATGGCATATTCGCATATATCACCAACTTGTGCTCTTCCATAACGAAGTTCGCAGATTCAACTGCACGCTTCATCAGCCCATTGTGAACAGAACAGAACAAAACAAAACAGAACACTTCTTTTGCATTATAATTTACAAGACCCATCAGTACTCCATCACCGTTTTTTGTGGCACAACTTCCGTGAACCTTACGCTAGGTTTTCTGACAAATTCAGCCAATCTGAATTAAGTTCACATACTTGATACATCAACATCACAGTATATTCATTTATTTGAGTTATCAAAAACTTTTTCTTAGAATATGGTTTTTATCTTAACATATTATTAAATCTAATTTAATAGACTTCAATTAATTTAGTTGATGTGAAAACGACTATCAAATAAATTTTATTTATTATATCATAAGTTCGAATCTTAAAATTAATATTTTAGAAAATATTTATCTAATTATCATTCTTGACCTGAAAATTAGACTCATAATAATAAGAATACAATCATCAAAGAACTAAATATAATCTAATATGATATTATTTTGTTATAGATATTATTTTATTTTATAAATAAATACATGCGTGAACTAATAATCTTTCATGTAATTTTTTTTTGGTTTAGATTAATGATATTATTATAGTAAAATAATTAAGTTTAATTTATCCCAAAAATAAACTCAAAGAAATAAGATTTTCTAAATTATTATAGACAATACTTTGTCCACTACGTATCCAACTTGAGACCTAACATATTAGTGTTTCAAATTTGCAAAATAAGTGGTTAGTATGACATAACATATTAGTGTTCCAAATTTGCAAAATAAGTGGTTAATATTTATAGTTATCTACTATTCCATATCCATTCATTTGTGGAAGTAATTTTTAATTAAATACAATCTACTATAAAATTTAAATTAGAGTTTTGTTAAAAAATGTTTGTTAAAGATATCAAAATAAAAAAAAAAAAATTAAAATAAAACATTTAATATATTAAAATTTTAAAAATCCTACTCTTTTATTTAAACTTTTTTTATTTTAGTATTTTTAATAAACATTTTAAAAATACTTGTTAATAAAAAATTTTAAATTATTAGTTAATACGTGTAAAATTAGAAGATTTATGATAAAAATGCACGTGTATTTAGGTTTTTAAGTACGTTGCTATGATTGTCTTCCAGAGAATTGGTTCATCCAGTCACCTTTTTTCTTTGCATTGAACGTCTCTCTCTCTCTCTCTCTCTCTCCTCTTCCTGTGTCTAGATTCTCTAGTGGAATGGAATCCGACTTTGTGGGCTAGTTATTGGAACAAATAATATATTTTAACCCTCTTGAATTAGGACACCAAGCTTTTTTAAATTGAGAAGCTTTCACTTGTTTTCTGTTCTAACTTCTAACTCCCACTAGAGCCATGTCAGGTCTCAGTGGCGTCCTCATGTTTATGTCCTTTCTCTTTACCATTAGCTTTGGCTTGTGTATTCTTTATGCATCTGCAGAGCTCCAGAGATTTACACACCCCTCCAAACAAGATGGTTCTCTTAGCTTCTTGGTGCTTGGTGACTGGGGTAGAAGAGGTGCTTACAACCAATCTGAAGTTGCTTTCCAGGTTTGATTTTCTGTTTCATTTATGAGTTGCATTTGCTATTTTTGTAGGAAAATAATTATGACCTATGATACACAGATATGGGTATGAGTATCGGATACGATACGAATATAGTATAAGAATATGATTTTTGTTAAAAAATTAAATTAACATTTATTAAATATTCAAATATCTAATATACAGATATGAGTACGTATCGTACAACAGACGTTATATAGAATATATGACTATCATGTTACTCTATGGAGCTTATCATTCATTCATATATGCAGTTTATGTAAAATCTTCATTGCATCCACATTTAGGTGCTGCAGCAACGTTAGATTCTTTTATATAATTAATTTTCATGTTCTAGAGAGAATTTTGTTCATAGGAGCTCAATCTTCTCGATTGCTTAGTGCTCTTAGCCTCATTGCAGTTCTTGTTATCCTTTTCTGGGTAAAATCAATGTTAAATTTATGTACTTTAGCTGACAAAACGAACATGCATTGCATGATTGCAGATGGGAAAGGTTGGAGATAAGCTTGATATTGACTTTGTAGTTTCCACTGGGGACAATTTCTATGACAATGGACTGACTAGCGAGCATGACACTGCGTTTGAAGAGTCATTCAAAAAAATTTACACAGCAAAAAGCCTGCAAAAGCAGTGGTACAGCGGCAAGTTCCTAAACACATCAATGATGAGAATGAGTTACTAGTTTTATACTCTAGGCCCTATCTTGAACTATTCTAACATGTTGAATAATTGGCATGCAGTGTTGGGCAACCATGACTATAGGGGTGATGCAGAGGCCCAATTGAGCCCAGTCCTTAGGGAAATTGATAGCAGATGGCTTTGTTTAAGGTCTTTTATTGTTGATTCAGGTATTTTCTTGCTCTTATTCAAGTTTTCTTCGTTTGAGGTTATCTTATAGGTATTAAAATTCATAAACATTAGTTCCATGTAGTTATCTGATGTAATTTTTCTTCTCCTGCAGAGCTGGTTGAGATTTTCTTTGTAGACACCACTCCTTTTGTTGAGGAGTACTTCACTAAATCAGAGGGACACAATTACGACTGGCGGGGCATTATCCCACAAAAATCTTATATTACCAATTTACTAAAGGTATTCATAGATTGCTTTTCCAGTTGTCCAATTGCGCAAATCAGCCCTGATTGTCGAATAAATTTAGTATTTTAACACTCTGTTATTAGGCACATGATATCTAAAATTAGTGCTTTCATCTCACATAAGTGAGAGATAATATACTCAAATTAGGTTATAATATTATGAATTATTATGTTCCAGGATCTAGAATTGGCATTGAGGGAATCAACAGCAAAATGGAAGATTGTTGTTGGTCATCATGCAGTTAGAAGTGTTGGGCATCATGGTGATACTCAAGAACTTAAAAAGCAGCTTCTCCCAATTCTTCAGGTAACATAAGGCCTAGGATTGCAGATGACTCTCACCTCTCCCTATGAAGAATAATTTCTTAGTTCCTCTGCCTAACTCTGCTGATTTTACCATAAAATTTCAGGGAAATAATATTGATTTTTACATGAATGGGCATGATCATTGTCTTGAACACATCAGTGACACAGAGAGGTAATACTAAATGAAATCATACAAATATTTACACACAAAAAAACAAAAAGTTATAAATTTGTCTAATAGAGGAACTTCTTTGCAGCCCAATTCAGTTCCTGACTAGCGGGGCAGGGTCAAAGGCTTGGAGAGGAGACATTAAACAAATGAACCAAAGAGGCCTACATTTCTTCTATGATGGACAAGGTTTCATGTCTGTGAAATTGACTCAGACAAATGCCACCATTGAGTTCTATGATGTTTCTGGCAAGGTTTTGCACAGATTGACTTCTTCAAAGCAGCTACATTCTTCCATGTAAAGTCTAGAGCTTGATACTAGATTGGCAAGGCCTGGGGAAATTGGTAGATGAAATTTCAAAACCAATTCTTGATGTGATGCTTGAGAATGTATCAATACTGGTATTGCCTCAGAGAAATGAAAATATGAAGGGGCAACTCCCATTCTTCAATAGTTCAATGTGATTCAGCTCAGCGATGAATTGTTACTAAAATCCTGACTTCTTAATTTAAGGTGGTGAAATGTCAGAACTAAATGTACTTAACTTCATTGCCAAAATTGGAAAGATTAAGGGTTTTATATCCATCTTTTTTTTTTCCTTCTTTTATATAAGATAGTTTTTTCTCTTATTGTCAAGAGTGCAAGCATTATGGAAAAGGAAAAAGATCATCCCACACCTCTTTTAGAGGTGTGGGTACTATACACACCTTTTTAAAGGTGTGTGATTAAGAGAGAGAAAGTGATAAGAAAAAGTAAGTATGATGAATGGTATTAGATGAGGTATGAAAAGTAGTGTATGCACTGTTTATGTTAAGAATATTAGAGTTGTTATGAAAATTTCGCTACAGAATAACCAAACTTAATGTTGCTTCAAATGTGCAATGAAGTAAATGATAGCTAGATGGATACTAAGTTGCTCTTTTCAAGAGGTATAAGATATTTGAAGATATATGAGAATTCAATGCCACTGAGTCAATTATTTAATATTTTCAGGAATATGTGATGTATATAACTTTATTTAAAATATATTAAAATAGGTAAAATCAGGCATTAAGAATACAGAGATACTGAATGGTCTGCATATTTTTGGATAATTGTATACACGAGGATTAGTCTTTATTCATACAAAAAAATTATACAAAAAAAATAATAAAATACAATTATATATGAAATCAATTATAATATTAAATAATCAATCATAATCTCAATCAAGTTAACAAAGATATCCAATATTTCTAGAAGTTTTGGATCCAAATGGAATTTTGGATAAGCATGTGATGCCATTATTTGTGGGGATAATGGATTTGTAGGCAAAGCCAAAATGTAAGCATACGATGCTGATATCCAATATCCACGGGTATCTTATATACCAGTAATAAAATTTACTTATGAATTTGTGGCAATACTCAACCTCTGAACTTGTTATTGTCAACTGTGGTAAAATAAACTGGTATTTGGCAAAGTAGTTTGGGAAATCAGTTACCAATACTTTCCTACAAACTCTGCATCAGCTGCTCATACATTGCTTCAGCACTTGAATTTACGTAGACATCAGAGCAAGATTGTCTTGAGCTACGAAATTGCGATGAAGATGCACAAACTGGCAATAAATGGCGATATGGGGCCCAGTGACACCCTATTGTTTGCGTCCACGTAGTAGCAGTTCACTTTCTTGGCTTGTCCATTAGCATTTTGATTGCACAATTATGCATGCCATGCCAATGCGCCATTAGCATATATAAGTTATTTATATCATTTTGATAGTAACTGCCCTCATGTTCCTTCTTGCTCCATCAACTCCTACTAGAGTTTTTCATTCTCTTATATAAATTGTCCTATTAAGTGAAGAGTTGGAAACACTCATATCTTTTAACCTGAGCTCCCTGTCTATTAAGACACACAAAAACATGGCTGGTTTCGGAACTAGCCCCCTATGGATGGCCTTCTTTAGTCTGTGTTTTCTGTCTGTATCAGCTCTGCTTCAACGCATAGAGCACCCTGTCAAAGCTGATGGCTCACTTAGCCTTGTGGTCATTGGAGACTGGGGAAGGAAAGGAACATATAACCAATCTGAAGTTGCTATTCAGGTCCTTGTTACGTGCAAGTTTCATCTCATAATGATTAACATGAATCACAAGAAGTTTAGCTTCAACCCCCCATTTTTTTTTTTTCTATCACTAGTATCAGGAAACCTGTGCTACAACATTAGTCTAGCCCCAGAAGCACAAGTGCACAATAATTTTTTATTAGAATTTAGAACATAGCATTTGCGTCTTTTGTGTATTCTTTTTCTTGCTCGTTGGAGCTTTGGTTTTCTGCAAGGATGCTTATGCTTTATTAATTACACAAGTGTTTTTTGAATTTCATCTGCTAAAGCAAAATCTGGTGCCTTTTAGACACTCATCTGTTTGTCCATGTCAGATGGGAAGAGTTGCTGAGAAGTTAAACATTGACTTTGTGATATCTACTGGAGACAATTTCTATGAAGATGGATTGACTGGTATAGACGACCCTGTGTTTGAAAATTCCTTCTCAGAAATATACACTGCCAAGAGCCTCCAAAAGCAATGGTATAATGGTGAGTTCTGTCTGAATAACTTCTGACACCAACAATAGATGTTTGAGCAAAAATTACCTAACAAGCTTATACGTGAGAAATCATTCCTCTCAGAGGCGGAGGGAGGGAGGGACATGGGTATGCCATGATCTCCCCCAACTTTATCATTATCTTCATATACTCTTCATGTATTTAGTTGATGGCCCACATAAAATAAGTTAAGTTTACACTTAATTTCTTTAGTTATTTGAAACTTTTGTGCAAATAATATAATCTTTGTAATTATACAAGATTTACTTAAACAAATTAAAAAAAAAATTAAAGAAAGTGAAAAGAAAAGAAAAAAATTTCTCCATGTTATATATGTTTGGTCTGACTCCCCTTGCACTAAATTTCTGGCTCCGCCCTTGATTCCTCTAATCTTTCATTCTTATGTCCTTCTAATGTGAACTACATCGGTTTTAGTCTTGGGCAACCATGACTACAGGGGAGATGTTGAAGCACAATTAAATCCAAGCCTTCAGAATATTGATCATAGATGGTTTTGTCAAAGATCATTCATTGTTGATACTGGTAAATTAACTTCTCAATATAAGCTTATATCCTGGATAGTAAATTAACATCAGTTAAGTCAGTGCTCTTCTCTTCTAATCTTAAAACTTGCCAGAAATCGCTGAGTTCTTTTTCGTTGATACAACTCCTTTTGTGGACAAGTATTTCCTTAAGCCAAAGGACCACAAGTATGATTGGAGAGGTGTACTTCCAAGGGAGAAATATTTATCAAAGCTCTTGAAGGTAAATCTCTTAATCATAATCATCATTATACCAAATTAAGAAGAAAATGCAATCTAATACAACTAACAACTTTTTTCCTTGTCCTTTTTGTGTGTGGCTCTGAACATAGGATCTGGAAATAGCGTTAAAGGGCTCAACTGCCAACTGGAAGATTCTTGTTGGGCATCATACTGTAAGAAGCATAGGACACCACGGTGACACCAAAGAACTCAAAAGACAGCTCCTGCCAGTCCTTGAGGTCATTTGGCCAAATATACTGCATACAAAGAAAATCCTATGCAAGCCTAGTGAAAGATAAGGTTAAGGTGCACCCTTTACTGATAAAATTTCATGATAAAATTGCAGGAAAACAATGTTGACATGTATATTAATGGGCATGACCATTGTTTGGAACACATAAGTAGCACCAGCAGGTTTGTATTAACTTCGGCTTGTATGTTAACTGAATCACCTTTAAATCATGATATAGATATTTGATGAGATTGAGTGTCCTTGCAGCCAAATCCAGTTCTTAACCAGTGGCGGAGGTTCAAAGGCATGGAATGGAGATATTGATAAAAATAACACAGATGGGGTCAAGTTTTACTATGATGGGCAAGGATTCATGTCTGTGGAGCTTGAACAAACCAATGCCAAAGTTGTTTACTATGATATTTTTGGCAAAGTTTTGCATGTTCTGAATCTATTCAAGGGGTTACATTCTTCCATATAGAAGAGTCTCGATAGTCCAAGATGTTGGAGTCCCCATGTGATTTATTTTTTAATAAGCTTAGCCTCTGCTGATATCATCTCTTAAGATCTTCGGAGGAGGAAGAGCGAGGTCTAATGTGGATTAAGGGCTAGACTGAAAAAGAAGGGGATACACCATTACAGTATATCGAATCAGCATCTATGAGGTTCTAGGGAAGGTCCTAAGCAAGATAGGGAAATTTGTGAAATCAGGCCACTGTAACAAGGTTTTAAGTTTGATACTAGACTGCTAATATTCCTATTCCTAGATACAAATGTGAATAACTATGTGAGTAATCCCAGTGACATTGAGATTTTCTGAATGATGTTTTCATGTTTCAAAGAAGCAATAGCACCCTCAGCCTCAGGCGTTTCAAACAATTGGGGGTTCTTCCTAACAATGCCTCCAAGGTTGTCGAGTTTAGGTAAACTAGTGGAACTTCAGCAAACTCGAATCGTAGACTCACTCCTAAACCGGTAAGAGTTTACATATTTCAAAAATATTATTTAAAATACATATTTTAGTAACCAAACATAATTAAATAATAATATTGAACACTAACTTTATAACAAAACAAATGAAAGAAATTAAGTAAAAACATAACTATAATTGATCCAACCGTTATACAACACTTTTTTTTGACAAAAACTGTTATACTACACTTAGTTTTGCTTTTAAATTATTTTGTAGTTTAACAAAACAGAACAAAATAATAATGAAAACATAAAATTAGGTTCATAAGCTCAATATATATTGCATAATAGAGACAAATCAACTCAGATACCAACAAAATTGATAAAAAAAATGTGCTTTTTGAAGACAAAATCGTGTGTAAATTCAAGTTCGTAAACTCGCTAGTAGAATCGATAGTTTACTAATTATGTCAGAGTTTACTATGCCTAATGCATCCCACATGCCATAGCTAATTGGTGATAAATTATAAGGCTTATATGTTGACGCGACTCGATACAACGTAATGTTTTAAAACTTATATATTATTTTGAAAATTAGTAATAAATTATAAGATTTTTAAATATAAATTAATATTTTTTGCATAACATGATAATAATTTTATATTATATAATTTGTTTCACAATATATATTTTAAAATATCTTTAGTTTTAATTTCATACTTTTAAAATTTTATGATTTAACTATACATAACGTCTAATTTTATACATTCTATATAAATACCAGGTCAACTTGATCTCGACTCGATCATTAGTTAAGCTATGATCGAGTCAAGCCCAAATCTAAAAAAATGATCTAATCAACATATCGAGTCAGGCTAAACCCGTCCCAAGCCATCGTTTGAACTTTCCATCCCTTTCCTTGTAGCATACATACACATTAGTAATAGGGGTCTAGCAGAAGACTTCAGGATGACATACCCTGAGGCAACTCCTCTCTGACTCCAACATTGGGTCTTGTAACCTTAAGCACAGTGCCAATTTGTCGAGTTCTATTCACGAAATGTGGAGATGGCTATTATGTCCACATCGAGCAAAAATAGAAGCTTAATTACTAATAGGGGTCTATCAGAAGACTTTAGGATGGCACCCTGAGGCAACTGCTCTCGGACTCCAACATTGGGTCTTGTAACCTTAAGCTCTGCGACAATTTGTCGGGTTCTTTTCACGAAATGTGGAGATGGCTATTATGTCCACATCGAGCAAAAATAGAAGCTTAATTACTCAAGCCAATAGGCTCTCCTTCGTAGTAGGCATGTCTTTTGGAATGAGTTCTCCTCGCAAGTCAAAGTCATAAGTGTTTTCATTGTGAGCCAACTGACTAGGAAAGGAACAATCAGAGAAATGGCTACCAAGTCTCAAAGATAAAAGACTTAACGTGGTACTTAAAAAGTCTCACGCCATTAGCCTCTCAATAAACTAATCTTTCGGATGGGCTCTCCTCTCCTCCAAGGCTGAGCTGAAGAACATAACCTCCGATGCCCTCTTTCCTATTTTATGTCCCTTTCCCTTTTAACTATCATAATTACGCTATCAGAAGAAGCTCAAATCGTGTAAGCACTGAATTTAAAACTTTGATAGAATACTAACACTTATTTAAAAGCTGCTAGATTATTTGTAAGGATTTGTTGTTGAAAACTAAGGATAAATAAATAAGCAAATATCTACCTTGAAGATAACCTTTCCTTCTTTAATGAAAACCAGAGAGCCACAGTATATACAGATCAGTTAGTGAACAATATTTGGACTTTGGAGTTACATTAAATTATACTACTCCATTAGTCAGCACCAACACCGTACAAACTTCGCCTTGGGAAGTATGGGAGCAAGCGGAACTCAATTTAGAACAAAATGGTACCTTGAGTCCACGTAGCTCTCAACATCCCAAAGAAAAGAACCAAAAGTCACAGCCTCTAAAACAAGTCTCTTTAAACCACCAAAGCTAATTTTGATGTTTTCATCCTTTGAAGAATCGATTGCCCCCTCAGGTGTTATAACAATTTCAGGTCTTCCAAACAAAGCCTCTGTGTGCTTCTCAATGATGCTCACAGCCTCTTTCGATCTTATTGTTGCATATCTCTGTAGTGTATCACCATCAAAGGACATCACATAGTTACGCAACCTGGTCGCCTTTATCCCATAGCCAAATCCACCTGGACTGACGTCACCAGCAGGCCAGGTAGAGAGTTCAGGATGAGACATGACATGAGATGTGTCCCCTCCACCACCAGGTCTCGTATCATCCATGGCAGTTTGATGAACACTATTCTCTTCTTCTGCTGCATTAGGAAGAATTTTCATTGTCTTCTCCAGCTGGAACCTTTGGTCAACTCGCTTAATAAAGTACCCATACATCACTGATGCCGCATAGACCTGCCCTACCCTGAGTTTGCTGATCTGAGCTACGGATGTTGAATCCCCTATTCTGTTACCCAGAATGAGAGTCAAGTGGTTTTGGATCATCTCATACGCTTCAAGTGAGTGAAGCTGCTCAAGTTTCCCATCTTTGCTTGGCCATGAATCAACTCTACCAGATGGATCAGGGGTTATGGAGGGTATCAGAGAAATATTAGCATCCATGAACTTCTGCACCACCAATGCGTACAAGATCTCTTCCAGTGCTTTTCTTCTTTCATTATCCTTAACCTTGGCAATTCTCCTGGAAAAGTTTGTAAGGCACCACAATGGTCAACACCTCACTTGTTTAAAACTACCAAGACACTTTCAGATTTAGAAAACAACAAAAATGAGAAAGTAGACTAAAGAATTCCATGCACCAAACCCCCTCCATGACACCTCTTTTCTGCTATATAGGTGCCATTCATGAACGCTATTTTTTTTTTTTAACAAAAGCAATTCATGAATACTAAGTTTCTCTTCTAATATTATAATTTTTTGCTAGATTGAAATTTAACACAGTTGAGCTCACAATTACGAGTTACCAAATGCAATAAAGCTCAGTTACTTGGTAAATTCAATTCTGTAGGAACAGCAATCAAATTCATTAATTTCATGTCTTCCATGAGAAAAGAGATGGCCTTTCTCCACCAAACACAACACAAGGCACACGTATATCATTTTATCGTATTTAAAATGCACATTAAATGACTGTCTGCCTTACAGAATGCAAGTTAATCCAAATATAAAGATATTATAATCTACCTGAATATTATGGATTGATATACTCTACGATACACCCCACACACAATTGAATTAACAAACAACAACAACAACAACAACCAAGACTTTTCCCACTAGGTGGGGTCATTTCACATGGATCGACGACGCCTAATGTGTCTATCATTAACCAAGTCTTCGAAAAAGCATTCAAATCTAGATCTTTTTAACCGTTTCACCTATAGTCTTTCTTGGTCTTCCTCTACCTCTAACTATTGGGCTATTCTCCATCCGATCTACTCTTCTTACAGTTTCTAAGGGTCTTCTCCTTACATGTCCAAACCACCTAAGGCGAGATTCTCCCATCTTTTCCACAATAGGTTACCCTACTTTCTCTCTAATGATTCATTCCTAATCCTATCTTGTCTAGTATGGCCACACATCCAACGCAACATCCTCATCTCCGCGACATGATCTTGTGCTTTGTTGGCTTTTTACCGCCCAACATTCAAGTCACCATACAACATTGCGGGCCTTATAACCCTAAGCTTGAGAGGCACTTTCCTATCACAAATAACTCCTATTTCATCCATCCAGCTTGAATCCTATGGTTTACATCTCCTTCTATCTCTCCATCATTTTGTATGATGGATCCAAGATACTTAAACTCCAGAATTAACTTGTGGTATGATATGATCTCCAATTTTTACCGCTAAGCTAGCATTAGCATGTTTCTTACCGAACTTACATTCCATATACTCCGTTTTACTCCCGCTAGACAAAGTTAACATTCCAAAGCCTGTCTCCATAACTCTAGCTTCTCGTTTAAATAAGATTTTGGTCCTTATGGTTTCCACTCATTTAGGCTTTGGTCCCGATAATTTTTTTTTTTGTATCGGTTGCTATATTTTCACTCATTTGGGTTTTTGTCATTCCATTGATGACTCATGGCAAAAAATAAAGTAAGGATGTGTAGTTTAGAAGAAAGTCTTATATACTCTAAGAGTATAACTCCAATCCAATTAAAACATAAATCAAGGCACAAAAATTGAATGTGTGCCATCAGACTAAATTTATAATACTAAAACCTAAACTGTTGAGTATATTATTCTAACAGTATTTTTTTTTTTCAGTTTAGTAGCCACCTAATGGATTACCTTTGATCTAAATTATATCAATAAGCAAGAATTAAACTTCCCAGACTTATTAGCAACGAAGCAATAACATGGTCATGATGCGGTACAGAATATTAGATATCATCAGGTATGCAACAAACCTGTACAAAACTAAATCAGTGCCAGAAGCAGAAGGATCTTGCTTTTGTTGATCAGCATCACGGTCAGTTTGGAGCTGCTCAAGCTGCTGCTCTACTGCAGCGGGCACAAGATGCGGGTGATTTATCAAAATCTGAGAAAGAAACTGCCCAATTGGAGACTCCAGCTGAAGCGGAGCAATCTTGGTACTTGATCCAGATGACTCCGGAGATGATGCAGCAGCTCTAACTACTAAACCTCTTCTACTTCCAATAGAGAGTCTCCTATGACCTTGCTTGGGGATAGATACAGAAGTGCATAGCTGCTTCCGAACATCATTACATCAAGAACAATCAGAAAGACTGAAACTAATCTCTTCATGCATGCAACTATTTTGTAATCATATTTATTTAAAAACGGCTTAAATATGTTCTGGGTCCCTGTTTTGGTCCCTCTAAAATTTTTTTATTGGTTTTAGTCCCTCTAATTTTTTTTTTGTTCTAGTCCCTATCGTTAGGAAGCCTCCGTTAAGTGCTTACATGGCAAACGGAGCCACTAACACGTGGCATCAGTGAGTGGGACCTCTGTTTGTGATGTAAGCACTTAACGCCTTAAGTGAGGCTTACTAACGACAAGGACCAAAACTAAAAGGTGATATATTTTCATGAATCAAAAATATATTTAAGCCTTTAAAAACTCACTCAATTAAAACAAGGCATTTATTAAGTCTCTGTCTTATATTTGAGAGGGTTTGTGAAAGGATTAAAAAGTAATTTGGATTCGAATGAATTCGTTTCAATTCCATGATAAAGGCGTTTTAAACAGTGGGATCCTAGTTCCATCCATTGGCCTTCCAGTAAGAAATTAATGATTTGGTTTCAACAGCAATCCATCATATGAAGCATAACAAGCAGAAAACAGCAACTGCGATTTAGAACATGTTTGATAACTCTTATTTTTTGAAGAAATAATAGCTTATTTTTCAAAATATCTCTCAGTAAACTTTCGATTATAAGTTATTTTAAACATTGAATAAGCTAATCTAAACACGCACTTATTTCGTACCTTACGGGAGAAGTGAAAATTGGAACCAAAGCGAGCGAAGCCGGATCCATTAGCAGCCAATATGATCGACGGCTTACACGGAGTCGCCAGTGATCGGACGACAGTGGCTGCCGCGTCCATTAGCACTTGCAGCTCTGAGACTGAAAGGCCCAAAAAAAAAAAAAGAGTAAATAAAAAGAATCAGTTGAATAAACGGAAGCAACAAACAAACACACCTAAAAGGCAGATAACAAATTAAAAATGAAGACGAAACATGCATACCTCTGAATCTGAGGAAGAAAAGAAATCCTAGGCAGACAGAGAGAAAAAGAGAAGAGGGATATTGTACCAAAATGGCTCTTTTTTTTTTTTGTCGGTACACTATTCCGATGGTTGTTAATCGGACAATTTGGGTAGGCGTGTCAAGTATATATATATATATATATATATATATATAGATAGATAGATAGCAGCGTCTCCTCTGATTATCTGGCACACTTCTCAAATTATCACCTAGTCCCTACACTTCCCAAACACAAAGAGGGTGTTTGAAATGAATAAAAATAGAAAATAATTTGATTTGATTTAATTTGAATTAATTTGATTTAATTTAAAAATTAAATTTTGTGTTTAGAACTTTAAAAAAAATAGGATTTGAATTGATTTATAAATTAAATTTTATGTTTAGAATTCATTAAAATAAGAATTGATTTGATTTGATTTTATTATTTTACATTTTAACCCTTATGAGAGGTGATTAGAGGTAGTTATTAAGGGTAAAATAGTTTATTCATTTCAAATCAAATCAAATCCTAACAAATTCTATCAAAATTGATGAAATTTAAAAACAAAGGAATGAAATCCATGTGATTTTAAATCAAATCATTTCTTATTTTTTAACATTCTAAACACAAAATTTAATTAAATTTGATTTACAAATCAAATCATTTCCTATTTTATTATATTCCAAACACACTCAGTTAAATTAATTTTGTAAATTAAAATTTAAGTATTATACCTTCTTTTTATATTATTTAATTTATGTAATGCTAGGTTGATATTATGTCTCATAAATTTGCATTTTTATTATTGGAATAATAATTTGCTAAAAAATTTCATTAAGGTGGTATTTGTTTTAAGACATATGATTACATTATGAAGAATGACATTCTTAGAAATATTATGACCGAGAATGTTATTTTTGAATATTTTTGAAAATATTTTTAAAAATTTGTTTGATTAAAAAAAATGAATTCAAATGATGATGAGAAAAAACGTGGAAGTGGAAGTTAATGATAGAGTTACAAGGTAACTTCCATTTTTATGTCATAGGAAAACACATACCAAATTCTTATTATAGGAATAAAAATAAGACAAAACATGAAAATATATCCTTCTTGAGAATCAATAATGCTCAAATATTTTTTTAAATAAAATTATAACAAACATGGAAATGTCATATTCACAGGTTTGCTTTCTCATGAATAACTTGGTAATCTTTGAAACAAACTCACCCTAAAGTCATACGTACCATGAAAGGAAGATGTTTTTTTTAATAATTTAAATAAATAATTTTGAGATAATTCAGATAAGTGATAAATATATTTAAAATAAGTTATAATTTTAATTACTTATGTGATGATTTTTTATTATACATAATGAGTTAAAATTTGAATTTATCATATAAGTAATGAAGATAATCACTTATCAACTCATTAATTATTATATGATAATTTTTGTGTATGATATAATAAATTTAAATTTAAATTCATGATGTGTAATAAAAAAAGAATATCACATAAATAATTAAAGTCACCACTTATCTTAAAAACATTTATCACTTATATAAATTATCTCAAAATTATTTATTTTGAGCTATACAAATAATATGATTTACATGAAAACATTAACGGTTAATAAGTTTCTCAACTTATTTATGTGATTAAACGAATAATTGTTTGAGATTATTATTATTTTTTAAAATGAGTTCACTTTGTCTTGGCATGTTTGAGAAACATGTTTAATAACATGGAAAATTTTAATATAGATTACTTACAAAGTAATTTATAGATGGATTAATTAGTTTGAGTCATTAATTTATTATTAAAATAAATTAATAATTCAGATTAAAAGTTAAATTTTTATAAATTTTAACTAATAACACTCAGATTTATACATAAATTTATTTAGATAATTTTTTTATAAATAATTATAAATATAAAATACTTATAAATTTTAACTAATAATTTATATATATATAAGTTTATATATAAATATTATTAAATAAAAAATAAAAAATTTATGTATAAATTCAAACTTATTGAGTATATAATAGAATCCCCCTAATAACATCGATGATAATAAAGGACAATACACGAAGAGAAGAGAAAGTCCAAATAGGTAAATTGGAGATAAGGGGAAAAGAGAAAGGAGTTCGCGACATGTGTGTTTGGTGAGGAAAATGGGACCTGACACGATGGCCGACCCTCATTCCTGAGGCTGGGAACTAATTTTGTGGTACACAATTAGCCATCGATGCTGCATTTTTGTGGCTTCATGTTACGTGTTTTAACATCTGTGCCCAAAATTGCGTCCACCTCTTGCTATTTTCTTCCCCTCGATTCACACTGGATCCTCCTGGAGCCGTTTGTATCATACTCCCAGTGGGGTTTTTTTTTTTTTTTTGTGGTGCTTTACTCCTAGTGGGTTTTACTCGCAGTAGTTTTGTCATGAATTTTTTTAAAACTCAAAATTTTTATGTGATTTTATGTGTGTAAAAATATTATTAATTAAAATTTATAAAAACTTTTACATGTATAATTAATTATTTGTAATAAAAAATATGTATAAATATTATTAATTAAAATTTATAAATTTTTTTGTATATACAATTATTTATGATAAAAAAAAAAAAGAGTGATTTAAGTTTTTTATGTGTGAATATAAATGTGTGTAAATATTATCAATTAAAGTTTATAAAAATTTTTGTATGGACAAAAAAAATATGTATGTAAATATTATTAATTAAAATTACACTTAATATAAATAAAAAACTTACACTCAATCTTTCTTTTCACGTGATTACGATAAAAAAATAAATGATAACCACATAATCATAATAAAATGAAAAGTATAAAATTAAGTATAATTTTTTTTTTACTTACACTAAATATAAATAGATCCCTTTCTAAATAAAATATGATATATACTTCAAGTTACATGTCATTGATATTAACTGTTGATTTGATTTTAAATAACTGTTGATAAAGGTTGATGTATGTTAAACGTTTCCGATCCTCCTTGATCTGCTTGAAAATTGCTGTATCAGCATTCTTTGAGGAACCAAAAAACGTGTAGCTTAATTTGATTATGACAGTGTTTGTTGCAATTTCTATTTAATTAATTTTTATTTAATTTCTCTAAAATGCAACTCTTTTTCTTTTTTAATCAAACTAATAATCTATTATCACTCCTAATTTTACTTAATTTTCTTATATAAAAAAATCTTAACTTTTGGAATCATGATTTTACTACTTAACACGTTTTGCAAAAAACTTTTACTAATAATTTTTAATTGTTTATTGGAAATTGATTCGGCTAGGTATGTGCATGCTTGAATTTTTTTTCACTTGGTTTGAACGAAATTTAGATAGAAGGTTGGGTCCAATATATCTAGACTCTATTAGTTTGCTTTAATAAGATAATCAACGTAAGAAAACAGTCATGTCTCAAGTTCTGAAGCAAAAATTTTATCCACGAAAATAATTGTTATTAAGTAACAAATGTCATCTGAGCTTATTGGATTCAAATATTAATTCTGCTAGCTTGTATTTTGGAATGGTTAGTGTGCATATGTTATGAGTTAGGCTAATGGAAAAATTACAATTCAAAAGACTAATATATTAAATGAGAGAGTTTTATGAGTTAAGTATTATATTAAATTTTTTTATTTGTTTAATGTAAAACTCATAATATTATTATTTTTTTAAGAGTTGACGTCTATGGTGGTCTCATTTTATCAATACTGACTCGGTGATAGTTCTTTTTTATTTGACGGCTTTACTCATTTATCAGTATTTGATGCATCACTCTCACTGCTGCACCTTAATCCAGTCTGTAAGTAGTCCTTTCCATAGTCTAATTCTTAATGAAAACATCAATTATTATGACTTAAGTCTATTAAAAAAAGTCAAAAGATTAGTCCGTCAAGTGATAGAACCCTATAACTTAAGTATCACATTAAATTTTCATATTAATTCAATATAGGACTCATGAGTCATAACAGCTTACAGATTAGATTTGCACATTGTTGTGGAGCTGCTACATTTTTCATTTGATTAATTAATTATATGGCTTTTATCGTTAGAATGATTGTGTTCTACATAAAAATATAAAAAGGAAACTAGCTATTAGCTGAATCAATTTCTCATGAAATGCTAAAAATTGTTCACAATGAAATTTAAAAAAATAAAAATGATTAAAATTCAGTTAATTAAATTATTCAATTTTTTTCGTTAATATTTGTAATTAAAAAAGAAAAAGTTTATGCATATCTTTCAGCATTAAACAATAATTTTATTTTTAAAAAAAATTAACTACATATCATATTTCGCAAACTATATGTAATTATTTTGTGGTTATATAATCATCTATTAATAATGTTATAATATGTTAAAGGATTTTAATATGCAGGTGATCACATTGAAGTTTTTTTTTTTTTTTTGGTGTCACACTCAACACCAATTTAGTAAATAAATAATTTGATGATTTGATGATTTCTTTTTAGGGATACATTTAATGATTTGATAATTTATTAATAATTAGATAAATTTTATCATACACTTGATTATTATTTTTAGTGTTTATTGATAGATTTTTCGTGAGTACATATTTTGTCATTAGATGCTCATGAGGTAAAATATTTGGTTATAATAATTTAACATAATTAATGTTAAAATTAATCTTGATAAATTCTGACTCTTAGTCCTTTTATATCAAGTAGAAACCTTATCATTATACTTGCTTTCTTTTAATTTTCTTTTTATTTTAGTTATTTGTTTAATTTTATTTTTATATCTTTGACTCAACAATTTGTGCAACTAGATTAGGAAGAATTTTTCAATACTTAAAATTAACTCTAAGTCTTTATGGGATCGACCTTGTACTTGCTCAACTGTCAACCGTACTTTGGTACGGATCGTGCACTTGCGAGTATTTTAAGGTTTGATAAAAAGTTACAACACTTGTGTTGTTGAAGAGAGATAGTGAGTCATAATCTCACATTGAGTATTCTACCATAGAGCTTAAAGTCCCACTATGAATGTTTGTTTTATTTTTTGGTATGTTGAATTAGTGCGAGAGTGTACACTACAATTATATTGTCTTGAGACTTATTGAAACTTTGTTGCCATATGTTGTTTACTATTGTGTGCACTTGATATGACATATTGTTGGAGACTTTAGTACTCAGTTTCATTTTGTTGTACTGAGATATTTTGATGAATCTCAATAGGCATTCTTAGCTGATGCTAGGGCTATTTTGTAGAGAATTTTACATTGATCACACTTTTGGCATGCAATTTTGTTGTGTTTTCCCTTGGACCTACATTTCACATTTTGTTAGGCTACCGAGTTATAAGTATCGTGCATGTATGATATCATTGCTCCTATCGAATATGATTTTTTACATTATTGGGGTGTTTGTAATTCAATTTTGGACCAATAGTTGAAGTGCTTGCTCATAGTTGACATTATTGTCGCCACACTAATCTGGAGAGTTGTTTTATTTAAATTAAGTATATATGTTGTTCAAGTGAGAGATTGTTGGATTTTTTTATTATGTGTAGACTAACATAGTCACTAATTTTCTAAAACCTGAATTAATTGAATGTCAAATATTGTGAAGCATCTATTGACTTATCCCATTTGTGATCAATATTGTTATTGAGTTTTTATAAACACTAAACCCATGTAGATAATGTTATTTTGATTTGTGAGTTTTGTGTATGTATTTTCTATGATGGGTAGATTAACTCATATTGTAAATACAATGAAAGTCCCTTATTCTCATCCGGGTTCCAAAACTCATAAGGTTTGTTGTGTCCATGGGTTCATAAGGTTCGGTTTTTGACAGAAACATCTGTCATTTCATTCTGACAAAAACCCATCACTATCACGAGCCGCTCAAACCAGATCTACTCCACAACAACTCACCCACCATCGTCACAGCTCACCGCAGCTCACCCACCACCGTCACATCTCACCACAGATTTGCTCCGCTCAAGCCACATCACAGTGCAACCACTCTGTTGCAGCGCTGCTTAGGCCCTCACTGTCATGGCCCTCACTGTCATGGCCCTCACAAGCTCACCGCAAATATGCTCCGCTCAGGCTACGTCACAATGCCACCGCTCTACTGCACCGCTGCTCAGGTCCTCACCGTCACGGCACCATTGCTTTGCTACTCAGGCCCTCACTGTCACGACCCTCACCAGCTCACCGCAAATCTACTGCTCTACTTAGGCCCTCACTAAACCATAATTCGAGAATAGTCACCGCAAGTATGTACCCTTTTAATGCTTGTAGTAGATAATATATGGAGGTTGTTTGTTATAGATTCAACTCAATTGTGTTCTCTCACTGTTTTCAACCACTATTTCTTAATAAAATACAGTTAATTTTTGGTAATAAAATACAATTTACTAATACAGATTCAACCATCATCTGTGTCCCTTAATTGATAATTTTTTGTATTAATAGTTAATAATATTTTATTAATAGAATTGTAGATATTTTATTAGTTTTTTTGTGTACTTGTATTTCCTTTTAATTATGTTTGGACTAAGTTTGAGTGTTGTTGTATATTTGTCTTTGTACTGATATCCATTGTTATGTATCTTTTAATTATGTTTGTTTGTTTAGACTTTGTCTATTTGTTGTACTTTGTAATGTGCTTATTGAGATAAATAAGTTTGATTCTATTTCTAAATTTTTTTTCATTGGTTTATTATGTAATTTTTTTTGCTATGAAAATTTAATTATTTAACTTTTTTTGTGTTAAAAAAAATGATCAACTCGATCAATCAAACTAAATCAATCCGTAGATGTTTAATTCGGTTTGGTTCAGATTTGGCTATCAAAAAATATGAAAACTAAACCAATTAATTTTGATTGATTCAAATTTATTTTTCTCTAAAATTCGAACCAACTCGACCCGATTACACCCCTAGTATGGGTCTAGCTCAAGCAAATTTGGCTCTAAAAGCTCCATTATTTGACTCCCTCAATAGTGGTTTGGTCCTGCCAACTGAAGTTGAAGTGAATGGTTTGCATGAAGTGGTTGTTGTTAGTCACTTTAACCGATAAAACCAAAATCTAATAAATAGGCTTCAAAATTTGCATTGAACACAAGATGAAGGGTTAGTGTAGAAACGTTAAGGCACAAGTAGTTCCAAGTGCTATAAGGTGTTACATTGGTCAATTTAGAATATATATCCATCTTGGTGAGAAGCTTCTTGGAGGAGGATCGCTAGGTTTTCCATTGGACATCTTTCCAAACAAATTTTAGTGTTTTTTCCTCCCAAAACTATTATAGAAACATTAATATCCAGACTAATTATTTTTAATGTTTCTGTTTGAAAAATTATTTAAAAATTTATTCTGCACTGTTGCACATGGAAAGAAGTCAAAGCCTTGGTCTCCATAAAAAAGAAGATTAGATAATTTGGTGCCTTATTATAAACAAATAAAGTACATGGTTTGTGCACCAAAATAAAGTATATGGTTTGAATTTCCACCCCCCTCCCCCCAATAAAAAGTATATGGTTTGAAGATAAAACTTGAACACAGATCAACCTCTGAACGCATAAGTCTGTGTAATTCTTTCACTTTACTTGGTTTTATTCAAGAAATAAGGTAGCACAGAGATATGTGAAGCACAGGAAACTAGCTTTAGGTGACATAAAGGGAAGAAGAATAAACATTATTGTTTTCTCAACTCTTTTCTTTCTTTTTTTCTGAAAGTGATTTGCCTTGTTTCGATGTTAAAAGCAAGGAAACATTTACAATGCTCTTAAATAGATTTGGAGCACCAATGCTCCATTGATTATACTTGTTATTACCAGTTTTTGATATTTAGTACCAATTTTTATTATTTGTTAAAAAGTCCAACGTCATTTGTTTTTGAACCCCCACTCCTCCTATTTTTTCATTTTACTCCTTCATGCTTAACAAATGCTTTTGCATAACTTTCTCTCTAAGTTGATGGATTGTCGTCACTGAAAATGGAGGAATTGTTGCTGTAGATGGCAATGACGGTGGAGGACTTCCAGTCACCAGCAATGTCGTTCCTGAATGAATCAATGTCATCTTTAATCTTAATAAAGTATAACATTTTGAATGCTCGTCTATGATTGTTTGGAGGCAATTGAGAATATAATATCTTCAAGAAGTTATAAAGATTTTGTTGTGCAAAGCTCGAGTATAAGAGCTATACAACTGTTACTTTTATCTTTTGTGTAGATTTCAGTCTCGTCGAAAATCCAAGTGGATGTTGTGTTCTGGCCAAAAGACAATACACAGATTGAGCATTCTCCAACACTACCCAAGTTAAAAACATATGTAAGTTAGTTTAAATTAAATGTAAATTAATGAATATCCAGAGCAAGCTATGTACTGATGAGCTGGTACTTGAACAAAATTGCGACCCAACAGCATAAAATATATTTGCAAAAAACAAGAAGTTGTCATTGAGTCGTTAGTACAACATAAGAATTTTATGCAGAAGTAACAGCAAGCTCGTCTATGATTGATTGTCGCTTTGGCGTCGTTGTCGTCCTCAAGTCTTGCCGGCAACACAAACCGAGCTTTCACCACATCTTGTCATCATCCTATATCCCTGATGCACTGTCACATAGAACTCAGCGGCATCACCTTCACACAAACCTGTTACCAAACCCACCGTCGTCCTCACCAGAACAGGTGACTCGCGAGCAGAATTAGACTACTGACGCCGACCGGAGCCACCACGAGTCGTGCTATGCCTCGATCCACACAAACCCAGATCTGGTCGCAACCCACCTCGAGCCTCTGCGTCACATGTAACCTCTACCCAGATCTGTTGTGTGCGCACCTCGGATTACCACCGCGCGACCCAAATCGTGACGTTGCTAGGACTTCCATCGCTCTACACTCCATTATCGAGCTCGCAATTTCTCCTTCCCTGTGAGTGTCCATCGTGCCTCTGTCAAAGCTAGAAATGTAACCCCAAATGGCGCTTCCAACAACAGCACCAGCTCTGGCAACGTCCCATGAAATATCTGATATCAAAACTTTTTTGACATGTAATGGAACTAAAGAATAAAAAGATTTTTTTATAAATAGTTATACACAATTTTAATATTTTTTAAGAATTAACTTTATAATTTATAATTATTTTTAATTACCTGTTGTATAGGTTGTCCTTCTTTATTTTTAGCCATTAATCTAAAATTCTCTCAAATCAATAATTTTATCACGTAAAACATTCATGCTCAATACTTCATTAGAAGTATTATAAAAACTTCCTAAAAACAAATTAAGTGATTGTAATGTTAAGAATTGTCCTATATTGATTCGCATCCTTACAAATAAATCAAAATTTCTTCATAAACTCAATTATAGACGCATCACGTGCGTACTCTCACCGGCTTCATTTGTTATTTGTTATTTGTGCCATGATGTACCAAAAAAGTTGTTGTGTCATGTATAATCAATGACGTACGAAAAGAAAATGTAATCAAATTAGAGAAATAAAATAAGCAGGCCAAAGTCTAAACAAGCGTGTGTCAACGGGTCCAACACCCAGAAACCCAACTCTGTTTTACCCATTCTCCCCTTTGACGGTTATATGTTTTAAGTTCTTCTTCTACTCTTCAACGGTCAATGTCAATATTCAAATTCTCATGCTCCCTCCTACTAAACTAATCTTATTCTTACCCTTCAATTTTGAACGCTTCTCTTCAATTCTTTTTGGGGTCTAACCTTTGAGGCCAGCACACTTTGTATGAAACCAAACACGTACGACCTCGTATGCTCTAGTTATTATATAAACAAAACCCACTTTAAGTTGAAGACCCATCAATATTCTCATACCAAGTTTCAAGCTTGATCTGCAAAACGCACATTAAAACTCCTCAAAACACCATAATCATATCCATAGACACCGAGGTTTCTTTCCTCAGATTGCATCTCTTTCTTTTATTTGGTCTTTGACAGGCATATAGCTGTGAAACAAGTAAAAAATCCTCCAGGGTTTGAACTTTGATAATCTCTTTAGAAGTAAAGCTCGCTTACCACTGAATCTAACTCTTGTTGGTTAGATTGCATCTCTTTTGATCTGTGAAGATGGTTTTATGGTGGAGAAGAAGGAAGAACAGCCACCGTAAAGGCAAGGTGGTGGAGGAGCTGGTGACTCCTAACCACTTCCAATGCCCAATTTCTCTTGACTTGATGAAGGATCCTGTCACATTGTCTACTGGAATCACATATGATCGAGAAAGCATAGAAAGGTGGTTTGAAGATGGCAACTACACATGCCCTGTTACCAACCAGATTGTCACCAACTTTGATCTCATTCCCAACCATACCTTTAGGATAATGATCCAAGAATGGTGTGTGGAAAATCAACAACATGGGGTTGAAAGAATTCCAACCCCAAGAATACCCATTATCCCAACCGAGGTAGCTGACGTTCTTCTGCATGTGAAGGCCTCATCTAGACGTTTGGATCCATATGGGTGTCTTGAACTGGTGCAGAAAATTGAGAGGTGGGGTGCAGAGAGTGACAGAAACAAGAGATGCATAGTGGAGAATGGAGCACCTGCTGCATTAGCCTCGGCATTTGATGCATTTGCAAATGATTCCGTTGAGAGGAATGTGAGTGTGTTAGATCAGATTTTGTCAGCTCTCAATTGGATGTTTCCACTTCAATTGGAAACACAGAAATCTTTGGGGTCTTTGGCTTCTTTACGTTGCATGGTTTGGTTTTTGAAGCACCAAGATCTCTCAGGGAAAGAGAAATCCATTGTTGCCTTGAAAGAGCTTCTTTCATTTGGTGATCAGCAGCATGTGGAGGTGTTGGCAGAAATTGAAGGAGTCAATGAACTATTGCTGGAATTCCTTAACAAAAAAGTTTTTAGTCCAACCATTACAAAAGCTTCATTGGCTGTAGTTTGGTACTTAGTTTCATCTTCTTCTCCTTCTAGTGAGAAGATGAAATTGGCATTTGTTGAATTGGGTTTGGTTTCTTCAATGCTGAACATTCTCATTGACTCAGAAAGGAGCCTGAATGAGAAGGCTTTGGCTATTTTTGACTCCCTCTGCAGTTGTGAAGAAGGGAGAAAAGAAGCTTATAGTAATGCTCTAACAACTCCTCTCTTGGTCAAGAAATTGTTGCGAGTTTCAGCATTGGGCACAGATTATTCTGTTTCTGCTATTTGGAAGCTATGCAAATTTGGAGAGAGGGACCATGAAACGGTTCTGGTTGAGGCCCTTCAAGTTGGGGCCTTTCAGAAGCTCTTGTTAGTATTGCAGGTTGGTTGTGGTGATAAGACCAAGGAGAAAGCCACTGAGCTTCTCAAACTGATGAATCCTTACAGGGCTGGCGCTGAATGCATAGACTCAGATTTCAAGAACCTCAAGAGATCAATTTAAGATTGTTATTCATTTTCTACCTTGAAGTTTAGTGCTGTGTGTATATTTCTTTCTTTCTTTTTTTCATTTTTTTTTTTTGGTTCAAATGAATGCAATTTTGAAATCTGTAACCCATAAATAGATAGAGTACATATCAAATTCTATTCTTTTTGTATATCACAATAAGAGAAATATGACATTTTCTTAATTTATTAGAATGATTTGTAAATATACTTTGTCTATGTCTATGATACTGAATAGCTTTACTTCATGAAAAAAATTACAGAAAGAAAAACCAGGGATGATTTCGGCTTACTGCATGACAAGTTAACAATGAATCAAAATATTCATTCATATATGCAGTTTATGTAAAATCTTCATTGCATCCACATTTAGGTGCTGCAGCAATGTTAGATTCTTTAATATAATTCATTTTCATGTTCTAGAGAGAATTTTGTTTATAGGAGTTCATCTTCTCGATTGCTTGGTGCTCTTAGCCTCATTGCAGTTATTCTTATCCTTTTCTGGGTGAAAACAATGTTAAGTTTGTGTCCTTTAGCTGAAAAAACGAACTTGCATTGCATGATTGCAGATGGGAAAGGTTGGAGAGAAGCTTGATATCGACTTTGTAGTTTCCACTGGGGACAATTTCTATGACAATGGACTAACTAGCGAGCATGGCACTGCGTTTGTAGAGTCATTCACAAAAATTTACACAGCAAAAATCCTGCAAAAGCAGTGGTACAGCGGCAAGTTCCTGAACACATCAATGATGAGATACAAGTTTTATACTCTAGACACTATCTTCAACTATTCTAACATGTTGAATAATTGGCATGCAGTGTTGGGCAACCATGACTATAGGGGTGATGCAGAGGCCCAATTGAGCCCAGTCCTTAGGGAAATTGATAGCATATGGTTTTGCTTAAGGTCTTTTATTGTTGATTTAGGTATTTTCTTGCTCTTATTTAAGTTTTTCTTCGTTTGAGGTTATCTTCTAGGCATTGAAATTCAAAACTTCTAGGCGTAGGACACCACGGTGACACCAAAGAGCTTATAAGACAGCTCTTGCCAATCCTTGAGGTCATTTAGCCAGACATACTTCATACAAAGAAAATTCTATGGAAGCCTAGTGAAAGATAAGGTGCACCCTTTACTGATAAAATTTCATGATAAAATTGCAGGCAAACAATGTTGATATGTACATTAATGGGCATGACCATTGTTTGGAACACATAAGTAGCATCAGCAGGTTTGTATTAACCTCGGCTTGTATGTTAACTGAATCACCTTTAAATCATGATATAAATATTTGATGAGATTGAATGATCTTGCAGCCAAATCCAGTTCTTAACCACTGACGGAGGTTCAAGGGCATGGAAAGGAGACATTGATAAAAATAACACAGATGGGGTCAAGTTTTACTATGATGGGCAAGGATTCATGTCTGTGGAGCTTGAACAAAACAATGCCAAAGTTGTTTACTATGACATTTTTGGCAAAGTTTTGCATGTTCTGAATCTATTCAAAGGGTTACATTCAGCTATATAGAAGAGTCTCTGTAGTCCAAGTTGTTTGAGTCCGTATGTAATTTTGTTGAATAAGCTTAGCCTCTGCTGATATCATCTTAATCTCATTCATTCTTTGAAGAACTTCAGAGGAGGAAGATAGGGAAGGGAAGGTCCTAAGCAAGATAGGGAAATTTTGTGAAATCAGGCCACAGTAACAAGGTTTTCAGTTTGATATTAGACTGCTTATATTCCTATTCCAAGATACAAATGTGAATTACTATGTGAGTAATCCCCGTGAGAGCGAGTTTTTCTGAATGATGTTTTCATGTTTCAAAGAAGCAATAGCACCCTCAGCCTCAGGCGTTGCAAACAATTAGGTGGTCTTCCAAACAATGCCTCTGTTAATGGCCTCTTTGGACCTTACCGATGCATATCTCCAACATGTCTCACCATCAAAGGACATATCACACAGCCTGCAAGATGCAGATGCATCCCACATGCCATAGCCAAATCCCCAGTGATTGATGCCACCGCCAGGTCAGCTGAAGAGTGAAGACTTTAGGATGGGACATACCCTGAGGCAACTTCTCTCCAACTCCAACATTGGGTCTTGTAACCTTAACCTACGCGACAATTTACCGAGTTCTATTCACAAAATGTGGAGATGGCTGTTATGTCCACATCGAGCAAAAATAGAAGCTTAATTACTTAAGCCATAAGACTTTCCTTCTTAGTAGGCATGTCTTTTGGAATGAGTTCTCCTCATAATTCCGAGTCATAAGTGTTTTCATTGAGAGCCAACCGACCTGGAAAGAAACAATCAGGAAAATGACTACTACGTCTCGAAGATAAAAGACTTCACGTGGTACTTGAAAAGTCTTAAGCCATAAACCTCTCTTTCTCATTACACTAATCTTTCGGATGGGCTTTCCTCTCCTCTTAAGGCTTAACTGAAGAACATAGCCTCTGATGCCTTCTTCCTATTTTATATCCCTTTCCCTTTTAATTATCGTAATTACGCTATCAGAAGAAGCTAAAATAAGCACTGAATTTAAGACTGATACTTAACACTTGGTTAAAAGCTGCTAGCTTATTTGTAAGGATTTGTTGTTGGAAACAAAAAGGAGAAATAAATAAGTAAATCTCTACCTTTAAGATAACATTCCTTCATTAATGAAATCCAGAGCCACTATCAATAAATGGTATATACAGACCAGTTAGTGAACAATATTTGGACTTCGGAGTTACATTAAATTATACCACTCCATTAGTCAGTACCAACACCATACAAACTTTGCCTTGGGAAGTATAGGAGCAAGCGGAACTCAGCTTAAGAGAAAATGGTACCTTGAGTCCACGTAGCTCTCAACATCCCAAAGAAAAGAACCAAAAGTCACAGCCTCTAAAACAAGACTCTTCAAACCACCAAAACTAATTTTGATGTTTTCATCCTTTGAAGAATCGATTGCCCCCTCAGGTGTTATAACAATTTCAGGTCTACCAAACAAAGCCTCTGTGTGCTTCTCAATGATGCTCACCACCTCTTTCGATCTTATTGTTGCATATCTCTGTAGTGTATCACTGTCAAAGGACATCACATAGTTACGCAATCGGGTTGCCTTTATCCCATAGCCAAATCCACCAGGACTGACGTCACCAGCAGGCCAGGTAGAGAGTTCAGGATGAGACATAACATGAGATGTGTCCCCTCCACCACCAGGTCTCGTATCATCCATGGCAGTTTGATGAACACTATTCTCTTCTTCTGCTGCATTAGGAAGAATTTTCATTGTCTTCTCCAGCTGGAACCTTTGGTCGACTCGCTTAAGAAAGTACCCATACATCACTGATGCCGCATAGACCTGCCCTACCCTGAGTTTGCTGATCTGATCTACGGATGTTGAATCCCCTATTCTGTTACCCAGAATGAGAGTCAGGTGGTTTTGGATCATCTCATATGCTTCACGTGAGTGAAGCTGCTCAAGTTTCCCATCTTCGCTTGGCCATGAATCAACTCTACCAGATGGATCTGGGGTTATAGAGGGTATTAGAGAAATATTAGCATTCATGAACTTTTGCACCACCAATGCGTACAAGATCTCTTCCAGAGCTTTTCTCCTTTCATTAGCCTTAACCTCGGCAATTCTCCTGGAAAAGTTTGGAAGGCAGCACAATGGTCAACACCTCACTTGTTTAAAACTACAAAACACTTTAAGATTTAGAAAAAAAAACAAGAGAAAGTAGACTAAGAACTCCATGCTCCAAATCCCCTCCCTAAGACCTCTTTTCTGCTATACAGGTTCCATTCATGAACACTTTTTTTTTTTTTTAAACAAAAGCAATTCATGAGTACTGAGTTTCTCTATTAATAATATAATTTTTTGCCGGATTGAAATTAAACACAAGTTCACAATTAAGAATCATCAAATGCAATACAGCTCAGTTACTAACCAAATTCAATTCTTTAGAAGAAGCAAATCAAATTCATTGATTTGATGTCTTCCATGAGAGAAGAGATCGCCTTTCTCCACCAAACACAAGGCACAAGTATATCATTTTATCATATTTAAAATGCACATAAGACTGTCTGCCTTACAGAATGCATGTTAATTGAAATATAGAGATTTTATAATCTACTTGAATATTATGGATATCATATACTCTAAGATACACCCCACAAAGCCTTGAATTAACAAAGTTAACATTAAAAAAAAAAAGAGGGTTTAAATAAAATTTTGGTCCTTATAGTTTCCAATCATTTAAGTTTTGGTCCCTATAATTTATTTTTTTGGGTATTGGTTACTATATTTTCACTCATTTGGGTCTTGGTCATTCTGTTGATGACTGGTGGCAAAAATAAAGTAAGGTGTTTAGTTTAGGAGAAAGTCATATATACTCTAAAAGTATAACAGGAATCCAATTAGAACATAAATCATGGCACAAAAATTGAACGTGTGCCATCAGACTAATTTTACAATACTTTATACTAAGTGTGTGTTTGGATTAGCTTATATTGTGTTCAAAACAGCTTATAATAAAAAAATTCTTGAGAAAGCTTTTGAGAAAAAAGTAATTATTTCCCCAAAAAAACGATTAAATTCTGAATTGTTAAGTGTATTATTCCCAGAGTATTTTTTTTTGTATTTCAGAAGCTGCTCAATGGATTACCTTTGATCTAAATTATACCAATAAACAAGAATTAGCGTCAAAGCAATAATGTGGTAATGATGCAGTACAGAATATTAGATATCATCAAGTATGCAACAAACCTGTACAAAACTAAATCAGTGCCGGAAGCAGAAGGATCTTGCTTTTGTTGATCAGCATCACGGTCAGTTTGGAGCTGCTCAAGCTGCTGATCAACTGCAGTGGCCACAAGATGCGGGTGATTTACCAAAATCTGAGAAAGAAACTGCCCGGTTGGAGACTCCAGTTGAAGCGGAGCAATCTTGGTACTTGATCCAAATGACTCCGGTGACGATGCAGCAGCTCTAACTACTAAACCTCTTCTACTTCCAACAGAGAGTCTTCTATGACCTTGCTTGGGGACAGATACAGAAGTGCATAGCTGCTGCCAAACATCAAGTACAATCAGAAAGAATGAAACTAATCTCTTCATGCATGCAGCTTGTTTGGACTGATATTTATTTAAAAACTCACTTCATTTACAAAGCATTTATTTAGTGTGTCTTATATTTGACGGATTTGTGATAGGATTAGACTGAAGTATTGTTTGAGTACCTAAATATTTCGTGATAAACCAATTAAGGGACTAAACTTTATTTATTTTCAATTAAGGGTCTCAAGTTCATTAAAATATACTTTTATTAATAAAAATGTTGAAAAGACAAAAATACCCAACTTTATAAATAAAAAATAATTTATACTATGACCAAAACACACGGCATATATGTCCAAATTTTTTTTACAATTGATAAATATTAATTAAAATATTTTTTATTAAAGTTGAGATCTTTAATTGGTAATCAAAACAAAGTTGAAATCCTTAATTGGTAAGTTTTAAAGTTGAGGTCTTTAATCGGTTATCACATTAAATTTGAGGTCCTCCTACAATACTTTTCTCAATTAAAAAATCATTTGATTTGATTTCAAATGAATTTGTTTCAATTCCATGATTAAGGTGTTCCAAACAGCGGGATCCTATTTCCAAGCATCGGGAACTACCACTACCCTATGATGCATGGGTACTTCGAAATGGTTGCCATAACCGTACTAGTACTTATTGGGTACAAGTTAGAACCACCGATGCAAGGAGAACAGGATGGGGAATATTGAGAATGCTCATGCTAATGGGCTGCAGCATAACAGAATGCTGATGTGGCAGTGAGAGAAAGAGGAGAGCTAGATGGGGTGTTGGGTTAGAGGAGTGGCAATATAAAGGAGAGGAGGAAAAAGAGAGAGGTAGGCAATTAGTAAGGACTTTGGCCGGGAGGTTACAGGTCTCTCAAATGACCTGTGGTATCTTGTCTTCCTTTTTCTATTTCTGAGTTTTCACTTTTTGCTGTAATGGCTTCCTGGGTACTGATTTCTCACTGAGATTAGTAACTAGAGGGGTTTCTTTGTGGATACTTAGTAAATTCAAACAGTTCAGTATCATGTCTCTATCAATTGGTATCAAAGCTCCTGATCCCGGGAAGACAGTTATGAAAAAAAAAGGATGATAGAATGGAGCGGATCGAGAAGCTGCTGGATAGATTAGAGATGCAAGATCTCAGTCATCGGAAGAGATTGGAGATTCCGGTGTTTGACGGAGATGACACTTACAGTTGGTTGATTAGTGCGGTGCAGCACTTCGATGCAGATGCAACTCCGGACTAGAAGAAACTATCAGCGGTTGTGAGGCCCTGAGAGGCCAAGCTCTAATTTGGTACCAGTGGTGGGAGTGGCGCAATCCCAATGGCACTTGATGGACCTTCTTGAAGGCACTGGTCAAAAGATTCCAGCCCGAGTACGACCTGGATCAGCCGATTTGGGTCTAGGATGAGGAATCGAAATTGGAACCATATTCAGAGACAAAGACAGAGAATGACCGTGTGTTGGAGAAGCTTTAGGTTGAGAATGTGGTAGAGGAGATCGAGGCAGAAGATGAAGGTGGTGACGCAGCAGTGGTTCATCGTTTCAAGAACTCAGATCCTACTAAGATAATGATGGAAGAGGAGGAACTCCAGAAAGAGCTCGTTACAGTGAAATGGAAACCGCCGCAGTCATAGCCATGTCTTGGTGACGAAGTGATGGTGGAGATGAAGGACGATTTGTACACGATGGTCTAGCAGGGGCAGAAGTACCCCACCATTGCATTCCAGTATTGAACAAGAAACCATGTCATATAAATACATGGAACCAACACATGGCCGTTTTGGGTTTGATCCAGGTACTACAGAACTTGCTCTCTCCTTGCTATGATGTACAACTGTTGAAGTACCTCTACCAAAAAATGATCCATTCAAGAATGTTGAGGTGAAGAAAATTGAGAAGTTGCTTGACATGTCAGCATCCACTTTGGAGAAATTCAAAGGTGTTATCGGTATGACTTTGAGTACTGTCATAACTGTATTTTCCCTATTTATTGAGTCAACTTTTGCTGGTATTGGTATTGTGATGGTCAACTTAGCTACCAGTTTACCCAATTGCATGTTGTAATTCAATGAATCTTCTCCACCTTCAAGTTGGGCTAGTTTCATTGGGTTTACAACCCATGCTATTGTAGAGAGGAACCTGTTGACATATAATGACCCATTACAGAAATGGGGCATACTCTCCACTACAAGTTCTGTTTGTTTATGATAGCTCTAATGCAGAATGTTTGATAAACTATTGTTTGGGTCATGCTCCATTTCAATCCAGCAATGGTAATTGTGCTCACACAAGTGTTGATCATATTGATAAGTTCACCACATGCACAATTCTTTATGATGCTATTGTATGCATCCACTTGGTGGACAAAATTGAAGGCTGACCTCACTAGAAGTTGGGGTCCAAATGTTCTTGTAATGGCAGGTGGTGAAAGTTAAGATTATCACAAGGAAGGATTATAATAAAGAGAAGACTGGATGGGGAATAAAAGGCAGAAAGAGGGGTCTGTTGCTGCAGTTGCAAGACATTGAGATAGTCCATGATTTCTTCTTATTTGACTCGGGTGGAACAGATGTAGATTTGAGGTTGGATTGGTTAGAAGGGCTTAGGGAAATCAGATTCATCTTCATGAACAATTCTACTGAGTGGTTTTCAGTTGCAAAAACGGTGCCAATAGGGTAAAATATAGTAACACTAGATCTTTCAAGTGGGGAGGAGTTCTTTTGTTGGCTCAATGGAAATCCCAAGGCAGAACAGGGTGGTGAAAGAATTTTTTGTGGTGTTTATCCAAAGCACTTCAAAGGAAAACCTGCTTATGTTCCAATTACAAAAATAGGTTACTGGCAATTAGAAATGGAAGATTTTCTTACTAGTAATTTATCAACAGGTGTTGGTGATACTAGTTGTGCTACTATTTTGAATCCAGGACCATCTTTGATTGCTGGCTCAACTCCTCTTGTGGCTGAAGTCAAGTATGCTATTGGAGTGGAAATGAAACCTCAAATTAGCTTCCTAAATGGCCAAATGTGTGGTACTAAGTTCCAAGGCAATGCAGATAGTTTATTGCAGGATCATGTGGTTTGCATTCAGCCAATTTCTGAGGAGTTATTGAAGACAGTAGCTGCATATGGCAAGTAATGTGGGGTGGAAGTTAGCAGTGCCAAAGTGAGTTCCAAGGAACGCAGCTCTTGACTTTCATGCTTCAAGCAATGGGATCCTAGAGGGAGTTCCTTGAGCTGTTATATTTCCCCAACCCTTCACCTTGAGCTGTTATTACTAAACTCCCTTTAGCTGTTATTACTAAACTCCTTTCAAATCATGCGCCTTGTTTATATATTTTTGCTTGAAACATATTATAAAGTTTTATTGAAACCTTGTAGTCAGAACATTATGAACATTATATTTATCTTATGATTTAATTACTTTATTATTTATGTTTTTATATTTCTATATAATATATCTTGCCGTACCGTATCCTAGTTTTTAGATATTTTGTCGTACCCCATACCAGTCCCCGTATCGGTACCGGTACTCACCCGAATCCATGCAACTCAGCCACTACCCTTTCAGTAACAAATAATGGTTTGATTTCAATAGCAATCCATCATATCAAGCATAACAAAACAGAACACATAATCACACACCTGCGAATTATTTCATACCTTACGTGAGAACCTAAAATTGGAACCAAAGCGAGCGAAGCCGGATCCATTGGCCGCCAATATGATCGACGGCTTACACGGTGTCGCTGGTAATCGGATGACAGTAGCTGCCGCATCCATTTGCAGCTCTGAGTCTTGAGAGTGAGAGGCCAAAAAAATAGTTGAATCAACGGATGAAACAAACAAATACGCCTTAAAAACATATAACAAATTAAATATCATGCATACCTCTGAATCTGATCTGAGGAAGAAAAGAAACCCTAGACAGAGAGAAGAAAATGGTTATCGGTAACTCTGTTCTATTTCGATGGGCGTTGATCGGAAGATTTACGTAGGTGCGTCAATTATTTATATGGCGTCTCCTGTTGCTCTCTGGCCCACTTCTCAAATGACCACTCAGCCCCTACTGTTCCTCCCTGAACAAAATTTAAACTAATTTTATAATTAAAAATGATAAATGTTATTTGGACAACAAGGTATAAGAATGACGTATAAAAAATTATGAGTAAATATCATTATTCATTAAAATTTAAGTATAGTACATTTTTTTATATTATTTAAGAATTTAATTTTGATATATTATTAGTATAAAATTTTTTACACTATCAGTAAAATTATACATTATTATATGTAGTATGTGACTTTTTAACTAGTTAATAAAATCAAATATTTTTAATGATGTAATAATGCATAATTAAATTTAGATCACTCTCATATTATTTTTTTAAATAATCAAGTAGAAGAGAGATATAAACATAAATGTTATAAAAAAATTCATAAATTTTAACTAAATCACACTAATAAATTTTTTTATATATATTTCTCTCTTTTACTTGATCACTTGAAAAAAAATAATATGAAACAATACAAATCTTACATGATTAGATGATAATATAAAAAAATTGTACATTAAATATTAAAATTAAATCTGTTATAATATGAAAAAAAATTAAATCTGTTATTTAATTTATGTAATGTTACGTTGATATTATGTCTCATAAATTTGCATGTTTATTATTGAAGTAATAATTTGCTAAAACATTGCATTATAGCCATAACTACCATGAAAACGTTAACTATGAGTAAGTTTCTCAACTTTTTTTAGATGTGATTAACCGAAAAATTATCTGCTATTATTTTATTCTTAAAATGAGTTTACTTTGTCTTGGCATGTTTAAAAAACATATAACATCGACGATATAGAATAACACACCAAGAGAAGAGAAAAGTGCATATCGGTAAATTGGAGATGTGGGGAGAAGATATTTTGGTTTGGAAAGAAGAAGAGAGTTCGCGACGTGTGTGTGTTTGACAAGGCACCTTGTTTCAACTTCAAACTTTGAAGTGTGGAGCAGGATAGGGTCCCAATTTTATGGTGCACAACTGGGCAATAATGCTGCAATTTTGTGGCTTCATATTACGTGTTTTAACATCTGTGCCCAAAACCGCGTCCACCTCTTGCTATTAGGTGCCACTCAATTTTGAAAATTGCTGTATGAGCATTCTTCGAGAAACCAAAAAAGGTGTGGCGTAATTTGATTAGTATGTAAATAGATCAATAAGAATATATTTAATTAAAATTTAAATAGAAGAAAAATCTATTTAAGTTAGCTCAAGTTCCATCAGGTTACTTTGAAGACCGATTGATTTTGGGTTTGTTTTGCTTCTACTTTAGTTTATTTTTCCTCTCTTCACACTAGTTCCACGATTTCCTTTATAACAAATATATAATCAAGAAGAATTAATGAAAAATGTAAATAAAAATTAACAGAATCAATAATTTTACCTAAAAAATATATAATATAAATTTATATGTACCGAATTATTCATGTAGCATTACATTTTTCAATTTAACTTTAATACACATTAGCAATCTTGATGATCCTCGATTCACGTTGGAGTGATGAAGTTATGATATTTACCATTTCAAACAAGATCGACGGTGTAGTTTATGTCAAATTTTTTTAAGAGGAAATGCCCTGGTTGCGGAAGTGTGGGGTGCTAGGGATGGCCTCTGCCGAGCCGAGAATGTGATCTTTATAGGAAAAATAATATAAATAAAATAGATAAATAATTAAAATTAAAATAATATAAATAAAATAACTTATTGTAAATATTAATTGAGATGTATATATGTATTAGACTTAAGAGTATGTCATTACTGTGAATTAATTATTTGATACAAATGATCTCATAATTAACACTCTTTAAGATATAATAGTCAATTGTTAACTCATTACTTAAAATAACAAAAATACAAGAAAAATTCATAGAATTACTTACGGAAACAAAATAAAAAGAATATAAAAGAGATGTAGTTTTTAAGTGTCTCTTGCAAAGTATCAAATATTGGTATTTATGAAAGTGGCATGAGAAAGCCCGTTAGCCCTTCCTTATCAAATTGCAACCTTAAATAAAAGTTGTTAACAAGTCTCCAACGTTATGGTGCAATAGCAAAAAGGATATTGAGCAAAATTATGAAAACAACGTGCGGCAACAAACAAAAGATACATGGACCCACCTATATTTCTAAACGTACGGCAAGTTTGTTGGGGTAAGGGAGATAAGGTTAAAATAAGATTGATTTTGAAATAGTTATATTAAAAATAATAATAAAAATATAACAATCTTAGCTTTAGACGTGTGGTTTTAGAGAAGGACTCAAAAGTTGTCTCTCTTATGTTGTTATTTACATATTTTGCTTCCAGCTTCAATTCAATTTGGTAATTTGGTAGGCTCCATAGCTTTGTTGGACCGTGGCCTTCTTGTTCAACTAATGGGTTTCTTGGAAAAAGTTTTAACTTGTTTATTTTTTAAACAAGTTTACTTTAAAAGAATCTTATATAAACTTCTTTGTTAACCTATTATGACTATAGTTTTGATGATAAAGCTCACTTTTGAGATAAGTTCTAACTTGTTCACTTTTGAGATAAGCTTTGACTTGTTTACTTTTGAGACAAACACACTTTAAAAGACCATAGCCTTCTTGTTCAACAAATGGGCTTCTTGTATATACTTTTACTTATTCACTTTTAAAACAAGTTTATTTTAAAAAAGTATTGTTCGAATTTCTTAGGCAATGTTGTGCTTTATGAACTTCTACTTTAATTTATAGAGACCACGACAAAATCGAGAACATAACTGACATAACATGCTCCGATAACTTGTTGTCAAGAAAGCCCAAAGGATCATCAAATGCTTCTTGGGCAGTGTTGTCGGCCTTATTAGGATTGCTAACCACAATAGGGGAGGTTTTGACAATAGAACTTGGTTCCTTCATCTCAATGTCCTGAGGGGCAGGAGGTGGAGTACTTAGAGTACTTTCTCGTGAATGAACCTTGGAAGGTATACTCTCGGCCGACATAGTCATAGCCTTTTCAACCTTTTCTTTCTTTACCTTGGTCAAGTCTAAAGATCCAGGCGATTCGACATTCAAAGCAACAAGGGTTGGTTGTTTTCCTGCCAAACACACAAAGGCATAAAGTTAGTCAAAGACCAATGAAAACTAACAAAGAAAAATAACTTAACCAAATTTTACCTTCACAATAAGAGACTTTTTGGTTGATTTAGGCCTACTTGATTTGGCCTTAGAGACTTGAACAGGTGTTAAAATAGTCTTCCTTCAGCCGCAACCGATCGAAACCTTGTTCTTGGCAGACTTGCTCCTTTTGGGTGCAGGTTCCATGAAATTTTCATCGTCATCTTTATGTCAATAGGTTTAGAAATAGCTGGTGAAAACTTACCTCCCAAAATATAAGGAAAATCATGTTAATTTCAAGGAGGAAGTCAAGTCTAAAAAATAAAGGCTTTACCTAAGAAGGGTTAGCAAACAACCTTAGTATGCAATTTAGTCAAACAACGTTTATGCGAACATATGTAACTGTCTATAAAGGTAACTTGGTTTTTATAGTCATCAAAAGGATCAATTATGTTAGCAACCCCCAATAGGAGCTATAAAAAACAATGTTTATCCTAAGCAAAACCTTGTTTTTATCTCCAACCTAGCCTTAGATTAAGTTTTCTTATTTAGTTTTAACTTAAATTTTCTTAAGTAATTCATTAGATGTTTTGAATGGTTTGAGATGATGTTTAATGAATTTCTAGCTTTGATCTTGTGGTTCAAATTAGATGTTTATTGAGTTTCTTTGTGTTTCATATTAGGTGGCTGAGTAATGGAGAAAATGTGAACCTTGAATGGAAGAGAAATTTGCGAAAAGAGAGATATTACCTCTTAGGTGTCCACTTTCCATCGCCAAGGTGCCTACTACCCAACACATAAGCACCCAAGCTTCATAAATGAGATGTATAGTTTTGGTTAGCCAACACTTAAGCGCCTATTAGTCAGAGTCTAGGTGTCCAACAAAGAAATCACGAAATTGATGTTTCTGTTGTATGCAAGCTTAAGCACCCAATGGCCACCACTTGGGCAATGGTTTTCAAATGCTTGAAAGTGACAAGAATACGAGAAAGAGGGTTGAATTGTGCTTTTAAATTCTGAAGGAATCTTGGAAAACTTTTACAACTTCTCAAGCTTTGCAACTTTGATGTATTAGAGTATAGATCAAAAGTTTATGAGAACAAAAGAGTTGTTTAAGAGGAATGAACTTGATTCAATTTTAACTTAGAACTTAGTCCTTGTTGAAGTTAATAATCAATTTCAATATAAACTTAAGTGATAAAAACAACAACTAAGTGATCAGAAAGATAATAGTTTAGTGTTGAGAAGATTCACACTCAAAAGTTTATACTGGTTTAGCCAAACCACTTGCCTACGTCCAATCCCCAGTCAAAAACTAGGATTTTATATTGCCACGAGTATTATTTGATCAATCCTAACTTCTCTTGTAACACCCACCGTAGGATGTCACATTTATGTTACTTTAATTACCCAAATACCCTCAATAGTCATAAAGTGTGATATTGTGATAAAAATATGAGTTGTAAATTTTTTTTTTTAACGATAACAATAAAATAAACTTAGCGGAAAATAAAACTATGATACAACAATCTCACACATAAATTACATCATATACATATTTCACACGTGCTGTCAGGTTTATTTATTACAAACCATTTGTTGAAACAATAAACACACTTAAATAATTACGGACATAACTTATATCAGAGTTCACACTCGCCCAAGCTTAACTAAGCAGAAGATCCCTTAGACGGTCCTCCTCAGGTTCCTCAGCAGGTAGGAATCCATTGTGACGATTAGCCATACGGACAGGTGTCCGGGCTGACGACACTATGCTGATTTCCATTGGGACATAATTTCTAGTGTCCCAATGTCGCCTGATATGCAACGGAAATTCAACATGAACAAAGATCGTCACACGAAAACGGATCCCCACGATTGTTACCCTCATAAATAAGTCCTCGCTCATTACGGACTTGTCCTCCACTCTCTAGCTCCTCCATGAAACCGTAAACGTACATATCCGAAGAAACTAGCTCTTGATGACATGTTGTCGAGTTGCGGTTCCCGATGTGAGAAGTAATTCCTCTTCTCCTTCTAGTACCGTATCTTTCTCAACGTCTTCACCCAATATAAATACAATAAACGTATACATACAAAGAGGTGAGATCACCTACACCAATACCAAAGGATAGTAATACGAAAAGATATTATGCAAAAATATCATATCATGATCACAATTATGGCATCATCATAGTGTAAAAATAGTTACCATCATGCCATCATCACTGCTCAAACCACAATTAATTACCTACCACATATGTATATGTTAAATTCATGCATGTGAAATAGACTCATGTCCTACTCCATTAATACTCAAGTCGAGAAATTGATCGAAAAGATGCAGCGGTATCTCGTGCTCGGACTGCCAAGTGCTATAATTATATCTTGCACATCTAAAGACATACACGATGCTTTGTCGATCTCGATTAAGAATAGTGTCTCGGTCCCGGATCATCGGTGTGTTGCATCGGTCTAACTCACTGCGATGTACGGAAGAGCTACCAACCGCCCATTGCGAGCAACAACCGCACCCCGATGCCCCCAAGGTGAACCTGGTACACTGTACACTACGCATATCGCACCCACTCAAGAGGTGACGTTTTTCCTAGCAATTAGCCATATTCACCGTTGGACCATTTTCAATGCATGTGTAATGTACCAATTACCAACCAAAGGTAAATCACATAATTTCTCATTCCAGATTCGAGATCTTGCTTTTAGTTCGTTAAATGGATTAATGCCAATTACGAGACAAACTTCTCAATTTCTTGTACATGCATTCATATACTACTTTTAACTCGTATGATTTCTTGTATAATTAACGATTAAATCACATTAATGTGTTTTTTCATTCGCAAAATTTTTTCACGTTACGTTTTTACGGTAATGATGATTTGTAACATTTTCTATTACGTTTAAAAATCGCAAAACTATTTTCTATCAGTATTCTAAATTGCGTAAAAATAATCTTTTATTTTTAAATCGCATAGCAATGTTTCCACAACATTTTGATCATGTAAAATATTTAAACGCGTTATAAATCGCGTAGAAATATTTTAACGTTTTTTCAAATCGCGTAACTTAAAAATTACGTTTTTGAGTTACGTAAATCGTTTTTCACTGTTTTTACCCTTCACAAAATATTTCTTAACTTTAAAAATATTATTTTGAACATTTCTTATAAAAATATAATTTCTTACATTATTCTCTTTCTATTCTCAATCAAAAATCCCTTTCGTTATATTTTCTCAAAATCACTTTTTATTGATTTAATCTTACCAAATCATATTTAATTGATTTAATTACTATTTCAAAATTTAAATTTCCTAACATTTTCCAAAACCCAATACTTAAATTCTATATTAGAAATTTTAAGTTACAAATGTTTCCTTTTATATTTCTAAATCACTTCTAACCATTAAATCAAATTCTACGTTTAAGTTACAAACGTTTTTTTATATTTCTAAATCACTTCTAAAAAATTAATTCTTCTTAAGATAATTTAAAGTTCAACACTTAAATTCCTTTCCAAAACCCTTATTTGAAAATTCTTATATTTTATTGCATCAAAACATTTTTTTTTCTAAATTATCAAAACCTTATAGATGGTCATTGGAACCATGAAATATTTTTCTTCTAACTTAAGTAAACTTCATTTTTGTTTCTACACAAAATAAATTCATGAAACTACTATTTAAAAACCGTATACACTCTTTTTATAAGACAAACCCTCTTGTTTAATTTCTTTACTTCTCAAATCATTCAACTTTATCATTTATGAAAATATCATTTTTGTGAACACTAATTTAATTGGTGTCTTGGCTGAAATTTATTTTAGTTCAAGAACTAAAAATCAACTTCATTGTTCTTGAAAAATTTCAATAAAAACCCTAAACTTGGAAGCTCAAAACCGTGACCTCCTCCATGGCCTTTGGAGTCAAAATTTTTGCTTATTTCAACATACATCCATCATAATATATTCAACATATATCATCATGCATATTTTAAACATACCATATAAACAAATAAAAATTATACTAAGCATGCATACACAAGTAAATCATGCAAATCATATCAAGAATAGGCAAAAATAAATTAAAGCACATAACACACATAAATTATTACATAGCCATGGATATGAATCCTCACATGGATTCACCATCCATCAAATATAAACCATCTCTCACCACCATTAGTTTGTGAGATGAATCTCCTCTTACCTCCCACCAAAGAGCTTGTTGCTTTGTCTTTGGAGCAAGATCTCCACCAATACAAGTTCTTAAACATAAAACAAATACAAGAAAATTAGTATATCAAGCTTGAACAAGAAGAACCATGATCAAACATGGTTTAGAACATGAAAAAGAAAAGAATAAATGAAGTTTTCTTACACTTCACCAACAAAAGCTCTAGAACTTGATCTTGGTAAAAGTCCTTCAAAATGGAAGAATTAGAACTTGGTGTGAACTACAAAGGTTCTTAGAATGATGAAAGGATTCAAGAAACTAGGTTGTGTGAAATTAAAAAGTGATGGAAGAGAGAATTGGAGACTTGGCCGAATGGTTATGTTTTGGGAGATAGGATGGAGTTTTTTCTTTGGTTGGTTCTTGTAACTTAAGTGTAAAAGTGAGGATATGATAAATGAAGTATAGAAATGCATATTTCTTGGTCTTCCAAGAGGCATTGCCGTAGCATGCTTTGATTAGGATAGCAAAGTGAAGTTTGAAAAACATACACATTAATGGTCAATAGTAATTTGTCTTAACACTTGAAATTTTCCTTAACCTTTTCTATCCTTTTTCTTTGGCCTAAAAAGCTCCTTCCTTCCTTGCTTCTTCAACCGTGCCCCCCTCTTCATGCATGCAAAATATGTCAATTTGATAACCATTTTTGTTTTTAGTCATTTTAGGTATTAATTTAAAGCATTATAGGTAGAATAGATATTAATTAAAAGTATTCTAGGTAGAGACTTATTATGAATGATTGGATCTTTTCTCTTTAAACCCCATCCCTTAGATGTGTCTCCAAAAATGAATGGTCAAGATTACGCCTTCAAACTTTTCATCCAAGAAAAATGGTTGTAATCATTTTTGATGACCAATTCTCCACCATTGATCTAAATCCAAATCCAATGGTCATTAATGATCCATCTCCACCATTGATTAATTTTACATCCAAGGGTTGATAATGGTCATAGCCATTTAGAAGATTAAATCCCTACCCTTGATTTAATTTCAATCCAACGGTTATAATTGATCCTATTTACTTTTAAGATCAAATCTCCAGTTAATTAAATCAAGATTAAATTTCTAACAGTAATTAAATTAATAGTGGATATCCAAACCACTAATGTTATCTTAATAATATTTTAATAATATAGAATTTTATTTTTATCCATTATAACCTCACAAAAATATAATTACTTGTATTTTTATCGTCTCGATAATTAAATACAAAGACAAAATACATAAAAGAAATTTCTAAAAGCTGTTTCCTGATTGGTTTAGTAAGATCCTGTCTCCGTCTAAACAGCATAAATTTTTCTATACATAGAAAAATTTTTCATTTTTGAACCACTTGCCCCACGTATACGTCCCACATACACCTCGTGGGCCCACAAACAAGAAAAATTCCAAAATCACACATAAAATCACAAAAATTACAAAACTCACAAATATCAAATCAGTTACGTAAATTAATTAAGACTAAACAAGAAAATTAATTTACGTAGATTTTTCCTACCAAAATTATTATTTTCTTGACACGATTACTCAAAATGATCAAATATGCGAATTGACGAGAATATTCAAAATAGTTTCTGACAAAGACTTCACTAAAAAGTAGATTTACTAATCCAAAAAATACTTGAATACATAAAAAGTTTGGGGTGTTACATCTCTAATCTAGATTACAAGTAGTATTTGTTCCGCCCTAGCCTCTTGAAGCTAGATACATACAAAGATCACTAACGGATCAGGATACAAATAGAAGGTTGGGTTTGTGTATCTCTTAACACTCAAAGAGTGAATATAAGCAGAAGATTACAGAGATAGGAATGAGATTCTAACTTTCTAACACTTAAGAAGTGGATATATGTAAATGCAAACTTGAGAGAATGAGTTTCTTTTTTTCAGAAGATTGAATAAAAGTAGGTTTCAGTAGAAAAACTTGATTAGAAACGTGTTTTGGTCATTCAAAAGTTTGATCAAGAGTTTGGTAGAATAATGGTTAGCTTCATATCTTCCAGCTTCTAGGCTTCTTCAATTTATAGGCATTCAAAAACTAACCATTTGAAGTCCCAACGGTTACTGTTCATAGTACAGTTACTGTTTTCTTGTTCTGTAGTGACCGGGCAACTTTTCTTTAAATGCTTTTGTTTTTTTTAGTGATAGACAGAAGTTTTGAACTTCTAATTTTTTTTTACTTGGACTTTGTTATTTTTGTACAGGATTCATCTTCTAAACTTGGATGCTTATGAAAATATTCATTCTTCTGATGTTGATGTTTTTGATAGGTCTATCTTTTGATGGTGTTCCTTTCTTATTGTAGTCTTCTAATTGACTTTACTTCTTAAGACTTGTCTTCTGATGATCTTGGTTTCTAAAGCTTGTCTTCTGATGAACTTGGTTTCTGAAATTGGTCTTATGATGAACTTGGACTTTAGAAACTTATCTTCTGAGGAACTTTTCTTTTAGAACCTTTACCTTTGAAGAGTTTTTGGCGACTTCCTCAAGAAAATAATTCTTTACTTAGTATTTTTCTGAAAACCTTTTAAGACAGCTTTTGACTTTAACAAGACTCTCATCAGATGATGTTTGGATAACTTGATTTATGAAAAATGAGTTTAAGGGTCTTCTCAATTTGTTCTATCAAACACTGAAGACAGAAAGTTATAAGAAAAGATTATAAGATTAAGTTTGTTGATCATCAAAATTTAGAAGTTACTAAAGAACTTTAGCAAGTGAATGCTTTTGAAGGGCTTTGGAGCTTACAATGTTGACACGTGTTTCTTCGCATATAAAACAAAAAAAGAAAGAAATATGATATCATCTTGGAGAAGAGGATGACAACAACCCTAATTGGGAAAAGAGGCTTCCAAGCTTGGGGATTTGAGGATTTCTTCTATCTTTTCCGCTCTCAATCATGGAGTTTGCCTTTTACTCTATTTTTCTTTTCATTTTCACCATGTGTAACTAAACTATTTTGGCTAGAGTGATAATGTAGCTTGACTTGGATGATGTATCTTTGATTATATGTTGATTTCAACTTTCTATTTCCATTATTTGAGTGTTTATCATTATTTACAATGTTTTTTTATGAATTAGCCCCTCATGAAATGATTTAATGTTCATGTATTATATTGGAAATTTGATACATGTTCTTGGACCTTTTGATGAACGCCATAATCTCTACATCACCTAGGTATAGATGTTGTTGGTTGTGTGGTTTTGGTTGAAATTGCATTATTTTGGGTAAAGCCTTTTTTCTATTGTGAGTTAGATTAAGGAATTAGTTAACTCATAATAGTTAAAATAGAATTAATATGCCAAGAAATTGAATGTTAGTTAATTTAGGGAATTTAAGCCAACAACAGTGGAATTTTAACTTGGTTAAGCTAGAATTTAAGTATACATTGAAATAGTCAAGTCGAATTAGATCATGTTTGCTAAAAAAATATTTTTTTTGCCTTTGAATGATTAGCCAAATGACCTTAACTATTTCTGCAAACCTTTTGATTCCCAATGGACTAAGCGAAAATGCTAAGGAAATGATTTTGTCCCTCAGCTATAGGTTCCTACGAAGACTATAGAAAGCTCCTAGCTGGAAAATAGCTCATGAAAAACTCTGGCAGCCAAAGGTTATTATAAATCAACTATAGTAACCTCTGGCTGAGGACAGAAGAACCTATCATGAAAAACTCTTTCAATATCTGCCCAACTATAGACAGAGTTTGGAGGCAAGAAAGAATACCAGGAGAAAGCTTTTTTAGTCAATGACAAAGGAAAAAACTAAAGTTTATGATACTTATTTTGATTTGCTTCACCATATTGGGTGGTGAATAAACTTATATGCTTCATGGTAGATTTGCCATTTTCACCTAAAAAGATTGAAAAATTTGGTGTCTTAAAACCTCTTGGCAAAGGCATCATCTTGTCCACCCATTCTAGATAAGGCTTCCTATACATATGTCTGTCTAAGGGCTTCAAATCCACCCTAAAATGCCTTCGGATGGTATCAACAAGCATATTATGATTAATTGAGGGTTGAGCTATCGGCTGATTCTGCACTAGAATTTGCCCTGGTTGTCTAGGTTGTATAGGAGGTATTTTAACAGCTTGACATTGGGTTTGCTACTCCTGAAATGGTTGATATCCTAGCTGATTAATTGGAGGTGAAATAAAATTCCATTGCTGCTCATAGCTATAGTCAGGTGTATTGTCATAGTAATTATGTTGCTCAGTCATCTACTAATATGCAGTTTGGGCATTCTACAAGGATACACTTGGAGTCCATTGTAGTTCTCCAAACTCTCCAGTTACTCTAGTTTGGGTTGCTAAAAATGCATGACCAGGAGCAGGTGTTCCCTATGGAATGAAAGAAACATTAGTTATAAATTAAACATGTGGCAATCCAATATTACCTGTCACATTAGGAGGTATTCTGGCCAAATTCACATCGCCATAATTAGGAGTTGCAACACCATATTGACTAGGGGAATATAGGACTATCTGATGACCGCTAAGCTGAATAGTGCCCTGAGCTTGCATAAACAGATGTACAACTGGCTGCACCACAAGATGAGGATTCAGCTGCATCATTAATTGTTGTTGGCCAATCGGCTACCCAGTTGGATGTATTCTCGATTGCCTTGCAGGTTGAATTATTCGCTACATTGAACTTTGTTGAATAAATGGTTAGCTAACAGATTGCATTCCTGACTGCACATTGGGTTGTCCAACTTGCAACTAATCCACCAATGTTTGCCCCCTAGTATTTTTAGGAAATTGGCCTTGGTAGACTATGGCAGCATGTTGAGGATGCATTCAACTATTAGAAGATGAAGCAATATTTTGTTGCCTGGTCTTTTGCTCCTGCTCCCTAGCATTCTGGACCTTATTATGCACCATTGATTTGACAATGTCTACCAATTGCTGAGACTTTTGGTACATCAAATCATTTAGTCTCATGTTTATCTGTTGCCTTATAAATGAAGTTGTTATAACTGTCAAATGTTCTGAGTCTTAAATCTCTTCAATCACCAGGGTAGACTACACAGTAGCTATTGTTGTAGCTATCAGTTGAGAAGATGACATTCCGTAGGGTTGAGAGGTAGTGCTCTATAGGGCAGGAGTCTTAGAACACTTTCAACTACCATTCTTCTTGGTTGTAGCTGATGATTGATCCATTTCTCCTACGGTCTTACCAGACCGCAAATGCATACTCCAACTGTGATCGTGACTTGGTGAAGTAAATTTTCTTGCATTATTTTTCATTGTCCCACAGGGCCTGCCAAAATATGTTTGCTGAAAAAATATTTTTTGGCTTTGACTGATTAGTCGAATGACCTCGATTATTTTTGCAAACCTTTTGATTCCCAACAAACCAAGCAAAAATGTTGAGGAAGGGATTATGTTCCTCAACTATAGGTTCCTAGGAAGAGTATAAAAAGCTCGTAGCTAGAAAATAGCACATGAAACTTCTACTATCTTAACTAACAATTTACAAATGTTGATGAAAATGAATTAAAATCAAATTGAATTGGTAAGGTAAAGCAAATAAATTAAAGTATAGAACAAAAAACTACAAGCCAAGCAAGTAGAAGCAAATGTAAGCAATGGAAAGCAAAGAACTTCTGGAAATTTTGGATGTATATTGGTTTGATGATTGAGTGTGTCATATGTTTACAATTGAGCTCCTAATATTTATACACAAAAAATTAGTTATTATTAGACTGTTACATTATCTGCCACATCCTAGAAATGTTCCTATTTTCATGCTAAGTGGCTAACATCATAAGCATCCAGTAACTAACCCTCAGTTGCCCATTATTAAACAATATGTCCAAATAAAATGTATCAACCAAGTGAAGGAGCCTCCATATCCTATAAATCAGGGCAATAATTACCCACTCTCCACCTGTGAGAATCAAACCATAACTGTTTGTAACAACTCCTATTAAGAGTCTCACATTGCATGCCTCAATATTTTGAGTACAGTTTATATATCTATTGGATCACTCTACTTAATGTCAATTGGTTTTAGATTGAAATCTCACATGGTATTAGAGTCAATATCTCATTTTCGTCACCTACTGCATTAGGCCTTGTTTTACTCTTCGCTTGAGAACTTGTTTTGCTTGGCCGTCAAAGATCTCATGGAGGAAGATATTAAGAATCTCACATCGCTTGCATCAATATTTTAGGTATAATTTATATATTTAGTGGATCACTTTACTTAATATCAATTGATTTTAGATTAGAATCTCACAACTCCAAAACTCCTTCCAAATAGCATCCCTTATTTTTAAGGAACTATTTGTTGAATAGTTAACCACGTGTTCAAGGATTCCAATCAGACTTCACAATTTTGGGTCAATTATACAATGTCTTAGGCCCATGATATTGGCCCACTTTTGATCCAAAAAAACCCCTTTGCCTTTTATGTTGGTGACCTGACAATATTTCCTTCTTAACTGACTACTCAACTTTGATTGTTATCTAGTTTCAGCTAGTCTTGTCGAACTCATTAACTCATTTTTAGGTGTCAACAGATCCCTAACATCGTTTAATTGATGTATTTCCCCTTTTAAAGTAAAGTCTTAATTTCTTGCAATCTTAGTTTTAGTAAATTTAAATTATATCATTGTCTTTCTTTCTTTCAAGTTAATTTAGAGCTCTTTTAATCCCAATATTTTGTAGGAAAGATAGTATTAGCTATAGCGAATTGATACTTGAGATCCACAATCTCTAAAAAAAAATGATACTTACTCATTATTATATTATTTTATAATTTGTGTACTTGTTAATTAAATAAAAATATTTTATAAAAAAATATAAAAATAAAATTAAATAAAAAATTTCTATTTATATTTAGTGTAAGTAAAAAAAAATTATACTTAATTTTATATTCTTTTATTTTATTGTGATTTTGTAGTTACGATAAAAATAAATAATAATTATAAGATCACAATAAAATAAAAAATAAAAATTAAATATAAATTTTTTTTTACTTATATTAAGTATAAATAAATTCTTTCCCAAATTAAATAGAAGGGAAAACAAAAAACTTAATCAAAGTAGAATTTTGAAGTTTGAAAACATATTATAGACCAGTAGACAAAAAATAAAACTATAAAAAAGCATGTCAAAACAGTACTTAAAGATTTTAATTTAAAAATATAGACCCGAATCACATGTGACAGTGTCAACAAGATCATTTGGTACATCACGTTTGCGTATCCATACAATACTCAACTAATCAATTAGCCTTAAGACCCTCGACAAACCATCAGCGCAAAGAGATCGTTATAGAAGTTACTGGGTCTTATATCTCTTTTCCACTTCCTCCAGACTTTGGATATCCTTCTGATACTTACAGATTCGGTAGATAGACCTGCCACCACATCCATATATTATATATACATTCAGGTAAGAGTTAGAAACCAAGGACAAATTATAACTTGGTCAATTACATTGCAAAAGGACTAAGAGCTTCCACTGTAAAATTGTTACTCACCAATAGAGAAGACATGTTACAACAGAGAGTATCGCATTTCTCTGAGCTTTGTAGATCTGAATAACACCAATTACAGGTCAATGAATCAACAATGTAATATACTTGAAAAAGAAGTGAGAAAATGTGGCATTTTTTTTTTCCATAAACTAAAATTACAGGAAGCTAAAGCACCACAGTAGGCAGCCTAATACAACCATTCCAAAGTCAGGAGTAAGCCATGAGAATTTTTAATAGTTAGATTTCTTAACATTATGTTTAGATGACAGATAATTGAGGAAAACGAAAGAAAATAAGAAGAACGAAAATAATTTTTTGTGTTTGAAAATTTTAAAATATATAAAAACGGAATAGAACACATAGAGAATCATTCCTTTCATTTTTTCTTCAAATGCTCAATTTTTTATCCTTCCAAAATTGAGGTAGAATGAGGAAAACACATGTTTCATTCCGTCCCGTTAATGAATCTTCTAAATAAAAAGAGAAGAAACTATGTTTCATTCTTTTTATTTTTTTTCTGATCCATCTTTATTTATTCTATTCTGTTTCTTTATTGAAAAAATATCCAAATACAGAGTAATCTTTGAGAATGGAGGGAGGTTGAAAGCTTAATATAAGAAATAACACATATTCCAAATCATCAATGGCTACTTTTTTTGTGCCTAGGATCCTCAGAATGACAACTATCGGAGGAAGTGTGGAAGGCAATCACCCTCCGCAACTCCCACTAAAAGGCAGCAATGAAAACAAGATAATTTTTGCCTTTCCATTTCCCCACTCTGATACCACATCACTTAGGAATATGGTTGAGTTTTCTTTACACCTGCCGATGTTAATTTGTGATTGAAAATTCTTCTCACGAGGTAGGATCCTTAAAATTGTCCTTCAAAAGATTATAAATTTATTTTCTAAATTATAAACTTATCTAATAAATTCATTTCCTGTGAAACCATAACCTGATTGATTAAATGTTATGCCACTCAAGACCGATAAGCTTTAATCTCTTGCTGAATTTTTTCTTTTATGAAAAAAAGTCTACAGTCAATTATTATATAGAGTCTGTTGCAAATGATGATTATACCATTTCCTTTAAGGTTGGAAGACAACACAATAATTTTATTCATGGTTTATCAATCTGTGATCTCCCTTCTCCCATAAAAAATCATTTATCCGATTCCACAAATGAAAAAGGTAAGAAAGAAAAAGAATTGCAAATGCATGGGAAAGGAGACTTACAGATTTTTCATATCGATCTCTCTCTGCAGCAGTACAAACCTCAGAAGTGCACATCAATCGATGCTCATTCTTCCAATATATATCTACAAATCAAACAAGGCAGTGTTTTTAAAAGGTTGAATCGGATCAATTGAACCCATCATTTCCATTGATTCTAAATTATCTAAAAAATCAAATGAATGGTTAAATTGTTAAAAATTAATAAAAAATTAAGAAAATTGAAGAAAACCAATGAATGACTTAGTTGAATGGAACGATTTTTAATTTAAATTTTTAATTAATTTTATAAAAAAAGAAAGAAAAAATATATAATTATAATATTGACAGTTTAAATATTGGTTAAATCGATAAAACTAATTGAACTGAATTATAAACATGGTTTTAAATTGCGGTTGCGATCGCGATCGCGGTTGCTGTGATTGTGAGCATTGCGATTCTTTGCGATCGCAGATTACGGTCGTCATTGCGACATGAATTTTTTTTGCTGCGCACAAAATATCATTGCGTCGATGTGGTCGATGCGATCCGACGCTGATCGATCACGATCTTGATGCGGTCCTGATGTGGCCGCAATGCTGAATTTTTATGTGATTTCTTATCACACTGCAATTACGGTCTAATCACTGCAACCGCAATATTATAGTCGCATCAAGTGATGCGGTCTACATTTTAAAATCATGATTATAAACGAATCAGCATCCTCTTTTTTTTGTTGTGAAAAGGAGAGTCACGCTCAAATTCATTGCATCATGATAAAATAAAAATTATAAATATAATTTGATAAATTTAAATTATTAGATATAAAACATAACTCTCTTTTTTTTAAAGAAAAGAAGAGGATCTTGATCCATTATAAACCGCTTCCTTCACTTTCAACAATTCAACCAATTTTAAAAACATTGACACAAGCACAGGGCAGATTAACCTACATTCATGATATTGGAAAAGCAGTTAACCAATGCCAGTGGCAATGGATCTAAATCCTAAAGAAATGAAGAAAGGGCATGAATGAAAATGAGAAATAGAGAGAGAATGGCATAGTGCGTACCGACTAGGTGGAAGGCAGCAAAGGGAACAATGAAGAGTGCGGGCTGTAGAATGAGGGAGATAATAGACACCAAACGGTTCCTCAAGGCCTTCGGTGAGGGCACCGTTACCATAAACGCTACGGCTGCCTCTGTTGCCACCACATACGTCAATATCATCCACTGCAACGCCATCTTTCTTTCTGCTTTCCTTCTCTGATTTCACTAATTTTCTTGAGATGATTTTCTAGTTTAGGAAAGTTATTTCCTTTATTAATAACCGTTTCTAATTTTGTGGACATTTTAGATTCCAAAGACTAATAATTAGATCTCTGACTGACTCAATAAAAGTACAATAAATATTTTATAGCAAAAATAATAAAATAAAAACAGTTTATTATTGAGTGCCCCTAACCTTCCTCTCTATATATATTTCATTATTGAGTGCCCCAAGTCAAGTTTTATGTCCGTTCTTTCAATTTTTTCCAATGCACTTTAATATTTGTAACTTTTTATTTTACTTTATTTTTATTTTAGTTCTCTTCCATATGATCTCTTTAAGATAGTTGAATGAAAATCCAAATTAACCTATAAAAGTTGAATCAACCAAACCCAAATTAATATATATACTAATTTAATTAGTTTTTGCTTTTCAAGTTGGATTGATTTAGAATTTTTGCAAATGTGTTGATTATTGTTGGAAAATAAGTTAATAAATATTTTAAATTAAACTAACTCAATTCAACTCAACATAATTAAAAATTTTATATTAAAAAAGGTTAAATGAATTATTTACTAACTTATTTTGTAGGAGAAACTTTCATATAAGTCTTTTATTCTTTGAGTTTTTTTTCTAATCCTTTTTTTCTCTTTTAAGAAGATATTTAATGGCTTTTTAAGAATTAACTTTTGTGGTATGTTAAATAGAGGTAAAATTTTTATAAAATTAGTTTTATTTGTAAAATTGTATTAGAAACTCATCCATAAATTTTTCATCCATATTTTCACTCCTATACCAAACTGACTTAGGTTAAACCTATTATGTTTTTCCTAGATTTATACCTGTTTCCTTTGACGGATTATTGTGAAGGAGGGGATGACTTGCACGAAGAAAAATATTTTTATAGTGCTGAGAGGTTTCTCCTTGGATGAGTTCTCTTTTTGGCTAGTTCTAAAGTTCTTTTCCTGGTTAAATATGATAATGTTTACATGTTTACAACCATTCTACATTTAATATTAGATTATCAATGTGAACATCTACTAAGTCAAACTGAAGGGGGATATTTTTTTTTTTAAAGCCTTTTGCATTCAATCTCCAGAGCGTGCCATTTGAGTTGGTTGGCTTTCAGTAAGATAAAGACATACAAAAAAAGAATAAAGAAAACCACTTACCGTGCATCTCCAAATTTGTATCCATCAATGGCTCTCATGTTTGTACAGCGCCTCAATTCTAGAAGTAAGAAAACATCACATTTATAGTTTAGAGAGATAATTATCTGAAAATTCTGACTATGAGATTTCAACTTAAAACAAATTGATATTAAGTGAAGCGTCTCAATAGATATATAAATTATATTTGAAAGAGTAAGGTGATCTAACAAATATATAAATTACATTCAAAAGATTGAGACAAATGATATAAAACTTTTAACACTAACAATGATTTGGAATACGACGAGTGATTATACATCCCTGCAATCTACGAGAGTGAAGAAAGAACAGTGAGAGAAGAGGGAGTGAGGGGAATGAAGCCTGGTCCGAAAAACTGTCATAAACTCCAAGGTTTTTAATTGATAGATGAGTGGCCATCTCGAGCCAGGCAACATTCCCCACACCCTCATTCTCCCACCTTTAATTATGCGCAAAATCATACTAAGATTTTTCCTACATGCAAAAATAAGCAGCTGGGTGGACAAAGGTTTTTCTCGGATTCCAAACAGAAACTGTGGAAATTGTTGGATTGGGAAATCACTTGGTATTAATAGAGGGAAAAAGAGAAGCTGTCTTCATTGTTTTCTTGACTTTAGGACTCACCATGTGGCAGTTGGGTGCTCTCTTTGTCGTTAAGAATTTCCAACATTGAGTTACAGATTGCTTGCCGACAAGGTTATTGTATTGAAATTGAAATGCCTCATATTCTATATTCCATAACATTTCCACCATCAATAATTACCACAACAATTAGGAGTGTGGGTTGAGTGGGTTCAATAACATTTTTAGACTCAATCTGTTTACTAGAGTAGTGGGTTGGGTTTGGCTGTGAAGATTTTTTCGCTCAATTCGACCCGCTCAAGAGTGAATTGAGTTGGATCGAGTCCGTGGGTCCAACATTTTTTTAAAAAAAATTCCTGAAAAAAAAGTCAAAATACAAAATCTAACAAATTAACATCATAAGTCTTAATCTAACAAATTAATACTATAAGTCATAATCTCAAATATAATAGACCTCAATTTATCAAATTAACACCATAAGTGTCAACCGACCTTACTCAAACTTAATAGGTCTCAATCTCAAATAAACTAAACATCATAAGTCAATAAATGCATAACAAATTAACAACTAACAAATCTTACTAAATTTGAAATAAACTAAACAAAGTTATTCGTAACTCAAATACTTGTAAGAAAACTTCTTTTATCCTGCTTCTGTTCTCTAACTTTTTTAAAATGCATTATAAGTTTATTACCATGTAAATTTTCTTAGTAAGTAGAGAACATCTTTTAAGATCTTTCATCCAATTATGAAATATTAGTAAAACAAACATATTATTTTGTTTGAATTATTTATTCCCTTTAATTGGTTTATAAACATAAATATATGTAATATACAATTCTGATTTTATGTTTATTGTGTTCTTTTAATCATTTCAAAACGTTTGTTTTCAAAAACACAAGTCAATGTTATAAATAAACTTAATAAGTCTTACTAAGTTAACATAAATCTAAAATAAACTAAATCAAGCTAACATGTCCTAAAAGTTATAAATAATAAATCACATTAGCTAATTGAAGTCATTGTCATCACATGTAGAATATGAATTGATATAATCATTTACTTCATTCTCAATTTTCTCATGATACTCTTTGTTATATAAACAATCAGTTAGATTTTCATTGCATAGGTCTATCAGATGCTTTATGAGTTTCTAATCATTATTTTCTTGGTCACATTCTCAATATGATTACAATGCCTATACATAAACTTAATTGACTGTATAGAAAAGTCATGAGAAAAATAACATAAATTCTCACTATAGCTAAATGACTTTTACAAAAAAAAAAAACATACCTAAGTGGGTTGAGTTTGCACGGGTCTACGCTTTCTAAACTCGCCACTTGACCTGTACCTTACGGGTTGGAGTGTTTTCTAACCTAATCTAACCCGCAACCCAACTCAACCCAACTTACATTTTGTGAATTAGGTTGAGTCAAAACATGCGGGTTCATAGGTTGACCAACCCATTAGACACTCCTAACAATAATAAAATTAGTTCACATATGAAGTTAATAAAATTAGTCAAATTACTAAACTTTAGATTTTCTCTCGTTAATCATTCATACAAATTAATTTTTTTTTCATGCTCTCTGTTTTCGTTTATGCATTTAGGCCATCACATTCTTCCGCGATCAATTTTACTCGAGTCATATACACTTGAGTGAGACTGTAGACCTCATTGAATTATATTATAAATTATATTTCTTTTACATTGTCATTGTCTCGAATATTAATTTATTTAAAAGGAAATTTCTTCTTGAATCTGATTGTCCAAACTGCTAGTGCGTCCATTTGGTAAAATTTAATCAAATAGCTGCTTTCGGGTGAAAAAAAAAAGGTTAATTAGGAAATCGCAAAGTTTCTAGACATGCTTAAGGGGCCCTCTCAATGAGATTGGTAGAAACAATTAACACGTGCATGATTATGTAGCATAAAATGCTTGATTAGTGCAACCATGTAACCACGATTGAATATGGCAATTAGATTAGAGGCGCAAATATTTTTGTAGAAAAATATTTCTTGCACACTAATGTTTACACCTTTTTGTTTAAGAAAAAATAGATAAAGACAAATTGTGTTGGAATGCATGTATTTCTTGTTTTAATATAAAAAAACAATGTAATAAAAATGATTTGTAAATAATCTACTTTTATATAACAATTTAGAGTATATAGTAACTTAATCACTTATATTACTCTTTCTTTAAATTTTAAATTTAAATTCAAATTATTTTTTTCTTTGTCTTTTATAATTGATTATGCAAATATCTTTTATAATTTTAAATATTTTTTCTCTTTAAATCAATATTAATTTAGATTTTATTTGAATTTTAAATATGGATGGAAAAGTTGCTAGTATTGTTGTATTTTGTGGCTGCTGCATTTCATAGTTACTTAACCACGGGGACGCCTCACATTTTATTTTTTTTTCATTCTAAGTTCTAACATTTTTTTACCCTTTTTCCCTGGAAAAAAATAATTTGAGAATGGCATAGGAGCCTTACGTTGGACAAAGCTATAAAAAGGACAAATCTCCAAATTGAAGTGACGGCTGGTGACATTAACATTAATAGCAAACTTTGTGTATTATCATTTATTTTATGGATTTAATTTTAATGTATTATTAATGTATAAATTTTTTACACTATTATTTGATCATACATTATTATGGTATTAAAAATGTTTAACTTTAATAATAATTATTTCAAAAATTATATATATAATAATGTTTAATTAACTAATAGTGTAAAAAATATTACACTATAATACATTAAAACTAAACTCTTATTTTAATCTTTTAATATTGCATAAAGTGCTACACAATGTAACACGAAATATTTTATATTTATAATTTCTATTGAAAAAGTTGTTATGTTCAATTATTATTTTCCATAAATTAATTTCACAAAATATATTTTTAAATAAAAATCTCATTTGTAGATAATAGAATGTTGGAAATTAATTTAATTTTGTTGTATATTATCACTTTTATTTTAATTTTTTTTCTTATCAATACTTTCACTATATGTATGTAATGATATTATTAATTGCTTCTAATAATAATAATAAATAATGTTATCACTAACTTTGCATTTAACGAGCTTAGTAATTGCCTCAAGGCAATTTTACTTATATAATAATAATAATAATAATAATAATAATAATAATAATAATAATAATAATAATAATAATAATAATAATAATAATAATATAATATATGCCAACCTTTTTAAGGAAAATTCTTTTCACACTATTTTTTTTCACATCATTTATACATTGGTGATTTAAGTGTAAATAATGAATGATTGACGTGTATTATATGGTGACTATAAGATCATTAATCAACGTGCAAATAACTGGTGAATGACGTACAAATAGTTAGTGATCAACATATATTATGCAATGATATTTTTCTTGTAACAATTATGTTAGATTAATGTCTCTAATCACTACATAATATTTGTCGATCACTACTAATTTACAAGTCAATTAATATCTTCTAATCATAACATAATACACGTCAATTACCAGTTATATGCACGTGAATTATCAATTACCAGTTATATGCACTGAATTACCAATGTATCAATGATGTACAAAAACAAGTGTGCGAATAACAACATTGCCCTTCAAATTCTATTTTATTTCCTTTTGAGGAAAGATAACAACACTTTTTCATATTTTTTTTAATACACTCTTTATTATTGGGTCACATCTCATATTTCCTGTGACTTGTATGTGTATCCTGTTAATGAGAGAAGTTGGAGATCTTCTCTTCAGTTTTTTTTTCTCTTTAAAGTATTTTTTCTATTCTTTTCTGTCTTTTAACAACATGTAACTTATAAAAGTCACTTATTTTTATTTTTTGTCTTTTAGCAACTTCTTTTTTTTTTTATTTCACTTGGTAACTGTTAGACTTTTTTTTTGTATTTTAACAACTTCTCTCTGTCTCTATTTATTTTTCATTCACATAGTTACATGAGCAATTCTTTTTTATTTTTATTTTTTAGCAATCTCTCATTTTTTTAATAAAAAACTCACTTGGTGCCTATTTTTTATTTTTTTAAAACAAAATTGTTTTAATAAAATAAAATACATCATAGAAATCATGCTATTTTCTCCTATTGCAAAGTCACTTATTTTTTGCTTTGAGCATCTTCTTTTTTTTATCCACTTACTAACTGGTAGGCTAATTTTTTTTTTGTCTTTTAATAACTTATCTTTTTCTTTTATTCATTCACTTAGTTATGTAACCATTTTTTTTTTTGTATTTTAACTATTTCTCTTTTTCCATTTATTCACTTGGTGCCTAGTAGGCCACTTTTTTTTAATCTTTTCTATAAAAGAAACTTTGTTTTGGTAAAATAAAATAAAATACACCAATAATTAAAAAAAAAAGAAAAAAGACAATTTTTAAGCAAACTTGATAAATCGATAAACATATTACACTTTAAAGGAAATGTGAGATATGACCTAATAATAGAGAGCGAGTTAAAAAAAGTGAGTGAAATTGTGTGTCAATAGCATTCCTCCTTTCTTTTTTGTTTGTTCAAAAAGAAGAATACTACAAATACACTCTTAAACACACTCATTTTAACATTTACTTATTTATTAAGTCACGTCTCACACTTTTTCTAAACCTTAACTCATTTATTGACTATCCCAATGTAAACTATTTATTAATAAAGCATTTTTTTTTATACTTTTTCAGTGGCCCTACTTTATCTCTCACTCCTTCATCTTCTTCCTCTCCAAAACCTCATATTCTCGTCTAACCTTCAATACACAGAAAATCACATCGACCATCAGATCCTAATCTCCTATGCAACGCCCATCACACCCACACTTCACTAAGCAACCACAAAATAGCTAAGAAAGCATCCCTTGTTTAGGAAACACTACAAAAAAAAGTTGTTAATGGAGGCGATTTATTTGTGGTAGTTATAGCAAACTACTAAAATTAATAATTTGCAAACGGTTTGTGCGACGATTTCCTATGCCACAAAATCTAGACTTTTATGGCGATTTACTCTCATTTTTTGCGGTTTATACAAAAAAAAAAATATTACTTTTGTAGGATGTTAAACGCACAATTTTGGCCTCATTCCATTCCCTCCCCTTTTCTCATTCCCTCTTATTCTCTGCCTTAAGTTTCAACCCAGTTCTAATCCATACCTCCACGATGTCAAGATGCCATCCTTTGCCCTAAGTCTCGTTCCCCAAGTCTCGACGAGCTAGTGGCGAGCCACCCACTAGCTTCATGCTAGCTAGCAACTAGCTTCACCTTCTTCATCATTGCTCCTCTTGTAACATCGATCCTTAATAACATTACTATAGCATATCTGGAACTACGTATTAGTAATTAGAATAAAACATGCTACATATAACTAATTTAATAGATTTAGAAATAAATATAAGAGATATACAAAATATGAGTCTGTTATAGTTGGATTTATACATGTACAAGTCATTATATAAATATACATAACAATGTACAAATTACATAATCATGTCTCTAACTTCTTATAAATACATTCAAAATACTAAGATTACAAAAACTAAAACAACTTGCATAATTCTCTATCTTCATGCTTCACCAGCTACCCCGTGTACTTTTCTTGAAAATATTATGGAAATGCAAGAAAAATAAGGGTTAGAGTAGAATTCTCAGTATTATTATTAAAAATACATGTCATCATAATACTTCTAGTTATTTCGAGAAAAAACACATTTCAAAAACTCAAGTTATTTATACACTAGAAAGGTGGCAAAGTGTCAAATCAATTCTTTTATCTTCTCGAAATAGAATTTTAATTATTAATAGTTTCTAAAAATATTTATTATCAAGCATAAGAAATTATATCCATAAACACTTTTAGTAACAATTTCCAAATAAGAACCATGATCTCAAATTCATTCAATGGTCCTTATATCATAACTAGGTCTTAATATGAATATCAAATTCAAATTCATCTCAATGTTCATTCATCATATATCATAATCATCAAATAGGTAGTGAGAGAATGTTCATCACTACAAAGGAGAAGAAATCCAACTAAATGACAACAAACAACCACACAACTAGGATCACAACAAAACATAATTCAATAATTTCATGAGCAATCAAACAAACAAGATCGAGGTTCCCTCAAACCCTCTTTGGTCGAATTCTACCCATTATACAAGGGTATGCATTTTTGTTTCAAAATCAACATACAACCACCAATAAGTATCATAATCATATAAACTCAAACATAATATCAACCAACCATTTCCTCAAAGCAATTTAATCCTTTAATTCCTTTAATTTCTAGAAAATTTAGAATAAAAGATAAAGAGAAGGAATTAAATATAACAATCCCTACCTCTATTTTCCTAGCTTGTAGAGGTTAGCTTCCTCTTTCTTTCCTTTTTTCCTTCCTCGTTTTCTTTCTTTTCTTTCTCTCTTTCCTTTGGTTGTTGCACGTTCTCTTCTTCTTTGCCTCTCCTTCTCTTTTTCTTTTCTTTACTTTTTTCTTTGTTTATTGCTTCAGTCATATGAAAATTTTGAGAGTGAGAGCCGTGTGAGAGTAATTAATTGGAAGAATGAAAAGTCAAAAGATAATAAAATATGATGAAGAGAGAGTGCCGGTGGAGATAACACCAGAAGAAATAGAAATAAGAAATCAAACTTGAGATAAATGTAAAGAGGAAAGACGGTAAAGAATAGAAGAAGAAGATAAACATGGAAAATTAACTAAAATTTGTGTATCTCTTAAAAACAATTTAATATTCTAAAGTTAAGTTTTCAAGTGTACATAAGTGTTATGAAAAATTTTAGGACTTAACTTAGTCCTTGTATCTATATTTTTATAATTTTTTATATACTACTATTTATCAGTTAAGCTTCATTAGTCTTCTCCAAATTAAATTAAACTTAGTAATTAAGTAAATATATTTACTGATATTTATCTTAATATGTATTATATACCAAATTATTTTTCATATTTTACTTGTCATCTCCATATAATTTTATAATTTTTTGAGCTACTTTAATTGTCCAATCGGTCTTATAAACTTTCATTCAATGTCGTTAAAAATACTAGATCAATCATCTGATTCTCCAAAATTTACTATAATTCTTATCAACTGTTTATAGCTAGAAAATAAACTTTTCATATTTATTTCCATGATATTAACTGTTTATACAGAGACTTTAACTTATTTTTCACATTCAATGTTATATAATTAGATTCAAACTAGTTCAAAAGATTATCCAAATTAACAGATAACTCATACTAGAGTTACTGAACTTCTATAACCCTGATTAGAGCTATTAGATTAGGGAGAATTTTACACATCTTGCCACCGGCCACTGCCTCTCTGCTGCAGCTCCTCTATGTCATAGAGCCATCACTGACACTACTCGTCCATCTAGGTAAGATCTGAGTATTTCATTACTGTACTAACTTCATTCCTTATTTTATGTTTACTTACATTTAGATTTACTTGTCTTCTCACTGAATCTGAAATTAACTCTAATTATTTGCATGTGTTATATATATGTGATCATACATATAATGCGTAGGAATATGTGTTTTGACCAGAAGCTGTTTGATAAAGTGATTCTATAGGATTTTTTTTTTGACTAGTAGAACTTCATTGACTAATAGAACTTCATTGACTAATCTAACTTATAGGATGTCAAAATTATCTGTGTCTTTGGGAATTTGCGGAGATTACTCACGATAGGATGGAGGATGGGTATCCGTTTAATAAATGAGAATGAGAGCGGAGATTATAGTACTTTCACCCCGCAAAGATTTCATGAAACTGTAAAATATATATTTTTATTTAATATATATAATATATTATGATTTTTTTTTTTACTTTGAGATGAGATGAATATATATATATATATATATATATATATATATATATATATATATATATATATATATAATGAATGAATGAATGAGTTCATAGTGATAAAACTTGTTAAAAAATATATACTATTTATGTAATAATTATTTAATATTTATGTAGACTAATTATTATAAAATATAATTAAATTCAATTTATTATTTAAAATATTTTTTAATTTTATAAGAATCTTAAATTATTGAACAAAGTTGTGGTATGTGGTGTTAAAATTTATTTTATTTTATAATTTTTAATATTTTATTTTAAATTATTAATTACCCGTGGATATCCCCGCCTACTTGTAAAGATCACAAATAGGTACTTGTGACAGGTACGAGAGGGGGGATAGAGGTTGAGGAAGCACTACTCGCCCTTGCTTCGCCTCATTGCCATCCCTACTAACTTATCACCAGATAATGCATTAATAAGGGAAAAATTCTGCTCTGGATCAATATTTATAAGATCTTATATTTATAAAGAAGTTGCTAAACAGGGAAGTCAAAGAGGCGGTTTGCTTTTGTTATTCTTTCTCGAGGCGTTTGGGTCTTTTAATCATTCTGGGGTAGCTAAGGAGAAATAAAACCAAAACTGTGATTGTGCCTTTATTGTGGTGCTCACCATAGGCACCTCATTATTCTTTTTTATCTATTCAATAAAACTAGATATGGTGTGATATTTGACTTGTTAATTTATTAATAAGTGGGAAAATGGGAGGACAACACATATTTGTTCTTTAGATTAAAGCGTATGCATCAAGTATTAAGGTTTATATATATAGATCATTGTTTCTCTTAAACTATTTCCATCTGTTGCAATGTAGGTCTTGAGTGAGTTCCCCCATCCTCCCCAAAATCTTTAATTCTTTAGCACATTTCTAGTTGCTTTAGTGTTATTAAGAATTTGTATTTGATGAATGCTTTAAATTGTGGTTTGGTATTTGTAGAAAAAGTTTCATATAAAGGACAGCTGATTAAAGGGATATATCATGAAAAGTATTGGGAAGAAATGGAAAGATACAAGACATAATTTGTTTCATCAATTTTATGGTAAAACATTGACTATGGAGGAAAATGTTGCAAGACGCCCTAGTGGAATTGATCCCGATCATTGGACATGGTTTATTGAATATCGCAAGGATATGAAAATGCAGGTAACATATCTAAAACAAACATGGTCATTTAACGTAAAATGATCAAATTAGTTCATAATTATGTTGTTGTTAATGCAAGCTAGGCATGGCAATGGGGCGGGAGCGGGTAGTGTTTCCCCCGCCCCCGCCTCTGCCCCCGTCACGGGTACCCATTTATGATCCTCGCAGGTAGATCGGATACCCGCAGATATCTGCGGGTAATTAATAATTTAAAATAAAATCTTAAAAATTACAAAAAAAACATAAATAAAATAAACTTTAACACAACATATTACAATTTTGTTCAACAATCTAAGATTCTTACAAAATTAAAAGAATATTATAAATAACAAATTAAATTCAATTATATTTTGTAATAATCAATTTACATAAATAACTATTACATAAATAGTATATTTTTTTAACAAGTTTTATCATTATAGGTTCATTCAATAAAAAAAATTATTTTAAAATAAAAAATATATATGTATTTTCATCTCATCTCAAAGTTAAAAAGAAAAAAGAATCATGATATATGATATATATTAAATAAAAAATATATACTTAACTTGGGTTTGCGGGTACTCACGGGGCAAGTACTATAATCCCTCGCCCCCATTTATTAAACGAATACTCATCCCCCGCCCCGTCGCGGGTAATCCCCTCAGATCTCCGCAGGTACAGGTAATTTTGCCATCCCTAATGCAAGCACAAGAGATATGCAAAAAAGAATGGTGAAAATCAAAAGAAGCAATTATACACACACACCAATGATTCAAAAAGCATACCTAAGAGAAAAAGTGAAGATGTGATTAATGTTGAAGTTCTTTGTTTCTTTATCTTTGATTTTTTTTATCTTATTTAATTTTTAAGTATATGATTGTGGTAGTCATGATATATGAACGACAATGTGGGAGCCATATTGGTAGAGGAGAGATGTAGAGTATAGTACACAAGCGAAAAGACGATTCTTATATCAACGATGAGGCCAAAATTGTTGGTGTAAGTAATTTAAGAAATTGATGTTGCTTAGTTTTATTTTATTAATATTTACCTAATGTATAAATTTAAACTTTAGTGGTTGAAATCTTACATGTTTGTAGGAGAAAATTATGAATATTGAGCGTCAAGATAGCCTATCACAACATATTTCACAAAATGATTCGCTTGCTCGAGTGCTAGGAAAGAGCACTTTTGTTGAGTTTGGGGTGTGAGTTTTGGGTAATCTCCTACTCAAATATTTGGCCACAACTCATCAATTTAGTAGAATATCTTTAACTCTACAAATTCAAGCTAAAGTGGATGTGATGAAGTTAGAGTTAGAAGTTGAGAAATTGAAGGTGTAAAAACTTGAATCAGTGGTGAAAACTGAGAGATTGAGAAGGCAAGTATTTAAATGTGCTATAACAAGATATTCACTCCAACAAGGAGGGAATTTGCCACCTGAGTTGACTGTTATAGTTAACGCAATGATATGTATTTTAAATTTTTACATCAAGTGAATAATGTAGACTTTCATTGGACTATGCTTGAAACTAATGAATTGGACTTTTAAATATATTGTTGAGCTAATGAATTCAGTTTAAGTTTATTTTAGAAATTCATAAATATCTTCTTGTGTTCTATTTTTGAATCATAATGTATGTTATGCATATTGTTTGAATTGATATAAGTTTTCTGCAAAATTTAGTATAATGAGAGGATCATGGTACTTTTATCAAATGCATACAACTTATAGTTTGTTTATATTTTCAAGCTTCATAAGGAAGTGGGCCAATTTCACCAGGTATCACACCGTCTTCATCAGCAAGTCATGATACTAAAGCCCGACATGATTTTAATTAGAGTAGAAAGTGAATGTCTTATGGCAAAAAAAGATGTTATTGTTGTATTCTTCGGATATTATTTTGTTTATAATGAATTTTAGTTTGCTTATTTTGATTGTAGTGAATTTTAGTTTGCTTATTTTGTTTGTAGTGAATTTTAATTTGCTTGTGTATTGAATCATCACTTAAGATATTTATTTAAGATTGTGTTTACAATTGTATTGACAAATTAATACATTTGTTGAAACTTTGAATGTTCTATAATTTTATTTAAATATGCTAGCTGGTTGGAATACAGAACAGGTTGAAAATGTATTAAAATTGGCATGTTGACAAAGCTGGAAAAAAATCTAATTTAAAATAAAAAATAATGGCGGTTTACAACCGTCTCAAAAACATTGTAAAATATTTTTTAATTATATGAAAAGTGATTAGCGGCGGTTACGAACAGCCGTTAATAGTAAAAAATCGCTGCAAAATAAACGCTGCTAATAAACTAATAGTAGCGATTATTCCAACAATTACCTGAAACTGTTGTAAAAACGTTTTAGGATGCTTTTATCTGCGACGATTTTTGGAATCGCTGCAATTTTTTTAAGGGCGGTTAAAGCCACCACTAAAACGAAATTTTACCCACCGTTATTAGCAATTTTTTTTTGGTAGTGAAACTTGAAGCTAATCTCATCTCAGTCATCTCCTCAACTCCAAAACCCAATGACACCACCCATCACTCCATTAGCCATCTCGCACCGCTAACCAGCTAGTCACCCACAAACCCCAATGCCAGCCATTGCTGCTCCTAATCATGCCACCATCACCAGTGCATATCTGACTTATGGGTATTTCACAGAGGAAGAAAAATGTTGGGTTTTTACTTGCCTATGTGATGGAAATTTCCATATAAGATGTTGAGCTAATTGCAGGAATCGTTACTTTGTTTAGGTTGAATAGGTAGGGCTTCTGTTGAAGCTTGATGGTCTCAATGTAGTCTTGGTGAGTTTACTGAAATAGGTTTGGTATGCATGGAAGAGGAATTGACTGCTATGCATAACAAAAATAATGGAAGATTGTATGAGAGTATAGATGACTATGGATGTGGTGTTCGTTGGTCTCATATGGAGTAATTTTTTCTTTTGTTAAAATTCTCACCTTTAATTTTAAAACTAAACATAATATTTTTACATCTAATTTCTCTCAAATGACCACCTATTGCAGCACCTCAAAAGCTTGAAAGGTCCATTCAATGCCACCAAAAAAGATAAATGCAAACCGTAAATTAGATGAAAGCAAGTTTGAGTTCATGGGTTGTATGAGCATGTTCTTGAACTATTGAAGAATTTAATCCAACTACATTGGCTAAAGCCATAAAGCTAATCATGTTTATAGGTTTTTTGTCAATGTAAAGCCACTTTTTGGTGGCAAAAGTTAAAGAAGTTGATGGAGCAGGTGGAGTGGTTGGAGATGCAAACAAAGCATGTGACAAAGCAAGTGGAAGCAGCTGCATTATGTGAATTATGTGGAGCAAGTAAACGAGCTCCATTATGTGGAGCAAGTGAATTAATAAAGTAGAAAGCAAATGCATGACATGCGGGAAGCTGCAAATGAATTCACAATGCAGAAGCCTCTATAAATAGAGGCAATTTCATTTAGTTGATGAACACCATCGAAGAGAGCATCATCCTATTCCAGAAAGAAAAATTATAGTTTCTCCTGAGAGTTTTCTCTTCTTGTCTCTTAAAATTTTCTCCTATTTCAAGAGAGGGTGTTATTGTTCTCTCCTTGTATTCAGAGAGAAATTGTAATTTTCTTCCACATAGTGAAAACCTTCTATTCTTGCCCGTGATTTTTCCCTCATCACCATTAGAGGGTTTTCCACATTAAATATTATATGTCAGTTCCAATTTTTCCAACTCTATTTTTTAGTTGTGTGATACTATTTCTATAACTCTGGTACCTAACAGTGGTATCAAAGCTTTGGTTGCTGGTACTATTCATGTTGTGGTACTGTTCACAATTACTATTCACACGTGTAGTTGTATATTTTTGCAGTATTGTTAACGTATAAGAGGTTTGTCCCGATACAGTATATATATATACAATACTGTTCATGTATACGATACTATTCACAGTGAAATAAAGTAAGCCGGTCCAGTTGAGATATAGATTATTGTTAATATCATGACAACAAAATATGAGATTGAGAGGTTCAATGGGAGTAATTTCTCCTTATGGAAACTAAAGATAAAAGCGATATTGAGAAAGGACAATTGCTTAACAGCAATTGAAGGCAGACCCACTGGGATACCTGATGACAAGTGGAAGGAGATGGATAACAATGTTGTTGGTAACCTATATTTAGCTTTGACAGATTTAGTTTTGTCAAGTGTTGCAGAAAAAAAGACGATGAAGGAAATTTGAGATGCACTCATCAAATTGTACGAGGTCAAGTCACTTCACAACATGATATTCTTAAAGAGGAGACTTTATATTCTTCGAATGAGTGAATCCACGACAGTAACGAATCACATCAACAATTTGAACACTTTATTTTCTTAACTTACCGCATCAGATTACAACATGGTGGAAAATGAATGTGCAGAACTTCTACTTCAAAGTCTACCTGACTCTTATGATTAACTCATCATCAACATAACAAATAATAATATTATTAATAGTCTTCAATTTGATGATGTTGTTGTTGCTATTCTTGAAGAAGAATCCAGGCAAAAGAACAAGAAAGACAAATTAGAAAGCTCAAAGTAAGCAGAGGCTTTGTCGATGACGAAAGGAAGATCAACGGAACGTCGCTCTAGTGGGAACCGAAATCAGAGTAGATCAAGGTCACAAAGAAGGAAGAACTCCAAATGCTACCTTTGTGGCATGAGAGGGCACTTGAAGAAAGATTATTAGCACAATAAGAAGAATGCAGAAAAAGCTCCTGAAGCAACATCCTCTCAAGGATGTGTTGCAAGTACCTCTGATGATGGAGAAATCCTTTATAGCGAAGTAGCAATTGATTCCAAAGGCGGAAAACAACTTAATGATGTTTGGATAATGGATTCAGGAGCAACATGACACATAATTTCACAACGAGATTGGTTTAGTACTTATGAATCTATCTCAGAAGGATCTGTGTTCATGGAAAATGATCATGCCTTGGAGATTATTGGAGTTGGTACTGTCAAAATAAAATTGCACAATGGTACAGTTTGCACAATTCAAGGGGTACAACATGTGAAGGCCTTAAAGAAGAATTTATTGTCTATTGGGCAATTGGATGACCTCAGGTGTAAGACCCATATTGAAGGAGGGTTCTTGAAGGTGGTGTGAGACACTCTTGTGATAATGAAAGCAGAAAAGATCGCGACAAATCTATACATGCTTCAGGGAGAGATGTTGCAAAAGGCAAATGCATCTATTGCATCAGTCGACTATGAAGAATCAACGACAAAGTGGCATTACAAATTAGGTCATATGTCAGAACGTGGTTTGAAAATTCTCATGGAACGTGATCTCCTTCTCGGGCTCAAATTGTAACGCCCCAATTTTTAGAAAATATTCTGAATGTACTGTTTGCTGTTTTTCATGCTTTTGTGTGAATGACCGCTGTGTCCCTATTTTACTGTTCTCGATTTCTGTATGAAAACAATTACGATAATACTGAGGCTCAAATTTTATTTAATCGTTTTAAGTAATTTCTTGAGACGGTAAAATAAAAATTTTTCTGATTCTTGTTTTAATTTTTCTCGAAAGATATACAGTATATAATACTTGGATATTTTATTTGAACGTTTTGGACGATTACCTACGTTGAGGAAAAAACAAAAAAATGACCGTTACGTCCCGAACGTCTTGTTTTTCTTGTTTTTAATTGTTTTCTTCTTGATTTAATGTCCGATAATATCTTGTCTGTGATTTTATATGGACTTTTTGGGTGATTTGCTCAGAAAGGGAAAATAATATTTTTCGGGCCGGAGAAAATCTTATTTTATTATTTAGAATTGGGGATCTTACTTAACCCGATTGAATGAGACTAAAATAATCTTTTAATTTTTAGGATTTAATCAAATAAAATAATTTTGTATTATTATAATATTATTTTATTAGTCGGTATAATTTAGTAATGATGGACACAAATATTTTGCGGGACAAATTTTTGCGGGACCCACAGTGCTGAACGGTTAGATCGGTAGCTTAATTAATCACCGTTAGCAGTAGAACTTTTCAGAACAGGCTAACTCAACTAGCTGACTCAGCAGAGAATTAAATGAAATGAGTGACTAGGCTTGTGAGTCACCAAGAGCCAACCAATAGGAAATAAGCTTGCTCACTAAGGCTTGATCTTGACCATTGATGCATCCAAAGGCTTGGATGAAGCCAAGCAAATGATCCACCTTACACCCCACTTGATGGCTACGGCCAAGAGGTCTTGGATGACCAAAATAACACTTCATCTTCATCACTTTTCTCTCTTCTCTCTCTTCCAAGAACCCTAGCCACCATTGTTGTTCTTTTCTCCTACCATTCGGCCAAGACCAATACTACACCATCCAACCATCCAAAAATTTTTCTAACCAAGTTTTCTTAACCTAAACACTATTCTAAGAACCTTTCTAGTTGGGAGTTTCTTCAAAATCTTCCATTTAGGGCTTGGAAATCAACCTTGAAAGTTTTACCTAGAAGGTGAAATTTCATGCTTTTCTTTCCTCTCTTCTTTTTCAAAGTTCTAAGCCATGATTTCTCCATGGTTTAGCTTCTTTTCATGGTTAGTAACATGTAAATTTTGTTTGAGATTTCTAGGTATTTTTGAAGGTGAAAACCGAACCCTAGGAGGTGTGAAAGCAAACCTTTTGTCTTCATTTAAGGTAAGAGGAAGACAATTCTTATCATCCCTTGGTGGTGGTAAGAAGATGGAATGATTTGTAATGTTTGAAGAATCCATAAGGATTCGATCGTGTTGTCTTTGTTTGGTGTGTATGTGTTAATTTTTATGTTTGCTAGTAGTTTATATGGTATTTGTTAGTAGCTTGTTTGTTTGGTGATTGTAATAATTTTTGCATGTCTATTAGCTTTTGATTGCATGTCTATAAGCTTTAATTTAGGTTTAGGTGTTAGAAAATATATTGCATGTGTTAGAAAATACAATGCATGTGTTAGAATTGTATGATAATGTATAGGATGTGAATAACATGTTCAAAAATTGCATGAGTGTTCCAAAGAGCACAATCCAATAGCTCACGGCAATGACAAATGTGGAGGACCAAAATGTTCTCTTGATTTTTCCTAAAGTGTAACTTAATTAACCTAGGAGAATCAAGAAAGTTTCAAATTGATTTGATCAAAGAAAATGCATTTAGAAATCAAATGGTAAAGACTTAGTATTTTTGGGCCAACATGCCTAAAAGATTAATTTGATTCTTATCATTTATTTCTAATATGATTTAGTGAACTTAGACAATATAATATATTTGATATGATTTGGAAGGTGAAAAACAATTTAGAAATCAAATGCAAAAGTTTTATGAAATTTGGCCAACATGCCAATATAGGTAATCAAGTTTTCTAAAAACTTAATTCCAAACTTTTTTCAATCAAAAAGAGACAATATAAGTTAAAAAGAAATTTTCTATAATGATTTTTGAAGAAACAAATGGATTAGAATTAAGCTTAAAGGATTAAAACTAATAATTTTATCATTAGGAAGTAAAATACAAGATATTTTGAGAGTTTTCTAACATATAGCTCACTCTAGGTTTTGAAGCATGTTAGAAAATTTTCAAAAAAATTAAAGTTATATGATTGAAGTTTTAGGTAAACGAAATTTTATGGATAATTTAGGAAACCATTATTATGATATTCTAAACAAAATACATCAATTTTTAGTAAAAATGAACCAATAAGATAGCAAAAATATCCAAAAGACAAGATGCGGTATGAAAAATTATTCTACGTAGTTTAAATGTACTAAGTACTATTTACATTTTGTTTAAACAAGTAATTTTAAAGGCATTCGAATAAGAAAATGATTTGAAAATCCTACGCGATTGAGAAAACGTATTAAAAATGCTACGCGATTTTAAAAACAGAAAAATATCTTTACCCGATTTTTAAACGTTTGTAAAAACGATGGAATTATGAAAACGCGATAAAATTTCTACGCGATTGACCGTTACTATATTTATTTTATGCTGTCGGGAAAATGTGAACCCGTACAGATTATTTTTGAGAATCTTTCGCTGTCGGGAAAATGTGAACCCGTACAGGCTTTTGAGAGTTTATCTGCTGTCGAGAAAATGTGAACTCGTACAGGTTTTCTATTTATGTGTGCCGAGTTTTTGGTGGATTGGTTGACGAGACGAATCACATCGTGTTGTCGATGCGATAAACGTAGTGTGGTTCATTGTTCTAATGAACTTGGAGACTTTAGTGTACGGAATCCCACATGTGACAGTTGGTAGCTCTACGGGCCGTGGTAAACCGATAGCACACTATGGTACTCGACACGCACTATATTTAATCGAGATTTGTGAAATCTAGTAGTACATTTGCTGTAGTGCCATAACGTGAGACCGTGAACTACACCACGCTGGATGATGGATTCTGTGTCGTGGGGCTATAGGCGCAACGTGTGACCGCGCAATAGTTGGTTGGGCAGTGAGTGGTACTAATAGATTTACGAGTCATTCCGCTCTCGATACTTGTGTTTTCTTTAGCTCCATGGAGTAGGGTTTTGTCATATTATTTATTTATCTCTATGTCTATTTATTTCCATCTTATCTATTTATTGTTTATCTCGTATTTTATTTGTTTATTTTATCTGTTCTTGTTACTATATTTGGTTATTATATCTTATCTGTTTATTCTTATCTTTCTTATTCTATCTGTGAGGTTTTATCTGTAATGGGATATATTGTTATGATATCTAAATCTTACTCTAATATGTTATTCTTTCTGTTATAGTATTTTGTATTGCATGAACTGTATATATGTTGTTTGTCGTCTTCTTATTTGCCATGTTGTGATGATTTTATGTTGTCTTACCTCTTTGTTATATGTATTTTCTGTTTATTTATTTTACGCGGTAAAGACTTCGAGGAAGAGGATCAGCCTATTGAGATCTTGTACCCCGAGGAGGAGGAAGATCAGCAGGTAGACGACCAGTTTTACGATCAAGAACCATCCGATCATCCATATCCCTTGGATTGATTGTGAGGGATGGCAGCTCCAGGATTTTTGGGGTTCGTAGAGCTAGTATTTCATGGAGGTTCTCTGGCTTGGCATTTACGAGGCGATCGTGATTCTGTGACGTATGCAGGACGTGTGACCGTGATTCTACGTCAACGGTTTGATGGAGAACATTATGACTACGACACTTTTCTCGCACTTAGAGTTACCCTTATCCATTAGGCGTCATTGGGGTGCTGAAAATCCTGAGCCTAGTGAGATAAGCATCGTATCGACTGCGCAATCCCGTTATCGCCGTGTGTCGAGACATCTGGGATATTTGTCTCCGATGATCATTTTCGGTGAGAGTGATCCATCGAGGATTAGATAACCATGATATTTTTTGGGCGCGTCTGCGTATGTCACGTATATATATTAACTCTTTTATTGCTTTCTTTCTTGTTTTTGTTTAAATATTTGTAGTCTTAATTGTAAATTATTTGTACAGCTTATAACTTAATCATATGTATATTATTAGTGATGATGTTTTTTTTTATTTCGTATTTTCCGCATTATCTTTTTATATCATATTTAAATACATCGGGAATTATTTTACAACCCGTAATAGTATGTAATAAACGTTTCACAACTTGGGTAGATTTTATTTCTATTTCTTTTATTTTCTTTTATGTGTGACACCCTCCAAAGGGGTGTTACACAAATCGGTAAACTTACCTTTTTGTGAGCACTGTGTTACAAGCAAGTAGCATAGATTAAAATTTGATATATCTACTGCTAGAAGCAAGCACATATTGGACTTGATTCATTCTGATGTGTGAGAGTCACCAGAAATGTCCTTAGGAGGAGCAAAGTACTTCGTATCATTCATTAATGATTACTCCAGGAGATTATATGTGTACCCAATCAAGAAGAAGTCAGATGTGTTTCTTATATTCAAGGACTTCAAAGCAAGAGTAGAACTTGAGTTCAGAAAGAGGATCAAGTTCTTGAGGACAGACAATGGAGGAGAATATACAAATGACAATTTTCTCGCATTTTACAAGCAAGAAGGTATTCAAAGGCAGTTTACAGTTGCACATATGATAACAATGTATTTTATGCATTTTATAATCCTCTCACTAGGCTTCTTAAGGTTCAAGTTAGCTTAATTAAGTTGATTTTGTCACATTTTATGAAATTAAGCTTAATTGGATCATTGAAGAAATTATTCTTTGAATTATCATTAATTTGGGTGATTGCATTCTTAAGTAAAGTGGCCACAACTTGAGTTGCAATTATCTGATTAATGAGATTTTGGTCTTGTTGGAAAGTTAAGATAATTCTCTAATAACTATTCACTTGATAACAAGAAATGCATTGATAAAGAATATATTTCATTCATTGTATAACCTTCTCACTTGGCTTTTTTAGTAAACTGGCTATAATTTGAGTTACAAATATTCGATGGATGTGATTTTGGTCTTCATTTTAAGCTAAGATAAATTTCTACAACTTTGATGAAGGCCTCAAGACCAGAAACACATGTTTGGATAACTCAAATAGGAGTTGAAGCAAAATCTAGCGTTTTGAACCTGACAGCTTGACCTTTATGCACTCATTACGCTATATCTCGGCTATAGGAGTTCAACAATTCTGAAATTTTTACAGTGGAAGGTTAAGACCCATATCTACAACTTTCATGAGAACACAAAAGCTAATTCGGATTCTTTGAAGGTGATATTGGGCTGGGAAGTCAGAATATAGGTGTTGGATTTGAGCCTGACCCATGAGCAGTAATTGGGCCATATCTCGGGCTGTGGTTATTAGATTTGGCTAAACTTGGTGTCTTTGGAAAGCGGAGATAATTTCCTAGAACTTTCATGAAGACCACTTGGCTTAATTCTGACGCATGCCATGAGCTAAGAGCAGAGACATTTCAGAGTCAAGAAAGCCCATAATTTCAGCTCATTCATCATCTATTTTGATTTTACTTCTCATCATCAAACAACTCCATTGTCTTCTTGCACTCCTTGAACTTTATAAAAAGAGGCAAAGACTAAACATTTAAGGGTGTTAGTTAGCTTAGAGTTTAGTTTATGCTATTGTATTATTAGTTTTCCTTTGTGTAGTTTTCTATTGTTCTTAATTGAAGTTATGTTGATCATCTTCTTCTTCTCTCTTTCTTTCTTCTTGTCTATGAGTAACTAAATCTTCATCTTGCTTGGGTGAAAATGTGAAGCTCTTGGTAATAAGTTAAGGTTAGATTAATTTCTTTCTTGTGTTTTAAATGATATATTTTTATGTGATCTTTATATGAGTTGTATGTTATTTCCAATTAATTTAGAAACTCTTCTTGTATAATGAATATCTTGATCCATTGTAGACAATAGGATTGACACAGTGGATGTTTTTGACAATTTACAAGTATTGGTAGATAATTATTGGAACCATAATATGATTACATAATTGAACTTTGAATGTTAAATCTTCCGATTGGAATCTTCATTATGCAGGATTTCAATTGAGTTATAAAATGAAATAATCTTGTTTTTAATTTATTACCAAGAGTGGATCTCCTAACCCAAGCAAATCTTTTTCATCTGTGAACAACTTATATCATTTTTAGTATTGTGACAAATCTTCTCCGTACCTCAAATAATTTTTTCTTCATCAATTCCCTGTGGATCGACCTCGGACTCCCGAGAATTTATTACTTGAAACAACCTACACTTAGGTTTGAAACTTTTAATTATCCCATCAACATACCCCTCAGTAGAATGGTGTAGTAGAGCGGATGAATAGAACTCTCTTAGAAAGAACAAGAGCTATGTTAAGAACATCAAGTCTAGCCAAGTGTTTTTAGGCAGAAACAATCAAAACTGCTTGTTATGTGATAAATCGGTCACCATCAACTGCAATTGGTTTAAAGACACCAATGAAGATGTGGAATGACAAGCCAGCAGATTATTCTTCTCTACATGTGTTCGGATGTCCTGCATATATGATGTACGATTCCCAGGAAAGAACAAAGCTGGATTCGAAATCCAGGAAATATATATTCTTGGGTTATGCTGACGGTGTTAAGGGGTATCACCTGTGGGATCCCACTACCCACAAGGTTATTGTCAGCAGAGATGTGATATTTGTAGAAAATGAACTGCAAAGTAAACAAGAAAATGATAGTACTTTGAAAGATACTACTACGGTTCAGATAGATGAAAAAACTGGATAAGAAGATTCCTCTGAAGTAGAACAAGAACCAGAGCATGAGGAACAAGAACCATATGAGGCCAATGATACAGAAGTTCAACAATCAACACGCCAGATAAGAGCACCATCATGGCACTCAGACTATGTTGTGGCAAGCCACAATGCATATTGTCTTCTGACAGAAGAATGAGAGTTGTAAACCTTTCAGGAGACTATGAGTAGCTCAGATGCTTCTCTGTGGATAACAACAATGCAAGAAGAAATGAAAGCCCTGCATAGAAATAAGACATGGGAACTTGTTGAACTTCTAAAGGGTCGGAAAGTCATTGGTAACAAATGGGTTTATAAGATCAAACAAGATGGCAACGATCAAGTGGAACGATTTCGTGCAAGGCTGGTGATCAAAGGGTATGCTCAGAAAGAAGGAATTGATTTCAATGAGATATTCTCTCCAATTGTCAGACTTACCACTATCAGAGTAGTCCTGACTATGTGTGCTGCATTTAATTTACATCTTGAATAACTAAATGTAAAAATAACTTTTCTTCATGGAGAGATAGAAGAGGAAATATATATGCTCCAACCAGAAGGCTTTGAAGAAAAAGGAAAGAAAAACTTAGTTTGCAGGTTAACCAAATCTCTGTATGGTCTAAAGCAGGCGTCAAGGTGTTGGTACAAGAGATTTGATTCCTTCATTATTAGCCTCCAATACAACAGACTGAGTTTAGACAATTGTACATATTACAAAAGGTTTGGTGACGATGATTTTATCATCTTGCTGTTGTACGTGGATGACATGTTGGTGGTAAGCCCCAACAAAGATCGAGTCTAAGAATTGAAGGTACAGTTGGCTTGGGAGTTTGATATGAAGGACTTAGGATCAACAAACAAGATTTTAGGGATGCAAATTCACCGAGACAGAAAAGATAGAAAGATTTGGCTTTTTCAAAGAAACTACCTGAAGAAAATCTTGCGACGCTTCAACATGCAAGATTATAAGTCAGTCTTTACCCCACTTCCTATCAATTATAAATTATCCTCAAGTATGTGTCCTAGCAATGAAGCAAAGAGGATGGAAATGTCTCGAGTACCATATGTATCAGCAGTGGGAAGCCTTATGTATGCTATGATCTGTATTAGACCAGATATTGCTCAAACAATTGGTACGGGCAATCGATTTATGGAAAATCCTAGTAGAGAGCATTGGAATGTTGTTAAGATGATCCTAAGATATGTTAAAGGGACTTCAGATATTGCATTATGTTTTGGAGGATTAGAGTTTGTTGTAAGGGGATATGTTAATTCAGATTTTACATGTGATCTTGATAAAAGAAAATGTACTACTAGTCATGTGTTTATACTTGCAGGAGGAGTTGTGAGCTGGTTATCTTAGTTACAGACTGTTGTAGCTTTGTCTATTACAGAAGTTGAATATATAGTAGCTACGCAAGCATGCAAGGAAGCAATTTAGATTAAAAGGTTAATGGAGGAACTCAGGCACAAGCAACAAAAGATTCCTTTGTATTGTGACGGTCAGAGTGCCTTACACATTGCAAGGAATCCAACCTTTCGTTCCAGAACAAAGCACATAGAGGTCCAATATCACTTTGTCAGAGAAGTAGTAGAAGAAGGAAGTGTGGATATACAAAAGACTCACACCAAAGAGAACCTAACAGATGTCATGACGAAGCCAATCAACACTAATAAGTTTACATGGTGTAGATCCTCATATGACCTATAAAAAACGTAGGCAGTACGAAACTGGCAAGATGAAAAAGGTTTCGAAAGCTCACCAAAAGTGACTTTAAGTGGAAGATTGTCAATGTAAAACCATTTTTTGGTGGCAAAAGTTAAAGAAGTTGATGGAGCGGGTGGAGTGGTTGGAGATGCAAACAAAGCATGTGACAAAGCAAGTGGAAGCAACTGCATCAAGTGCATTATGTGGAGCAAGTAGACGAGCTCCATTATGTGGAGCAGGTGGAACATGTGAATTAATAAAGTAGAAAGCAAATGTATGACATGCGGGAAGCTGCAAATGAATTCACAGTGCAGGAGCCTCTATAAATAGAGGCAATTTCATTTGGTTGATGAACACCATCGAAGAAAGCATCATCCCATTCCAGAGAAAAAAATTATAGTTTCTCCTAAGAGTTTTCTCTTATTGTCTCTTAAAATTTTCTCCTATTTCAAGAGATGGTGTTATTGTTTTCTCATTGTATTCAGAGAGAAATTATAATTTTCTTCCACATAGTAAAAACATTTTATTCTTACTCGTGGTTTTTTTTCCTCATCACTATTAGAGGATTTTCTATGTTAAATATTGTGTATCAGTTCTAATTTTTTCAACTCTATTTTTTAGTTGTGTGATACTGTTTCTATAACTCTGATACCTAACATTTTTCACGATGAAGTTGGAGAGAGAAGTTGAGGATGAAGATGAAGTGATGTTAGAGAGAGAAAGTGTAGCATGCTTTGTTGATAAAAATAGTTTTAAAATTAAAATGATATGGTCAAAAAGTCAGTCCCGATTACAACTTACAATTTAAAGGAAGTGTGAGACGTGGCTCAATTTTTGTAGAAAACTATTTCTTGCATACTAATGTATTCATCTTTTTGTTTAAGAAAAAAAGATAAAAGACAAATTGTGTTAGAATGCATGTTTCTTTTATTTTAATATGCAAAAAGTAATGTAATAAAAATAATGTACAAATAATTTATTTTTATATAATAAATTAGAGTATATTATCTTGAAAATGACTTAATCTTTTAAATTATTCTTTTTTTTTTTTTAATTTTAAATTCAAATGATTTTTTAATTAATTGTGTATATCTCTCTAATGATTTTAAATGTTTTTCTCTTTAAATCTATATTCTAATAATATAATTAATTTTAGGTAAATTTTGAGACTAAAACTTAAATTAATATATTTTTAAATTTATTATTATTATATATATATTGTTTATGCTATTCTATATGATATTTCTTACAAAAATTTATTTTAACATAATTATTCTTTAAAACTGAAGTTACAATAAAAAATATAATCAAATATTTTATAGGTATTGTTAATGTGCATTCTTTAGGGTACATAAGTACTTATTACCTGTGATTAAATTATCTTAATTATTTAAAGAATAAAATAATAAATATTTTATATATTTTAAAATATTAAATATTTATTTTTTTATTTAATAATTTCTATTTTAATTCATTAATTTGTGCATAAAGAGATTAACAAAACCCTATAATATATATTAGATATTCAACTTAAATAAATTTGCACCAATCCCACAAACACAAGCTGGTCAACATTATAAGCCACTATGGCTTATTAGACTTCATCAGTACCAGTGTCTAAGAACCTCAAGTCATCTGTGAACTACTTGGCTTGATCGTCACTACCATTGAAAATAATAGAAGAATATAGAAAGATAGTTCGATGATGAAAGAGAGATAAATGTGTAAATCAAATCTCAAATAGGAGACCTGACAGTATTGCTACATGTCTTAATAGACAAAAAAAAAAAAAGACTCAAGAGCCGTAAAATTATCAATAGTGAATTAAATTCAAGAATTGTCATATAGCATTAGAGGCAGTCATTTTATTAGAATTTAGATAAAAAATTTAGAATATATAAATAGATAAAGAAATAAAATAAAAAATGATAAAACATTATTTACTTCTTATAAATGATTTATAAGAAAAAATAAAAACATAATCTCTATTAATTATTAAAAAAAATAAGATTACATTATTTTTAGTAAATATTAAAATGAAAAATTTGAACATAATAATTTTAGTCAAAAAGTAGTTTAAGTAAATAAAATATTTAAAAATAAAAAAGCATTACATATACATAACAAACTTTAATGTTCACTAAATATACATAGAAACATTTGAACATGTTCTAAATTATCAAATTAAGACAAATTATAAATTTTATTTGACTTGAATTTTGGCTTCATGTAAATTTAAAAGATTTTTTTCAGCGTTCACAATCCCATTTTTGGTCTTAAATGTTTTTGAGAAAATGAAAGAAAAGTCAAAATAAGAAAAACAAAGAAAATAAAACAAAATAAAAAGTAGTTTAAAAAGAGTTCAGTTATCAAAAAGCCTCGTGAGCCATGCAGATGGAATCTTGAAAAGGAGTGTGTTTAAGATTGTGTTGGTAGTATTTGTAACTAGAAAAGGTCACTTTCTCAACCTACCTTCAATTTAAGCACATCTAATAACTCAGGTCCAGAGAATCACTCCAGGAAAAACCATTATAGGTTATGCAATCCTCTTTCCCTTGTTACCAGGCCCTCAGATTCACTACATTAGCAAAAATTACATGTCAATGCTTGCAGACATATAAATATAAAATAGTGATATTATTACCTATATTCGTTGACATGTACCATAGTTAAAAGAGGGGAGAGGGGAAAAAGAGGGATTGGGGGTAGGAGGTTCGATGTTTACTTACAACAACAATTGTACTCCTCTTTTTGCCTTAAAATACATTTCTAAGAGTCTTCCATACGATCACAGATTCCACCAAATATCATATAAGGTCTAATATGGAATGCAATGCAAATTGACTGAATATTGATAGCTTAATAAAATTCCCCCTCCCTTCTTCCTTTCCGCTTGACAGCTGCTTCTTTCTGGATCTATTTTATACATGTTCTGATCTTTGGAATAGAAAAACATGTGGAGTGAGGAAAAGTACATTGGAAGTTGGAACCAGCTAATGGTAACTGCATTTCCATTATTTGCCCCTATTGCTGAGCCTGGTCACTTGGATGACCAGAACACTTGATCACTTTATGCTCCTCATTTTGTGCATCACTCACCAGAAATAGCTTTTCATCATTGCTAATCATGTCCACATAAAGAATTTTGCCACCTTGTTCTGATAAAATACAGGAACCATTTGAAATTTTCAAGTGTTTCATTGCCATCTTTATAAGCTCTTCAATGCTTTGCGGCACCCATAGGACAATTCCCTCTCTTTTATCCTCTTTGTGCTCCCATGGGTGGAAAGGAAATACTGTACATCTCTTTTTGGGAATTTCATCAGTTGATGGCAATATTAGTGCCGCTGGAAGTATATGATTTGTTAGAATGCTTACGAGAAAAAGGAAAGAAACAAAAATAAAAAGAAATAGAGTTTATGTACTTTGTTAGATATTTGGTATCACAGTACTTCAACTAAAAATTACAAGATAGCTTATTCTTGGTATGGTAACATAATGTATGGTGCTTCAAAATCCAAGACTCCCACATTCTAGGACATCATGTGCATGCTTTGAATGAATTTTACATGGTACCCCAGACATAAAAAATACAGATTATCTGACATTCCCAAGTTCAAATGGCATTGTACCAAACACCTAAAGATCATCTAATATAAGATGGTATTTTATGCTCAAGAAACATAATCATACCTCGACTTTCTTGAATACTATTGGATAACTCAGCCAACTGAGAAACTTTTGCAACTTCAAGCATTTTGATAATATTTTTATTTCCACCCATACGAGCTTCATCAAGTGGTGTATTTCCACATCTGCCAGTAGGAATTAGTTGAAGAATGTTATTTTGTAATTCCATAAACAAGACAAAAATGGTATTCTAAGATCTCTCCAAGTTAGCATTGACCTAATTTTGCATTAGAACCAGAGAGTTGCAAGTGGCATATTAAAGTATTGTCTGATAAGATATGCTAACTCAAAATTCGGATCATACCTGTCCTTAGATAAAACACTTGCTCCTGCTTTTAGAAGTAATTCAGCCATTGTATACAAACCTTCAGAGGCAGCTATGTGAAGAGGTGTACGCTGATCATAATTTTTGGCATTTGGATTAATACCATAAGCAAGAACCTTATTTAAAAGGTCCAACTCCTTCTTTGCAACAGTCATGCAGAGAAAATTGCCAGCATCATCAATGGTAAGGGTAGCCCCCGCATTAACAAGTAAAGATGCTACTTCTTCATGTCCATTCTTGATGGCTTCAAGCAAGGGAGTAGTCCCAAATTTATCTAATACAAATGGTTGTATAAAATGTTACACCACGTTTTGCTTCAAAATAGCATATTCAATAAAATATTGTTTGCCATTACTTAATATGCAAAATTGCGTTTTAAATTTCAAAAGCTAACCTGCGAGATTGATATTTACTCCTTGTTCAACAAGAAAGTAAGAAATATCTACATATCCTTTTGATGTAGAGATATGCTGTGATAACAAACATAAAAACAAGTTAATAAAATGCACTTTCTCAACGCTGTATTTTGTATCAAAGTCTTACTTGATCATATTACTCCTCTATGCTTCAATCACTCATACTATGGAGGCAAATTAATTTTGAAGGAATCGGAGAGAGTATAAAGCAATTTCATCTATATGTATTGGTGGAAGAATAGGTTGGATGCATAGAGTTCGTAGTTCATACCAAGGGTGATCTGCCATCGTAATCAATCTTATTGGGATCTGCCCCTGATCCAATCAAACGTTTCAAAAGGTTAAAGTCACCCTCATAGGCAGCATAGTTCATCCTTATAGTCAGCTCTGTTTCCTGGTTTCCAATAGTCAGGGTGAAGTCTGAATCCAAAAGCTTATGCTTAAGACTGGAGTCTTTTCCCTGTTAGCAAAGTACACCCATGAATTATAAACTTATCAAGTCAGAATTCCTAGCAAAAGGCAAAAGGAAAATGGATTATGAATTTCCTTCAGTAAAATGACTACCATATGCTTTCTTCTTCCCTAAAATATCAAAACACCGACCATAAGCATAAGTGTGGTGGTGATTATTTCAACGTGACATGGTAGCCTAAATGATCACAAAATTGCTGAAGAAAAGTAATCAATCAGTTTTCCTCTCTTTATCACAAGACATCTTTGGAGGCAAATAACAATACAGTGCAGTTAGGCAATCTTTTCCCTGAGACTCGCCAAACTACAGATAAAAAAATTTCTAGTACCACATACCTCTTCCAGATCCCAATTTTGGTGGTAAACCTCGGGCTTTTATATATCTAGTAGGTAATTTTTTTAGTTATATATGTAGTAATCACAAGAAAGCAAGAAAGAGAGGAGAAAAATTATTAAAAAAAATTTCACAACAAACATACCTCAAGGAGATTGTTCAACATAACACGGCCATCTACAAAGTATGTCTTAAGTATGTCTGTAAAGGATTGCTTATCAAGTCGCAAAACCTTGCAAAATTCATGAGCTTTAACCATAGAAGTTTGAGGCATATTGCAAAGGAAAGAAACCTCGCCAAAGTAACTATAGGTTTGCAATGTGATTCTCTCTTTTGTATCACCATCTTCCCACCTTATCTCGTGCTGTAGACAAGAAGAAAAGTGTCAAGCCAGATTTAAAAATGAGATATAATACTTTCACTGGAACCTAGAGGGAAACTTGTGCACATATTTCTCAAATATAGAAGCATGACAGTTAGAAGTAAAATAATTCGTTATTAACAAATAACAATGCCTTTTCTAGATATATGTGATGTGGTAAAATTAGTATATCACTTCCTGATTCTGATTATACATTTAAATACTTGTCCATGATAAATTAGTTCTTTTTTCTTGTCCTAATATCCAAGACTGTGTACTAAGTATTTAGTTCAATAGACTATCAACTTTGCTCAAATGTCCTGGTTCATGTTTTCTTATCTCCATTTTGACGTAAAATGTTCTGATATGACCTTCATCTTCTATGACAATTTGTTTTGAGTCAGGTACACCTAGGTAAGAACATAAAGCGCAACTCTCATGTTTCTCACTAGTTATAAAATGTCAATGCCTTATCCAAGCAATAGACACTAGAGGAGGCAGTTGTTTCCAATAACATTTGGTGCAAAGAAGTCAACTTAAGTTTAGAGGCCTTTTTATTGCCTTAAAACTTAACCATATGTCAAATAGCATTCCTATCGAGTGTTCACCTCAAGCAGAAGTATTGTCATCGCATCACAACAATCAAGAACCACAAATTTTGAATAATGACATATTAGTGGAAGTGAGCTGAGGAAGCATGAGAGAAACTGAGAAAGTAACATTGAAGATGCTCTTCTGTAAATTAATTGGAAAAAAAAGGGAAAAAAGATATAGATATGCAAATCAATGGATTACCAGAATTCGTACCAGCTCACCATGATATACAAAGTAAAGTTGATCTGCTACACCTCCTTGCTTTATAACCAGTTCTTCTGGTAGGAAAAACTCTTCATGGACTTTGGTTGCCTATTAAAGCAGATTTTGAATTAGAAATTTCTGATAAAGACAAGCTAAGTTCCTATGTTCTTCCTGTTATGTGTAAATAAACGTAACATGTCAGATCTGGTAGTTTTAAGAGAGCACATAAACTGAGATGGAATGCAAGAATGACATATCAACTTTCGTCAGTGATCACAGGTAATGATCAGGACAATATCTTCCAATTGAAGCTATATCACTTTCATTATTTTCCGACTAAGGATTTGGGTGGACTTGGGTATTTTATGGGATTTGAAGTGGTTAAGTAGTCATTCCACTGCTGGTGTTTCAATTTCACAAAGGAAATATGCACTAGAATGATAATCAAGCAGATCCAACTGAGAGCAATATAATGAGAACAAGTGAAAAGTTCAAGATTGGAGGATGAAAAGACTTATAGATATCATGAGAACTTAAAATTTAAATACCAAAATGTAAACTTCACATTCCAACTAGACCATTCTAATATCCTAGATGATGAAGTGTGAACATGTAAAGAATGTCTTACAATCTGCTTAATAAACTGTGAAGAGCATCCCTTGAAAAGAGAAACTTTCTGAATGAATTGCTCATACAAATTTATTGAAATCTGCAAACAGGCATCAATAACCACATAAATATCATGTAAGTGATGAACAAAATTGACATCTCAATACTATGGCAGACCAATCGCTGATATGAATTTTTCTTTGCTCATGTTCAGCATAATTCTGTGTCAGAATCTTAGAAAGTCTAGTATACATCTAATGGAAGTTACATAGCTCTTCAATGAACATTTCTTATTTGAAGAGTTTGTGAAATTATTTTGAGATGAGAAAATAGGTTGGCATCAACGAATAATATTTGTCTGTCACTACTATAGTTGCATTGCAAGGGATGAAATGAAAGCATCAGTAACAAACTTCCTCTTTAGAGTAGAGACAAGACTAACAGAATATTGACGTAGATATTAAAACATGAGATAAATATAATAGATTTTGAAATCATTTCTATGGTGAAGAAAGTTTGAATAAGCTCTTTGGAATCAAATTATTACAAATACCTCTGTGCGAATAGTGGTTGGGATATCCTGAAGAACAGAAGCAACATCAGTGTAACTGCGATCATACCGTAAGCGCAAATGACCTTCAATTTTCTTACTTATGTTCTTGTCCAAATTGGTTTTATTAACGTACTTACTAACTTCAGCCATCTTATCCCTAAACCTCTCTGTTTTTGATCCTTTGACAATCAATGCTGTCATATTGCCGACAAGGTAAGCACCAAGAATCATGTCAAAGGAGACATAAATCATGATAAATATCATTTCTCTAACATTGACTGGATGAATATCTCCATAGCCTGCAAAATGATATGGCATTTCATGGGTACAAATAAAATGATCAAGTAACAAAAGTAGCACCAAGCAATCAGAAAATGTATGAGTAAGAATCTCTTCTTACCAACAGTAGCCATGGTAACAATTGCAAAGTAGAGTGATGTAATGTAACGCTTCCAAAGATCGATATGTCTAAAGTCGGAATAGGTATAGTCACCCATCTTTAAGCTGCCAATCCATGTATAAGCTTCCTCGGAGGGGGGCATAGTGGTAGCAAGATAATAGAATATACAGGCAGCCGTATGCGTGTAATAAAGTTCAACAACAAGAAGTTTGATAATTCTTGTGAAGAGGTAATTGATCCTAATATCTTTCTCCAGCCTCTCAAAAAACTCGGTTACTCTATAACCTCGGCTCAACCTAACCCACAGAAGATATCTGACCACCTCTTTCCTGCCAGAAGCCTGACAAGACAAGTAAATGAGTAATGCTATAACACCATCTAAAACTTTTTCTCGCTAAGTGAAATCAGTTATATGAATCAAATGATGTCAGTAATGCTAAAATGATGTCCAAATGAGTAATGCTGCACAACTAATTTATTTTTGACAGAATTTAGCCAGAATTTGTCAAGATACAAAATAATTGTTAGATAAGCCAAAACGGTGAAGATCATGTTGGATGGGTCCAACTAGTGGGGCCTATGCTAATTTAAAAATAAAAAAATAAAATAAAATAAAATAATATATGATAGTCTTTTTTAAAAAGAATGAAAGCCTAATAATTTAGAGGTATCAAAAGGTTTTTTTTTTGTGAAAACCGTGACGGCGCCGCGCGTGGGGATGAAGAGAAAATTCCAGAGCTAATCTTGCGTGTTCAGATTGGGTGGTCATTTGTGGTCCGATCTGAATGATTTTTTAGTATGTTGTTCCTTGCATTATGAGCTTCTACCTGTACGGTCAGATTCTTATTTCTCCATCTCTACTTGTTGGGTTGTTTGTACCCCTTTGTGGGTTTTGAGCTTTGTTGCTTTGTTGATTTCCACTTTGTTGGTGGTGAGTAGGGGTCGTTGTGATATCCTTATTTATTGGGAGATACTTTGATGTACTCATTGGTTTTATAGTGGAGATTTTTTTTTCTGGACTAGGTCCCGTGATTTTTTACTTCTCACATTGAGGGGGTTTTCCACGTTAAAATTGTGTGTGTTCTCTTTGCCTATTTATTTTTGTGCATTCTTGGATATATTTTTAGTGGATATTTTTGGTTGGCTGTATATTTTGCTCCTCACAGGTTCTTTCAAGTGGAAAAAATTTTATTGCCCATTTGTGTGTTGTTATTTCCGCTGTATACACACTCCTTTCTTTCCCAACAGCTGGCATCAGAGAAATTTATTTGTTTATTTGCTTGATTGAATGATGGAGCCAAATTACAGTAGAATGATTAGTTTGAATGACACAAATTACTACAAGTGGAAAGGAAAGATGAAAGATTTATTATTTGTGAAAAAATTACATTTACATGTGTTTGCTAGTGAAAAGCCCGAGGCTAAATTTGAAGAAGACTGGACTTTTGAGCATGAGATGGTTTGTGGCTTTATTCGACAATGGGTAGATGATAATGTTTTGAATCATATTGCTAATGATTCACATGCCAGAACTTTATGGGATAAGCTTGAGACCTTGTATGCCTCTAAATCTGGGAACAATAAATTGTTTTTGTTGAAGCAGGCCATGAACTTGAGTTACAAGGATGGTAGTTCTATTTCGATCACTTGAGTGATTTTCGGGGATGCTTTGACCATTGTTATGCAGTATGGGTGTGAAATTTGAAGATGAAATTTTGGGACTTTGGTTGCTTAATACTCTACCTAATTCTTGGGAAAATCTCGAGTCACTTTGACTAGTTACTCAAAGGTGTTGTGACCATGAATTATGTAAAGACTAAATGAAGAAGTCGAGACGACGAACTCAGCAGACGTCCTCTTCACAATCGAGGTTTTGGTTACTGAAAATAGGGGAGAAACATTGAGAGGGATCGGGGACAAGGCAATAGAGGAAAAAGCAAGAGTAGAAGTAAATCAAGGTCTAAATACAAAAACCTTGAGTGTGATTATTGTGGTAAAAAATGGCATGTCCAAAGGTTCTGCTACCGATGGAAAAGGGAGAACAAGGGTAACAAGGACAAGCAACAAAAGAAAGATAATGACAATAATGATCGTGTTGCCACCACTACTGGAGGAGATCTTGTGATTATCTGTGATGAAAATTTGATTAATGTTGTCTGTGATGAGACCAGCTGGGTTATTGACAGTGGTGCCAGTTTTCATGTGACATCTAGGAAGGATTTCTTCACATCTTATACTCCTGGTGATTATGGGGTTTTGAAGATGGGTAATGATGATATGTCAAAGGTGATTGGCATTGGCAATGTTTGTTTGGAAACCAATAATGGGACAAAATTATTTTTGAAGAATGTCAGACACGCACCAAACATCCGTTTGCATCTGATTTCTGTTAGTGTTCTTGATGATGATGGCTATTTTAGCACCTTTGGTGGTGGACAGTGGAAACTCTCTAAAGGTTCTTTAGTTGTGGCACATGGAAAGAAGTGTTCAGGTTTGTATTGGACCAAGGCTTCACGTTAATCTTTGCTAATATAGTTGAGTGTGATAACCACCAAAGTTATGGCACAAGAGACTTAGCCACATTAGTGAGAAGGGACTTGATACTTTGGCTAAAAGGAATCTACTTTCGGTTTGAAGGGTGCAAGTTTGGAAAAGTGTGCTCATTGTTTGGGCAAGCAGAATAGAGTCTCTTTCAAGGGTCATCCTCCTTCTAGAAAATCAGAGGTGCTTGAGTTGGTGCATTCAGATCTTTGTGGTCCAATGAGGACTAGAACATTTGGTAGTGCACTTTACTTTGTGACTTTCATTGATGATCATTCAAGGAAACTTTAGGTTTATGCCTTGAAGACTAAGGACCAGGTACTTGGTGTCTTTAAGCGCTTTCGATTGAGAGAGAAACAGGGAAGAAACTAAAATGTGTTCGCACTGATAATGGTGGTGAATATTGCGGACCATTTGATGAGTACTGTAGACAGTAGGGTATTAGATACCAGAAGACGCCTCCTAAGACTCCTCAGCTTAATGGCCTGGCAGAAAGGATGAACAGGACTTTGATAGAGAGAGTTAGATGTTTGCTTTCTGAAGCAAAGTTGCCTGGATCTTTTTGGGGTGAAGCTTTATATACTGCTGCACATGTTATTAATTTATCTCCTACTGTTGCTTTACAGGCTGATGTTCCTAACAGAGTATGGAATGGAAATGATGTTTCCTATGACTACTTACGTGTCTTTGGGTGTAGAGCATTTGTACATGTGCCCAAAGATGAGAGATCCAAGTTAGATATCAAGACTAGACAGTGCATCTTCATTGGCTATGGTCATGATGAGTTTGGCTATAGGTTGTATGATCCAGTTGAGAAGAAGCTTGTTAGAAGTCGTGATGTTATTTTCATGGAGGATCAGACCATTGAAGATATTGATAAGGCAAAGAAGTCAGAGTCTCCGAGTACTGATGGTTTGATTGATATTGATCCGCCTCGAGCCTCATATGCCGGATGTAGTGACTTTGGCGATCATGATGATGTGCATAATCATATTCAGGGTGATCAGGTTGAGGATGTTGTTGATAATGTTCCTGATGAGGTAGATGCTCCTGCTCGTGAGGTTGTTGATGAACCTGTTGTTTCACTTAGGAGGTCTTCCAGACATCTTATTCCCTCTACCCGTTACTCATCTGATGAATATGTGCTCCTCACTGACGGGGGAGAACCTGAGTACTACGAAGAGGCTATGGAGAGTGAGCGAAGGCATAATGGGTTGCAAATGAATGATGAGATGAGATCTTTGCTTGACAACTATACTTTTGAGCTGGTCAAGTTGCCTAAGGACAAGAAAGCTTTGCAAAATCGGTGGGTTTACAGGTTGAAGAATGATGAGAATACTTCTACTCCGAGATACAAAGCTAGATTAGTTGTCAAAGGCTACCGTCAGAAAAAGGGGATTGATTTTGAGGAGATCTTCTCACCGGTTGTTAAAATGTCTTCCATCTGAGTTGTTCTTGGTTTAGTAGCCAATCTTGATTTAGAGGTTGAGCATATGGATGTGAAAACCGCTTTCCTTTATAGTGATTTGGAGGGGGAGATTTACATGGAGCAACTTGAGGGTTTTGTGATGAAGGGTAAAGAAAATTATGTCTGCAGGTTGAAGAAAAGTTTGTATGGCTTGAAACAAGCCCCGAGGCAATGGTATAAGAAGTTTGAGTCTGTTATGATTCAAATGGATTCAAGAAGACTACTTCGATCATTGTGTGTTTGTGCAGAAATTTTCTGATAATGAATTTATCATTTTATTGCTCTATGTTGATGATATGTTGATTGTTGGTCATAATTCTTCTAGAATTGAGGTTGAAAAAGGAGCTTAGTAAGTCTTTTGCAATGAAAGACTTAGGACCAACAAGAAGCATTCTTGGCATGCAGATTACTCGTGATAGAGTGGCCAAGAAGTTGTGGTTATCTCAAGAGAAATACATTGAGAAAGTACTTCAACGTTTTCACTTGGATAAAGCTAAAGTTGTAAGTACACCTCTTGCTTTACATTTTAAGCTTAGCACTAGACAGTGCTCCTTCTAATGATGAAGAGAAACAAGACATGCAACGTGTTCCTTATGCATCCGCATGGGAAGTTTGATGTATGCAATGGTTTGCACAAGGCCCGATATATCTCATGCAGCTTGGTGTGGTTAGTCGTTTTCTTTCCAATCCTGGTAAAGAGTATTGGAAAGATGAAGTGGATATTAAGATATCTCCGGGGCACTTCTAGTTTGAAGCTCTGTTTTGGAATTGGGAAACCCGTTCTTTGTGGTTATACGATTCAGACTTGGCGGGGATGTTGACTCAAGAAAGTCTACTTCTGGCTATTTGATTACCTTTGCAGGGGGAGCTGTGGCTTGGCAATCTAGGTTGCAAAAGTGTGTTGCATTGTCTACTACTGAGGCTGAGTTCATTGCTATTACCGAGGCTTGTAAGGAGTTGCTTTGGATGAAGAATTTTGTCCATGAACTTGGTTTTATTCAAGAGAGGTATGTTTTGTTTTGTGATAGTCAGAGTACTATTCATCTCGGCAAGAATCCTACGTTCCATGGTAGATCTAAGCATATTGATATAAGGTATCATTGGATACGTGATGTTCTGGACTCTAAGTTGTTGGAACTTGAGAAGATCCATACTGATGATAATGGTTCAGACATGTTGACAAAGACTCTACCAAGAAGGAAGTTTGAAGATTGTCGTTTGGTTGCCGGTTTGGCATTTGCCTCCACTTGAGTTGGAAGGGGAGTTTGTTGGATGGGTCCAACTAGTGGGGCCCATGCCAATTTAAAAATAAAAAAAATAAAATAATATATGATAGCCTTTTTTAAAAAGGATGGAAGCCTAATAATTTAGAGGTATCAGAAGGTTTTCTTTTTTTGTGAAAACCGTGACGGCGCCGCGCGTGGGGGTGAAGAGAAAATTCCAGTGCTGATCTTGCGTGTTCAGATTGGGTGGTCATTTGTGGTCCGATCTGAATGATTTTTTAGTATGTTGTTCCTTGCATTGTGAGCTTCTACTTGTACGGTCAGATTCTTATTTCTCCATCTCTACTTGTTGGGCTGTTTGTACCCTTGTGGTTTTGAGCTTTGTTGCTTTGTTGATTTCCACTTTGTTGGTGGTGAGTAGGGGTCGTTGTGATATCTTTGTTTATTGGGAGACACTTTGATGTACTCACTGATTTTATAGTGGAGATTTTTTTTTCTGGACTAGGTCCCGTGATTTTTTACTTCTCACATTGAGGGGGTTTTCCACGTTAAAATTGTGTGTGTTCTCTTTGCCTATTTATTTTTGTGCATTCTTGGATATATTTTTGGTGGATATTTTTGGTTGGGTGTATATTTTGCTTCCTCACAGGTTCTTTCAAGTGGAAAAGATTTTATCGCTTATTATTGTTGTTACTCTTATACAGACACACTCCTTTCTTTCCCAACAGATCACTCATCTATTTAAGAGTCAAAAACAATGCTAACTCATTCTAACAACAAATGATTGCTAGATAAGTCAAAATGGTCAGGATCACTCATCTATTTAAGAGTCAAAAATAATGCTAACTCATTCTAGCAACAATTATTGTACAAAATTCTAGCTGTTTAGTATTTTTTTAAAGAAAGTGGGTGTTTGGGAAAGACTATGAAAATTTGATTATTTCAATAATCGATTATTGTTATAATCGATTATAATATAATCAGTTTTATATTTGGATATATTAAAAAAAAATAAGTTTAAGCTAATCTATTTTATTTGAATGATATAAAAAATAATCACTTTTTGTATTAAATTACTAAAATAGGTATAGAATGATTAAAAAAATTATCGATTAAAGACAAAATATTATTTATATTTCAAAGTGTAAGAAATAATCTATAATTTATAATCATAAGTTTTAAGGGGTGTTTGGGAACGATCATGAAAACTTGATTATTTGAATAATCGATTATTATATAATCGATTATTGTTATAATTGATTATAATAAAATCAATTTTATGTTTAGATATGTTAGTTGAAAAGCGATTTTCAGTTAATTTGTTTCGTTTAGATGATATAAAAAGAATCGCTTTTTATACATTAAATTATCAAAATAAGTATGGATTAATAATTAAAAAAATTATTTGATTGAAGACAAAAATAGTATTTACATCTCAAAGTGTAAAAAATAATATATAATTTAGAATCATAAGTTTCAATATGATGCATTATGGAAAAAAAAACTTTTATAATTTATTAAATTTCGTACAAAAATTAATTTTGTCAAATATAATTGAACAGTAAAAAAAATTTAAAAAAAAAATTATTGGCAACAAATTAAATATGTTGCCAAACATACACTAAATCCATATATCTCCATTACCATTATAGAAATAAGGTTTTAAATTTTGGTAATAGTTGCGGTTACAATTGTGTTGCGATTACAAAAATTATAGATAATTGTAAAAAAAATGCTGATAATGTGTTGAAGACATGCATGCTCATGAAGTATTAAATTGACATTGCAAAATAGAAGTAAAAGGAAAAGAAAAAGAAAAAGAATTGCGTTAATTACCTTGTAAATATAATCCCAAGGGAGACAGCTGAGGAAATCAAGGGAGAAGCGAGACTTGAGGTATCTCATGGCAATTTGGTTGCGGTTGTAGACGACACAATAAGAGTGGATGTCTTGATAGGCCACGAAGAAGCAGGCAAAGATGTCGATGAGGAAGGCGAATTGGCCGGCGATGTCAAGGAGGAAGATCTGCTCCGGCAAGCCTCTGAAGAAACCAAACTCCATTGGGGTGAAGAAAGATGAGTACACTGCCCATATCAGAATGAAATGCTTCCACACAAAGTACAACCTACAATTGGAAAAACACTCCCATTTCTCAATCCTCACTCACAAATCCACACACAAACACACATAGTGAGAATGAACTGAAGGACTTTCCTTCTGCTTCTGGCGCTAAAATACCAATGCCACCGTTAAAACAGTTTCACTTTATTATTTTAATAATATATAAAAACACATCATTAATTACACGTTCTAAATTATTAGTAAATAATAAGTTAATTATATAACCATTAATGTTATCGTTATTGTTTTTATTATGAGTTTTGATGACACTATGGATCAAATTATATAAACCCTTTTATTATTATTATTATCATTATTGCTATACTTTCATAGTTAAATTATTCTTTTCATCTCTATAATTTCATTGACTTTTTAAATAATTTTTTATAGTTTAAATTTTTTTAATATGTTTCTTATAATTTTAATATTTTTTAAATAAGTCTTTCTTGATTGATAGAAAATTTTATAATTAATGGGGATTCAATTAAAAATTTATTTAAAATATAGAGAATTATTTTAAAAAAATTTAAAGTATGAGAATCTAATTAAAAACTTTTAAATTATAAAGATCTATTTAAAAATTTAATAAAATTGTAAGAATCAAAAGAGTAATTTAACTTACATCCATTTATATATAAAGAAAAAAACACGTTTGTTAATTTCACACTAATTTACGTGTAACTTACAACTTAAATGCATGAATATTAGTATCACCAAACCCACAATTAACTCATTTAAGTTTTAATTAAATTCAAAAAAATCTCAGTTGCACAGCTTAGATTTGTTGTAGGATAGGAATGTAAAGTTGTAAAATCATTCTTCTTAAAAGAATTTTTTCTAAAAAATATGTGTAAACTAACATTTTAATCTTTGAAAATGTATATCACTTATAATTTAGTTATTAATTTAAATTATACGATAATTTTTATTTTAAAATTATTCAAACTTATTTCACATTAGTCTTTTTACTATCACGAATAAAAGTAATATAAAACGAACTTGAATAATTCAATAACTGAATCGTGCTTATGACTTAAATCTAATGACTAAATTGTAAGGGATATACATTTTTAACTACCACAATACCATTTCATTTTATTAAAAAATTATTAAAAACTCATAAAATCCCATGATCACAAAACAAAATAAGTAATAAACAACTCTTATATTTTTATATCAAACAGTACATATATTTATTTTTATATCTTATCTAATATCATTTATTATATATATTTTTTTATTATTTTCTTCATTATTCAATTACATCTATTAAAAATAGTATAAATAGTATTTATATCTATAAAAAAGATGTAAGATAATTATTTTCCAATAATAAATATGGTAACGTGAGCAAGAAGCAAATGTTGGAAAACTCCCAATTCCCAAACAAATGCTGGCTGAGTCTTGCTTGTGTGACATACTTGTGTTGTGTCAATTCATATACTCTATCCTAAACCTCCTATAGCGGTTTATAGGCGAAACAGAGGAGAAATACTTGTAGGCTTCATCTAAATAGTTATATAATTTAGACTAATTAATATTTGAATAATTATATAAAAAATTTTGTTACATAATTATTTTATATTAAAAATATTAATTTGTCAATTATTAATTAACTTAATTTACACAATTTGTATAAATAAAATTTACACATATTTTTTTATACAAATAATAAAAAGTTAGAATTTATAGTTGTACCGGTTATTAGGATGAATAACGAATTGCCGCCATGGATTTGTATGCCCTCCACCGTGTGTGACAGAACTAGCTTTGTGGTCGCCATAACAAACCACCATCATACGCTCCAAGCTTTTCCACGACGCCTTGTCTTTCTCTTCAGAACTCCTCCACCTCCATCTGTCACCACCGCCATGCATGGTGGCCATGCTCTTTGCCACTCTCTAGTACTTCAATCAAAAACTATACGTAACACTAATGTATATGCACAACAAGAAGCTTTTCAGTGGAAAATTAGTGTTAATAAAGATATGGGCTATCCCAAAATTGTAACTTATATATAAGCAGTGAAAAGGTGAGGCTTGCGTAGCTTATTCTTTGGTAATTCCGGGAAAATGCTTAGCTTGAGTAAGAGAAATTCCATGTCTAACGTGCTATCATCATTCATCAGTACTCACTTCACTTTTATAATTTGGACGCTACCATACCAATCAGAACCTTTAAAAGTGAGTTTAGTGGTGACAAACAAAGAATCCTGAAAAAAAAAAAAGAATTAGAATTTTAGATTCGATCATTAACATGAATTTTATGCGACTTCAGTCCTTTCGGTTCCCTTCAATTATCATAGTTTTGTGCCATCTAGGTCATAATTTAAGGAAAGTTTTTCTAATTTAATTTTTTTAAGATTTTATTGATATTTGATAAAAATTTAAAAAGAGTTCATAAATAATTAACGTGAGAACTTTCAGCTTTATGTTTCGATCTATCGTTGAGAATATGGAATCCTAGATTTGCTCATTCCACCCCCGCTTTCCCCCCTTTTTCTCTTCGTTTTTATTTCTTTTTTTCCGGGGAAAATATTCTTGAACCGTGAAAGCATTAGTTCAGTTCAAATGTTATGTCACTTCAAGGATAGGATAGTACACTACGAATCTGTGCTCGAATAAATAGCACTGATTTGTGAATATCACAATATCATTTTCCATTTTAGCTAAAAGTATTATTTTCAATAAGCTGTAAGTTCCGTTTGATATGCATAAAGTAAAGGAAAGGAAAGGAAGATACGTGGATATTTGATTCATCTCTTATTTGTATTTCATTACTTTCTTCTCGGTATTACTAATATTTATTTTTTTTTTTTTTAAGAATGGATGTAAAAAATATTTAGTGAAAAGACAAAAAATCATTAATTATATTATTAAATATAAAAAAATTAAAATTAACAAATAAAGATATATTCAATCTTAAAATATTTAGTGAGTTAAGATCAAAATATATTATTTTAAATTAAAAATAAATATATTTTTATTTATTTACGTTAAAAGAACATTTTTTTATTATATAGAACGATTTATGAATAAAGTCAAAAAAGTAAAAAAAAATTTATATTAAATATTAAATACATCATAATAGTAATTATCTTTTACATTATGATTCATAGATAAAATAAATTTTTAAAAAAAAAAAAGAGTAAAGTTAAAAGTGAGAGAAACTAATCGGTTTATTATATAAATATTAAAAATTAATGAAAAAATAAGTTAAAATTGTAATATCAATGTATATAAAATAATCATGAATCACATATCAAATATATATCAAGTATAAACTATTTTAACTTCACCATTTTTATCTTTGATATAATTATGTTGATCTCTCTTGAAGTTAATGCTTATAATATTTACACTCTTTTTGTTTCAGAAATTACTCATACATCTATTATTTTGTATTTTTAATAGAACTTTGTATAATGTTTATACATAAAATAAAGGAGATATATGTAATTTTGTAAATAAAGAATAGTGTTAAAGTGTAAGAAGAATATATAAAATCAAAAATATGAATATAATTTTTAAATAAAAGTATTAATATAAAAAATACTAACTTTATAAAATATCAATATAATTATTTTTTTATCTTTTAGTAAAATAAATTAAACTATTAGTACTTAAAACAAGAAATTAGTAAAAAAAAGAGGGACTAAAGCCCATGCTCACCCCCTTAAATTCGTCCTTAATTTTTTTTATTAGATAATATCAAATAAAGAAAATAATAAATCATTCACTTCTCATTTTCTTTCTTTTATTTTCTCTTTTATCCTAATCTTTTTATTTCTTTTCCTTTTAAGATACCAAATCAGACCTAAAGCCTCTCTAGCTCTATTAGCAATTTCATCCTATAAATACTCCACTACAGATATTTGACTGGTCATCAGGTATCAATAGTTCCCGAGCTCCGGGAGCGGAACCAAAACCATTATGCTCGCGTGCAGATGCTGAGGAGCTTAGTGCATGTTTGGCTTCCCGTTTGTAACAGAAACGTAAGTTGAAAGTCGTCAAACGAAGAGAAATAGTATTTGATAATTTTATTTTTTAGTTTGTTTCAATTTTGTTTTCATTCAAACGTATGTTGAGTAAAAGTAAGAAATTTTTATTTTTGTGTTAAAATTATTATTCTAACTCACTTTTGAAATAAAAATTCTCAAATATAAATTAGTTATTACAAACTCAGAAATTTATAAACACACTTTCAACTAAATTTAAGTTTACTAACTATAATTCAAATACACATTTATCCATTTAAGGAATTTCTCCATTTAGGGGATGAGATTGCCCCAAGCACTTACGTAGCTCCGCCTCCAAACTCTTAATTCATTATTTTAAGTAGTTATTTTTTATTGTTTTAGTTTGTTCATAAAGTAATTTAGTTCTTTTAGTTTTAATTAAAGTGGCTATGGATAATAGTTAACTTTCATTTATATGAATTTGACCCAATTACGTATATATAGAGTGGATTGCTAATTTCATCTTAATTCTTTTTTGAAGGAAAGATGTTAGCAACTCTCACTTTTTACTTTTAGACAAAAACAAACTTAATTAAATGAAAAAAAAGTTAAAATAGATTTTTTATCCCTTATTTTATTTTATTTTTAATTTGGTTTCATAACATTTTTTTTATTAATTTGGTCACTTATGTTGTAAATTATTTTTAATGTGGTCCTTTTGTTAAGTTTTTGTTATCTCCTAACAAAAATGATAATGTGTTATTAATTGGTGATAGACATGTTACTATCACGTCATATCCATACTATAGTCACATCATTATTGTTAGTGACACGTCATTACTTCTATTAAAAAGGTGACAGAACCTTAACAAAAAGATCACATTAAAAATAATTTGTAAGATAAAAGATCAAATTAATAAAAAATAATAATATGAAACTAATTTGAAAAAAGAAATAAAGTAAGAGACTAAAATACTTTTTTTACTGAAAAATAAATAGTTTAATCTCATTTTAATGTTGAGAGAGATTGCATTAAATAAAGAAAGAGAACATTACTCATTAAGTTTTTTTATTGGACTGATTAAATTTTTTAATAATATTTTAAATATCTAATTATTACCAACATTAAATAATTTTTTAAATATGAAATGCCAAAAAAAATTGGTAAAAATTTAAACTATTAATACCTGGTTCATTTCAACATTAAATTAATAAATTGTAACCAAGGTTCTAAACATTGAACTCGTCATTGAATCAGAAAAAAAAGCTGATTCACAATTCAATGATTCAACTGTAGTCAATTACGATTGAATTGGAATATAATTTTATTTATAAAAAATATTATAGGCATAAATTTAATATTTAAAATATTTTTATTTTAGAATTAAAATGTTATTTTACTAATATCAATAATGTTTGAAAGTAATATTAATAAATAAATAAAAAGAAAGTAAAGGATTAGTATAACTTTTTATAATATTAAAAAAAATAATCCATCATAATAATTCAGAATATATTTTGTATGTAAAACTATTAATTAATATTAATATATGTTTGTTTACCAAAAAAAGTAAAGGTCTCAAATTTATCAAAAAAATTAATATATGTTATTTTTGTTTATTGATATTTGTAATTACTAAATTATTACTATAACTTTTTTTATATGCATTATTATAACTTTTAAATTATAAATCAACTAGTTAATTTTTTTTTAAAAGTTGAGTTAAATTCTCCTTCTTCATTTAATGCAGTCTCTTACTTTATTTAAAATCTCTTTCTTCATTAAAATAAAATTTCAATATTCTCTTTCTTCATTAAATAAAGTGTAAGAGTTTTACTTATATGTCCTTAAATTAAAATTGTTTAAAATAGAAACAATGTTGGACTTGTTGTCCAAAAATAAAATGTGGATGTTGCTAATATTCTTCTATTAAAAAAGAAATGGGAGAAAGTTAGTAATCCCTATATAAAATAATGTTACATTTTGAAGTTTAAAATAAGGATGAGACATAATCTTATGATAAAACACTAGTAAGATTCAACAAAGATGCTACTTGAAGTAATTAATTAACCGCAACAAGGATTAGACATGGTGATAAGCGAGTTGCATTTTTAAGAAGATGACCAAAATTGGAACCCTCCTTGAAAGATGCAATTATCGGGGAGGGGGGTTCCTTATCGTGACAATGTCTGAGGGATAGTTGGGATGACTTCTTAGTCACGACAATACTCAAGAGGTTAATCTCATAGCAATGTCTATGAAAATACTTTAATAAAAAAACCAAAACAATCATGATAGGTAAGGCATTTTTTAGGAAGGCTTCCTAATCACAACAATGCCCCAAGTGGTGAGTCTTATAACAATGCTTTGGAGATACACAGGTGAAAGGGGAAAATTAACACGACAGTCAACCTTCTAGAAGTCACGAGATAGGTAAAGGAAATTGTTTTTTGTTGTTTTCTAGGATTAAAAAAAGGTAAAAGAAACCACTGAGGGTTATGGTCAAAGTGGTTCACAGCCTATACTAAGTTTGTGTAGTGCTCGAGTTTGACTCTCGAATCGGTCACTTAGTGGACAGACTTAAAACTGGATTTTCGATGGGGTGAAATGTATCTTTACTTCCCTCTAGTTTAGGGCTAGTGGTGAGTCGTAAACTCGACTGCATGTTGCGCCTGAAAACCCAAGACAACACTTCTAATCGGTAGGTGAGGGCTTGTCCCTCCCGTCTAGGCTACCACCCTAGAATCTCATTTTGTAACAAAAAGAAAAAAAAGTAAAAGGAAATTAAGGATCCCAAAAACATATATGTTACCATGTGACGCGGGAGGTGCAAAAGATTTCATGAAATATCATTGTGGCATAAGATAAATCTATATTATTTTTTATTAATATATTTTTGTGATTTTATTTTAAAATATTATTTAGATAATTTAAGATATTAGATTATTTTATTTTGTTACTTAAGGATGATGAACCTTCAAAAATTCATATTTTTATGGCTCAAAATCTTGAGTTTTCATCCTCTTTTAATCTTTTTGATTGAGTTTTGTTATCAAGTTTTATTATGTTTGTATTATTTTAAATTATGTTCTTATTACATATTTTATTTATTTTTGATAGGTAAATACACATGGAAAGAGACTGGACGCTTAAATAAGCAAGAAATCGAAAAAACAAGCTTTCAGGATAAATCATCAAATTTTATGCAAAAATAAGAAATTCATAAAGATAAATATTTGAACGATTCTTATTATATTCTTATATGCTAATTAGAATTCTAATTAGAGGCAAAATCTTAAATAAGAATTTGATTGAAGATTGGATAAGGATTCTCAAAAAGATTTGATTTGGAGCAAAATTCGAGTTCCCGCACTATCAAGACCATTCCTCATTAATTAAGTCATATCTTGGTCTACAAAGATCAAATCGATGCACCATCTGTGTCATTGGAAAGCTAACAGAAAATCTTACAAATTTTCTGTTGAGATCGAGGGCAAATTCGATCATCTAGAGGATGAGAAAAATCGTGCAAGTTATATACGAAAAATTGTCAGCTTTTCTATAAAGATCATACAAGAAGATATCACAATTGAATTTGATAAATATAAACTTGAAATCTTCTATATATGCATAATAACAAGGACTAAACATTCTATATAACACAGATATAGGACATAAATAACTACATTTTATGGAGTTATCATTTACACACAAGGGACCGTACCATCGCTCGACTCCTCAAATCATCAGCTATGATACCATTTGTTAGGGGAATACCTCATCCTCTTCTATACGAGTAATTAGGGAAAGCATAATAAACACATTATACACAAATTTAACGTAATTCAGCTCAACATGCCTATATTTACAAATGAGAAGAAATCGAATTTACTATGAATAACATCAAAATAAAACTTTTGCACAGATAAAACAACAAATTCTTCTGCCCCACCAACTTTTGCAAGGACAAAATTACAAACTATCCTCCAGTGTAACTTTTAAGGATCACACAATTACAAACTTTCTACAAAGACAACTTCTAAGGATTACAAAATTGCAAACCCTCCACCAATGCGACTTTTGAGGATAAAGTTGCAAACCCTCTACCGTAACAATACTCACAATTTTTTCTCCCTTATTCTCATGCCTCTACTAATTCCACAATACAAATATTTATAACTCACAAGAACTTATTTGACAAGTAATTATTTTTTTTACACTTTTTATGACTTTCTTATTTTTATATTAAAAATAAATCTCTCTCATATCTTTCATATCTCCCACATATCTTTCATATTTATTACATATATCTTTTACATATCTCAATATTAATTACAAGATATGAATCTACCCATAAAAGTAAGAAACTATCAATACCAAATTTTCAAATTAAAATTTGGGTCAATCCCATTAAGTGTTTTGTGCAAGGTTTAACACCTATTCATGTGAGTTCAAATAAGATGTCTAAGAAGATACCTTGCACAGCTGACAAGGAAACTTTTGGCTTTGAAGTGAGAGAAGATATCTTGAAGCAAGCCAACTTTCGGAGAAGATGTCATTTAAATATCATATTGGCCTTGGCCAAACATTTACAACTCATTAAGGGTCTGGGTCTCTGCTTCGGATAGAGATCATCTGTCCTAATTTCTTGTCTCTTTTCATATCCCTTCATTTAAATTATATTAAGTGTTTTAAACTTAATTACATATTTTATTTTAATTTCTTATCTCTTTTCATATCCCTTCATTTAAATTATATTAAATGTTTTAAACTTAATTACATATTTCATTTTATTCTTTTTTTATTTTAATTTATTTACATTTGACAGAATTTAAATGAGAGGACAGGTGATCTTCATCCCTATACTCCCTTGGCTGACAATACGAAGTTGTTATGTGGTTGGATACTTGGAGCCTGGAGGACATGATAAACCAGAAGAAGTTTCCAGGCATATGATAGCTGAATTTTCAGCTGAGAAATGCGGAAGAGGGAGTAGAACCCAGGTCTTCTACCACTTTGGGAGACCCATAGACCATTTGTGCTATGTGTGCAAGTGTCCACTAGACTTCAGTTTTTATCTCGTTAATCATCCATGCAATTTTATTTTTTTTTGTATATTCTTTGTTTCCGTTTATTCAATTAAGCCATCACATTATTTCACAATCAATTTTACTGGAGTCATGTACACATGGGTGAGACTGTAGATTGAAGGCCTCGTTGAATTATATTATAAATTCTCTTCCTTTAGCATTGTCGTTGTATCGAATGTTAATCTCTTTAAAAGGAAATTTCTTCTTGAATTTGATTGTCCAAACCTCTAGTGCATCCATCTTCTAGAGTGAGAAAAAGCACATTGGAAGCTGGAACCAGCTAGTGGTAATTGCATTTCCATCATTTGTCCCTATTGATGTGCCTGGTCACTTGGACGAGCAGAATATTTGATCACTTTATGCTCCTAATTACACTTCACTCACCAGAAATAGCTTCTCATCATTGCTAATCATGTCTACATAAAGAATTTTACCTCCTTGTTCTGATAAAATACAAGAAGCGTTTGAGATTTTCAAATATCTCATTGCCACCTTTATAAGCTCATCAATACTTTGCGGAACCCAAAGCACAACTCCCTCTCTTCTATCGTCTTTGTGGTCCCATGGGTGGAAAGGAAATACTATACATCGCTTTTTGGGAATTTCCTCCGGTGATGGCAATATTATTGCTGCTGCAAACTCGGTGAAAATATATGATTTGTTAGAATGCTTACATGAAAAAAAAAAAAAGAACCAAAAATAAATAGAATTAATGAATTTATGTACTTTGTTAACTAAAAAAACACAACATAGTGTAGGTTTGGTATGTAACATAATGTATGGTGCTTCAGAATCCAAGCTTCCCACATTCTAGGACATCATGTGCATGCTTTGAATGAATTTTAATTGCATACTATGCATAATAATCTTGATACCCCACACATAAAAAATACAGATCATGTTACATTCCCAAGTTCAAATGCCATTGTACCAAACACCTAAAGATCATCTAATATAAGATGGTATTTTATGCTCAAGAAACATAATCATACCTCGACTTTCTTGAATACTATTGGATAACTCAGCCAACTGAGAAATTTTTGCAACTTCAAACATTTTGATCATATTTCTATTTCCACCAATACGAGCTTCATCAAAAGGTGTATTTCCCCATCTGGCATCAGGAAGTAGTGAAGGATGTTATTTTGTAACTCAATAAACAAGGCAAAAATGCTATTCTAAGATCTCTCCAAGTTAGCAATGACCAGATTTTGAATTAGAACCATAGCAGCGCAAATGGCATATCAAATTATTGTCTTATAAGATAAGCTATCTCAAAATTTGGATCATACCTGTCTTTAGATAAAACACTTGCTCCTGCTTCTAGAAGTAATTTAGCCATTGTATACAAACCTTCAGAGGCAGCTATGTGAAGAGGTGTACGCTGATCATAATTTCTGGCATTTGGATTAATTCCACAAGCCAAAACCTTTTTTAAAAGGTCCAACTCCTTCTTTGCAACAGTCATGCAGAGAAAATTGCCAGCATCATCAATGGTAAGGGTAGCCCCCGCATTAACAAGTAAAGATGCTACTTCTTCATGTCCATTCTTGATGGCTTCAAGCAAGGGAGTAATCCCAAATTTATCTAATACAAATGGTTGTTGAAAATGCAACACTATGTTTTACTTCAAAATAACATATTCAATAAAATATAGTCTTCCACTCAAAATGCCAAATTGGGTTTTAATATTCAAAAGCTAACCTGCGAAATTGATGTTTACTCCTTGTTCAACAAGAAAGCAAGAAATATCTACATATCCTTTTGATGCAGAGATATGCTGTGATAACAAACATAAAAGCAAGTTAAAAAAATGCACTTTCTTAGCACTGTATTTTGTATCAAAGTCTTACTTGATCATATGACTCCTCTATGCTCTTTCTTCGCACGTTTTTTTAAGAGGGAAGCAAGAAGAAAAGCCAAGGCCATAACTGAAGGCCTAACATTGACTTATGAAGTATAGACTAGTATTTGTTTGTTGTTTCTGTTTTGATTATTACTTCATCCACTACTTAACTAAGATTGTCATTCCAAGGACAAGCTTCAATCACGCATACTATGGAGACAAATTAATTTCGAAGGAATGCGAAGAGTATAGTGCAATTTCATCTATATGTATTGGTGGAAGAATAGGTTGGATGCATAGAGTTCATACTAAGGGTGATCTGCCATCATAATCAGTCTTATTGGGATCTGCCCCTGATCCAATCAAACGTTTCAAAAGGTAAAAGTCACCCTCATAGGCAGCACAGTTCATCCTCATAGCCAGCTCTCTTTCTTGGTTTCCAATAGTCAAGGAGAAGTCTGATTCCAAAAGCTTACGCTGAAGACTGGAGTCTTTTTCCTGTCAGCCAAGTGTAACCATGAATTATAAATTTACCAAGTTAGAATTCCCAGCCAAAGGCAAAATGAAAATGGATTATAAATTTCCTTCGGTAAAAAGACTACCATATGCTTTCTTCTTCCCTAAAACATCCCATGTATTAAAAGTTATTACCAAAACACCTATCATAAGCATAAGTGTGATACTGATAGTGGTGATTTCAAAATGACATGGTAGCCTAAATCATCACAAAATTGTTGAAGAAAATAATTAATCTGTTTTCCCCTCTTTATCACAAGGCATCTTTGGAAGCAATGCAATTAGGCAATCTATTCCCCAAGATTCGTCAAACTACAGATAAAAAAAATGGATAAAATTTAAGTAAAATTCTTTTAGTACTCATGGTATTTTTTTTTAATGAAAATATGACATGTGCCTTATTCTCTAATAAAAATATAATATGTGTATTATTTTTTAACAATTTCATGATTTTTTTAAAGTTTTTATTGATGAACTATAAAAAAAAATATCATATTTTTATTAGAAAAAATACAACAAGCACTTAATAAAAAATTTATCTAAGTTTTGTCTTAAAAAATTTGGAAAATGCTACACATCCAAGCTTTTTAAAGGGCCGGAAAACACGGATTACTATTTTTAGTAATAAGATTTTAATTTTAATTTCTAGTTTATTTAAATTAAAAAACTGATAATACATTTAAGGAAACCCATGATCCTCCGGGCTTTACAATATGGGATGACCCAAAAATTTCTAGTACCACAGACTTCTTCCAGATCCCCAGTTTTGATGGTAAAAATTTTTTTTTTTAGTTATAGATGAAGTGATCAAAAGGAAGCAAGAAAGAGAGAAGGAATTTTTTTTTTTTTAAAAAAAAGAAATCCACAGCTAACATACCTCAAGGAGATTGTTCAAGATAACACGACCGTCCACAAAGTATATCTTCATTATGTCTGTAAAGGATGGCTTATCAAGTCGCAAAACCTTGCAAAACTCATGAGCTTGAACCATGGAAGTTTGAGGCATATTGCAAAGGAAAGAAACCTCGCCAAAGGAACTATAGGTTTGCAATGTGATTATCTCTTCTGTATCACCAATTTCCCGCCTTATCTCATGCTGTAGACGAGAAGAAAAGTTGTCAAGCCAGATTTAAAAATGAGATATAATGCTTTTACTGCCACCTAGAGGGGAACTTGTACACATATTTCTCAAATATTGAAGCATGACTGTTAAAAGTAAAATAATTCATGATTAACAAATAACGATGCTTTTTTTGCATATTTGTGATGTAGTAAAATTAATATATCACTAGCTTCCCAATTCTAATTATTTATTTTTGTACTTGTCCATGAGAAATGCTTTTTTTTTTTTCTTATCCTAACATCCCAAGAATGGATACTACATATTTAGTTCAATTGACGATCAACTTTGCTCAAAAATCCTGGTTCATGTTTTCTTATCACCTTTTCAATGTACAATATTTTTATATAACCTTTCATCTTCTATGACAATTTGTTTTCAGCCAGGTCTCATTGCCTAGTCCAAACAACAGAGACTAGAGGAGGAAATTGTTTCTAATAACATAAGGTGCAAAGAAGTCAACTTAGTTTGGAGGCTTTTTTTGTTGCCTTAAATGTTAACCCAATGTCAAATTTCTTTCCTATCAAGTGTTCAGAAAAAATATTGTCATAACATGACAAGAATTAAGAATTGCAAATTTGGAACATATGACGGACTAGTGGAAGTGAACTGAGGAAGCATGAGAGAAAGTAAAGTTGATCTATTACATTGAAGATGGTCCTCTGTAAATAAATGAAATATATATATATATATATATATATATATCAATGGGTTACCAGAATTCGTACCAGCTCACCATCACATACAAAGTAAAGTTGATCTGCTACATCTCCTTGCTCCATAACCAATTCTCCTGGGAGGAAAAACTCTTCATGGACTTTGGTTGCCTATTAAAGCAGATTTTGAATTAGACATTCCTGATTAAAACACGCAAAGTTTCTATGTTGTTCCTGTTACGTGTAAACAAATGTAACATCAGATACTTGTAGTTTTAAGATAGCGTATAAATGGAGATGGAATACAAGGATGGCATATCAACTTTTGTCAGTGATCAGGATAATATCTACTAATTGAAGCTGTATCTCTTTCAATATTTTCAGACTAAGGATTTGGGTCAACTTAAGTATTTTATGGGATTTAAAGTGGCTAAGTATTCAGTCCACAGCTGGTATTGAAATTTCACAAAGGAAACATGCACTAGAATGATAATTAAGCAGATCCAATTGAGAATAATATAATGAGAACAATTTAGTGAAAAGTTAATGATCAGAGGTTGAAAAGACTAAGAGATATCAAGAGAACAAATTTAAATACCAAAATGTGAACTTCACATTCCAACAACACCATTGTGATATCGTAGATGATAAAGTGTGAACATGTAAAGAATGTCTTACAATCTGCTTAATAAACCCTGAAGAGCATCCCTTGAAAAGAGAAACTTTTTGAATGAACTGCTCATATAAATTTATTGAAATCTGCAAACAAGTATCAATAATCGCATAAATTATCAGGTAAATGATGAACAGAATTAACATCCAAATACTATGGCAGACTAATGGTTGATATGAATTTTTCTTTGCTCATGTTCAGCACACTTCTGTGTCAGAATCTAAGACTGTCAAATCTACATCTAATGGAAGTTACATAGCCCCTCCATGAACATTTCTCATTTGAAGAGTTTGAAAATATTTTGAGATGGGAAAAAAAGTTAGCATTAACGAATAATATTTTTCTATTACTACTGTAGCTGCAACTTGCAAGGGATGAAATGAAACCATCGGTAACAAACTTCCTCTTTAAAGTGAAGACAAGACTAACATAATATTGACCTAGACATTAAGACATGAGATATTAAATTTTGAAAGCATTTCTATTGTGAATAATGTTTGAATAAGTTGTTGGGAATCAAGAACTAGGAACACGAGACATGACTAATATTTCACCACCAAAATGATTGCAGCTAACATAGCTGTTAATTGAGTTGAAACAAATAGATTTTTACAAATACCTTGGTGCGAATGGTGGATGGGATATCCTGAAGAAGAGAAGCTTCAGTGTAACTGCGATTATACTGTAAGAGCAAATGACCTTTAATGGCCTTACTCATCTGCTTGTCCAAATTGTTTTTATTCATGTACTTAATAATTTCAGTCATTTTGTCCCTATACCTCTCCGTTTTTGATCCTTTGACAATCAATGCTGTCATATTGCCAAGAAGGTAAGCACCAAGAATCATGTCAAAGGAGACATAAATCATGACAAATATCATTTCTCTGACATTCACTGCATGAATCTCTCCATAGCCTGCAAAATGATACAGCATTTCATCAGAAACAGAGAGGTAGGACTTACATACATTTACATGCAGATATGCAGCGGCGGAGCCACATTATAATGAGGGGAGCACATGCTCCCCTCGAAATTTATAAAAATAATTAATAAGTATTGAAAAAATTAAAAGATCTTAATACCCTTGAGGAGAAAATATTAACAATGCCTTACTATTTAAACGTAATATATTGAAGAGAAAATACTACTATATTTGTTATTTATGTTTTTAATGTTTCTTGTTATTACTTTCAAACTGAGTTTATTAATATTTAGAATTTTAACTTATATAATATAATTTTATTTAAAATTTGAAGTATTGTAATTATAATTATTTAGATAAATTAATAGATCAATATGATACTAATTATAATTTTTTTTTAATAAGTATGCTGGTATAGACAAATTTTACAAAAAATATTTGTTTAATTCAATTGACAATAATTAATTATTATTTATTTTTTATATATATCATAATGTTCTTAATATATTTATATCGTAAGTCTTTCTAATTAATATAATGCTTTCCCTATCTTCTAGCTAAAACCTAACTCGCAATAAAGATACGAGAGGAATCTTATCTTACCAACAGTAGCCATGGTAACAATTGCAAAGTAGAGTGATGTGACGTAACACTTCCAAAGACTGATGTGTCTAAAGTCGGAATAGCTAAAGTCACCCATCTTCAAGCTGCCAATCCATGTAAAACCTTCCTCGTAGGGGGGAATGGTGGTGGCAAGATAGTAAAAGATACAGGCAGCCGTATGGGTGCAATAAAGTTCAACAACAAGAAGTTTGACAATTCTTGTAAAGAGGTAATTGATCCTAATATCCTTTTCCAGCCTCTGAAAAAACTCGGTTACCCTAAAAGCTCGACTCAGCCTGATCCACAGAAGATATCTGACCACCTCTTTCTTGCCAGTTTCCTTACAACACAAGCAAATCCATATATATATCTCTATTACCACTAAAGAAATAAGATAAAATGATATTAAATTACGATTGCAGTTACGATTACAAAAATAGCAAACCATTGTATAAAAATGAGGCTGCATTAAGCAATGGCAACAAAGACATGCATGTTGATGAAATATTAAATTGATATTGCAAAATAAAAGTAAAAGTAAAAGGAATTAAAGGATAGCATTGATTGATTTATTACCTTGTAAATATAATCCCAAGGGAGACAGCTAAGGAAATCAAGGGAGAAGCGAGACTTGAGGTATCTCATGGCAATTTGGTTGCGGTTGTAGACGACACAATAAGAGTGGGTGTCGCGATAGGCCACGAAGAAGCGGAGGAAAATGTCGATGAGGAAGGCGAATTGGCCGGCGATGTCAAGGAGGAAGATCTGCTCCGGCAAGCCTCTGAAGAAACCAAACTCCATTGGGGTGAAGAAAGATGAGTACACTGCCCATATCAGAATGAAATGCTTCCACACAAGGTACAACCTGCAATTGTTTCCCCATTTCTCACTCGCAAATACACACACAAATAAACAAGAAAAATTAAGATTTCATTTTTTTTTTCACATAAATTTTTATCTTATTTTTTAATAATTGTGATTAAGTAAAAAAAAATATTATTACGTAAATATTAATTTTAATAATATAAAAAATAATGTGATATAAAAAGATTAAACAAAAAAATACACTAAACTATTACTATGCCACCTTCTTTGAGATTCCTAAAATAAAAAAAAATATTTTCCAATGCTCATCGTTAAAACAGTTTCACTTTGTTATTTTAATAATATATAAAAACGCATAATTAATTACACGCTCTGTATTAATATTAAATAATAAGTTAATTTAAATTTACTATGATTGTTTTTATTATGAGTTTTGATGACAATGGATCTAATTAAATCATTTTATTCAGGGGCAGAACTAAAAAAACTCTAAGTGGGGTATTAAATATATATACAGGGATGATAATTTTATTCAGTGGACGCCATATACTTATGACATGATACAGATAATACATGCTCAATTTTTTTCGTTAAATATTCACAGTTATTTTTCATTTAATAAACGTAAGAAATATTTTTTTTCCGTCTTGCGAATAATTACAAATAAATTTATTAAAACATTTTTATATAAAATTATTAAAAAAATTTATTATTCAAATATCATCAAATATTTTTTTAAATTTTTATTTTAAATTTATAAGTTAATATTTAATATTCATTTAATTAATAATTGTATAAAAACGAAAACAAGAGCAGATATTATCTGCAGGAATCCCGCCACGTTGTCATCCCTGTACATATATACTCATATAGAGAGCATAAAATTTTCATTGAGGAGCTGATTTCATTTATTTAAGGGGAATCACTTAGACAATTATACATAGTATTGACAGGGAAAAAAAAAAATTGGAGGTGCGACTGCACCCATCTTGATTATTATTATTATTATTATTATTAGAAATTAAAAAGAAACACTTCAGCTATTTTCACACTATTTTATACATATAACTTACTACTTAAACACATGATTAGCGTAGAGTAGTTCTATTTAGTATGAATTAGCTTCTACAAATAAGACTAAAGAAACTTGTGGACCAATCATGATGGGTGAAAAAAAAAAAAAAGCAAGCAAGCTAAAGGATAAATCTGTTTTTAAGAGATCTTTTTACATTTATAGAGTATTACACTGTTTTAATAAAATTGTAATATGTGACCCTTTATAATTATACAAGGAATTAGATTAAAATTTTAATATTTTTAAATTAAATCTAAATAATTATAAATTTGCCTAGTATAAAAATATATTTTAGAATTTTCCTTAGTTTTTGATAGCGAAGTGTAAGAATATCATGCCACGTCAATTCGTAAACACTTTTGTTTCGTGACAAAAAAAAAATATTATTCATTAGTGAATCACCAAACCCACATTTAACTTATTTAAAATTAAATTAAATTAAAAAAGACTTCAATTACGCAGCTTAGATTTGTTGCATGACAGGAATGTAAAAGTGAAAAATCATTTTTAAAAAATCTAAAAAAGTATGATTAAACTAATATTTTAATCCTTAAAAATATAAAACACTTTAAGTTAATTATTTTGTTCTCTTATTCGGTATTTAAAATAGTTATAAAAATTTGATTATTTTAATAATTAATTATTATAAATTTTTTTATTATAATTAATTATAATAAAATTAATTATATGTTTAAATATATTAATTAAAAAATAATTTTTAATTAATTTTTTTATTTAGATAATATAAAAAAATTATTTTTATATATTAAATTATTAAAATAAATATAAAAAAATTAAAAAATTATTTAATTAAAAATAAAATAATATTTATTTTTTAAATATAAAAAATAATATATAATCTAAAATTATAAGTCAAAATTTTAATATTATAAAAAAATTATAATACATTAAATTTATATAAAAATTAAAATTAATTTTGTCATACATAATTAAATATTATTATAATAATTTATTTTAAAAAAATTATTGAAAACGAATTTAACCGTTGCCTATCATATAAAAATAAGTTTTAGTAATTCAATAAATGAATTATACACACAACTTAAATATTGAAAATTCATAAAAAGAAAAAAAAAAACTCATAAAACCCATGATAACGAAACAAAACAGCTAATAAATATGGTAACGTGACGTGACCCACATGGCGACAAACGAAAAGCAAATGTTGAAAAACTCACAAACACATGCTGGCTCAGTATAGCTGGTGTATCTTACTCGTGTTGAGTCAATTCAAGTTATTATGGCGGTTTATTTTATTATCGGAGAGAGAGAGAGAGAGATTAAAAAAAAAGTAAGATATATACCGGTTATCAGGCTGAATCACAAATCGCCGCCATTGATCAGTAGGCCCGCCGCTGTGTGTGGATGATCCACCCCTCCAACTAGCTTCGGGGTCACCGCAACATACCACCATCCGACGCCCCAAACTTTTCCACGACGCCCTGTCTTCCTCCTCCGAATCATCGCTGTCTCCTCTGCTCCTCCTCCTCTTCCATCCGTCACCGCCATGCATGGTGGTGCTCTTTGCCACTCTCCACTTCAATTAAAAACTATACGTGACACGGTGACACTCATGGATATGCAACACAAAGAAGCTTTTCAGTGGAAAATTGGTGTTAATAAGGAAATGGGCTATCCCAAAATTGTAACTTACATATAAGCAGTGAACAGGTGAGGCATAGCTTATTTAATTTCCATCTCCAACGTCCCATCATGCACTCCACTTTTTATATTTTGGACGCTAGTGTGAGTTTAGTGGTGACAAACAGAATCCTAAAAAATAATTTAAAATTTTAGATTTGATCATTAACATGAACTTTCCTTGACTTTAATCATTTCGCTTCCCTTCAAGTATCAATAGTTTTATGCTATCTGAGTCATAAGTTACCGAAAGTTTTTCTAATTTTATATTTTCTTTTAATATTTTATTGATATTTGATACAAATTTAAATAGAGGTTATAGATAATTAGTTTTAAAACTTTGAAAAATAGGGAGAGAAACTGAAAATTAAAAAAAAAAAAAAGATAAGCATTCTTTGGTTGTGAAGGACTCGAGGAGAGGACAAGCACTACTTCACGGACCGCTTAAAAATCACATCTATCATATTTTGATGAAATTTTTAATTCAATAAAATTAGATAACAACGTATTAAATTTTTTAGATTAATTTAATCCTCAAAATTATGATATATAAAAATATAATATATTAAAAATTAATTTATAAAATTATTTAAAAAAGATAAATATGAGTGTGGTCATACTCGATCTTAAAAGAAAAATTGAGAATCATGTGTGTAGAAGAGAGAAATTATTATCATTCTTTATATGCACACAAAATATTTATAGTCTCAATTGAGAACAACTACAATACATATAGATGAGAATATAAGTATTTTCTTATGTTTACAATATGCTTTAGCATACCCATCATAGAAAAACTTATAAACAAGGCCCACAAATCAAAAATAATATTATTCACATGAGTTTAAGTGCTTATCAGAGCCTAATAACAAAATTGATCACAAATGAGCTAAACCAATAGATGTTCCACAACATTTGACATTCAATTAATCTGAATTTTAGAAATTAATGACTATGTTAATCCATACTTAATAAAAAAAACACCTAAGAATCTCTCACTTGGATAACATAGACACTTATTTTAAACAAAACAACTCTTCGAATTAATGTGTCACAAGAATGTTAACTATGAGTAAACACTTTTAACAATCGATCCAAAATGAAATTACTAGCACCTCAACAATGTAGAAAATCATAGTTGATAAGAGTACTGATATCATATATGCAAGATACTTATAATTCGGTGACCTAACAAAATGTGGAATGTTGGTCAAAGAGAAAATACAACAAAATTGCATTCCAAAAGTGTAATTAATGTGCAATTCCCTACAAAATGGCCCTAACATCCACCTAGGATGCTTACTGAGATTCAACAAAATATCTCAGTACAACAAAATAAGACCGAGTACTAAAGTCTCCAACAATATGATATATCATTATAAAGGTGTGCACAATAACAATATATGGCAACAACTGTTTGAATAAGTCTCGAGACAATATAATTATAATTGCAGTGTACACTCTCCCACTAATCCAGCATACCAAAACCAACACAAACATTAATAATGAGACTATTAGCTCTGTAGTATAGTACTCAATGTGAGTTCAAAAGTCTCATTCTCTCTTCAATAACACAAGTATCAAAATGAAGAGGAATACAATATTGCAGAGTTTCCAAAATATGGTCATAACGACAGAAACAATATTAAGTCAAATGTATACAAAATTTATCAATAGCAAAGTCTCACAAAATTACATCATTATCAACTACAAACTCTACATTCATAGTTGAGGAAATCACAAGTGCCCATATGCCACTTTACAATAGGTCAGCTCCTCTATATCATCGCAAACACAAAACCTCGAGAATTTTTACAAATAAAGTAATCTATACTTTACAAAACCATGATGATCACTTAAAAAACTTGACAACATACGAGTGAGATCAAAATCCCTAATGTCTTACACATATTATGTGATCACTTGCAATTTTTCAACAACTAGTCCACATACCTTACTATTTAATAAATCCATCATTTAGAAGTCGTTCTACCTCTTCTTTAATCCTGGGCATGACTTCTGGGTTAAACCTCCTAGACAACTATTTATATGGTTTGTAACATTCTTTAATGGGCAACCAATGTTCCACTAACTGCCTTGATAAACTTGACATTTCATGATACTCCCAAGCAAAGCAGACTCAATATTGCTTTATAAGTTCAATTATTCAGTTGTGATCACTTTCAGCAAGCAAACCACTAATTTTAGTATTTATTGGGTCTTCGGTTGTCCCCATATTTACCTCTATCAATGGATCCTATGCTTCAAAACTAGGTACCTCTCTTATAATTAGTGACTCTAAATCATCTTTTGACAGCATACTTTCCTTCTTGGCTTGCTTCATATGTGAGTCTTGATTAATCGACTCCAATTTCGACTTGGCTGTAAATAGGGCTAGATGTTGCAGAAAGTTTTCAAGAGTTTTATTTGATGGATCCATTAATCTGATTCTAGTGAGGCCATACGTTGGTTTGGCATTTGAACTGGAAGCTTTGGGATGTAAAATCACAAGATTGTAACGTACTTCATCATACCCCTTGGGGATGGCAATTGTCCCTACTTGGGGTGAGTATAAAATTGTCTCAGCCATCTTTACTTCTGTCGTAAAGGGTTTCTGATCTAGTAGCACAATCTCCACCTTTTTTTCCTTCCCAAAACATCAACATCAATTGAAAAGTAGAATGGACACATTGGTTGAAGTGAATCTAATCCCTTCCTAACAAGGCTGAGTAAGTTAGTTTAGCATCAACTACAAAGAATGTTGTATTAGCCATTTTGGTTCCAACTGTAATATTGACTATCAAGACACCCACGGCTATTGTAGCTTCCCCAATGAAGTTTGTCATCTCCATATTGGTGTTCAATAAATCAGCTTGAGTTTTTCCCAAATTCTTCAACATGTTAAGGGGCATTACATTCAACATAGCTCCACCATCTATAAAAACTCGGCTAATGGGCCTTCCACTTATGTGTGCTTTTATGTAAAGCAGCTTGAGATGTTTTGTCATATCTTCTATTGGCTTTTCAAATGTCATATGCACCGGTTTATTATATAACTCTAGATCAGCCTGAGTTTGCCATTTTGCCTCTTCTGCAAACATATATCCCTCCAAATTGTCTGGTTACTCTGCACTGGCTAAGAAATCTATAGGAAATAGGCTAATGATTGAAGTAGGAGCAGCCTCAATCTCACTCCCATATTCGAGAAGCTCTTCTTCTTCATCCAAGAGATCCTTTTCCCCAATCTCTGTTGTCCCTGCCTTAGCTACTTCATCTTTTGTTTCCTTAGACAACTTCACTGGTTCTTCGATTGCAATTGGTTTGGCTATTACACTCTCACCTTCTTTCAACATTTCTTCTATCCTTTCTTTTCTGGGGACTCTACTTCCTCCTTGACCACATTCTTGGCTTCAACCAACATTTTCAACATCTACTTTATTTTCTGTGTAGACCTCTGTCATTGTCGTTGTCGCTTTTGAGTACAAGTTAAAGGGACTTCAACTTCCTTTTGTTTTTGCTTTGGTGTATATTTGTTAAGAAACCAATGCCCCTTCTCCACATCAGTTTTCGACTTGAAAGTCTTATCCTTCCTTAGTTACTCATCATCTTTTACTATAATTCTTAATGTTGATATCCCTCTTTCAAGATTGAATTTGACTACTATCCTTTGGCCTTTAAGGACCGACTATGTGTCAATCCTGGGAAAATGCAATCAATGTTGTTGATTTTTCGCAAGCGTACAGATTATAGATCGTTCTCACGAGGATTGATTGATTACTAACTCTTATAGCTACTTCATTTATTTAAGCGAATAAAATTAATAATGAAAGCCAAATTAAAATCAAAACTATAAAGAAAGCAAATAAATCAAGAAAAGTCAAGATTCAACCAAGGTTTAAAGGCCTAGGACTGGGAATCCACTACATTATCCCCTATGTTAAATTGTAATCTTATCTTTGTTAATGTTCAATTATATTCTTGAAGGTGATTTATCTTAAATTATTTAAAGCCCAATTTCTTGGCACTAAAAATGTGCTAAAATTTCACTAATCCTATTCTCATGGCAATTAATCCAAGTTCCAACCCATTAAGATTCATTACAATCGTTTAACCCTCGAAGGATTTAAGCCTATGTCTAGGTCTCAATTCCTAAGTTCAATTCTTATATTATTAAGCTATTAGATTTCATCTTTCGATCCTTCACCTAAAGCCTAAGATCATATAAATATGACCGGTAACATACCACAAACATTAAGAACACTACTAAGAATAAATTAAGAATAATAATTTCATTAACAACGAATTAAATTAATAATTCAACATAAAAAAATAGAGAGTTTCATCTTAATCCTAGAAAAAAGGGGTTTAGCCACTCATGGCAATTGAAGTACAAACAAGAACAAAAAAGTAAAGAAACAACCATGATTCCAAAATAAAAGAGAAGATGAAGAAGATGTCTTCAATGGTTGATCAATGCTCTTGCTATTGTCTTTAGAACCCTAGCCTTCAAACCTTATGCCTCTCAAAGTTTCCTATAGCCTCTAGCCAAAAGTCACTTGCCAAAAGGGTTCTTTAGGTTTGGTATTTTTGCCCAATTTATAATGATTTTGAGGTAAAATTTTCTCTTTTTTTTCACGTCAGGAAGGGTCATATGGTCGTGTCTCCCTTTGACATATAAATTTTGCGAATCTTAGTCATATAAATTCTAAGCTCAGGTCTATTACAATAGATCCATCCAAAACTTCATAAAACCAAGTCAAAACATCTCTTTTGGATCTAAAAATATAGAGAAAGACTAATCATGAGATACCAAGAATAAATAGAATAAATATGACATAAATTCTAATATAAATCAATCAAAGCACACCTAAATCCACATCAAATCAAGCACAAGATGTGTATATTTTATCCACACATCAAATTCCCCCACACTTGAACATTGTTTGTCCTCAAGCAAAGAGTAGGAATCAAAATCAAGATTAAACTCAACATCAAGAAACACGAATCAATGGAAATTCCACAGTTTAAAAATTCAATTAAGCTCAACAATCAAATCCAATCAAGTAAGAAAATTTAGCACTTAATACAATTAGAAGCTTGAGTCTAGCTTGAACATCTTCCCTCTACCAATCATTTGAGATTACTTATCTTTTCATCTCTCAAGGGTTTAAGGGCAAAGAGATCACTCAAATTTCTCTTAACAAATGCATGACCATAAGCTTAATTATCAATCTCATCTCCATTTTTAAGCTCACGTACACAATATGAATCAAAATGACTTCTATTAATTGTAATAGGGCCAAGGGTTCAGTAAATCGTAGGAAAAAAATGAATAAAGATAAAGAAAGTTTATGGATAAAGCTATACAAAGTTAAATCAGGTTGAAAAGACGATTAATAGAGTATAATGCACAAAGTCATTCTTACTTTCAACAAGATTTTTGTCACAATTCTTCACCAACAATCCTTTTTATTTCTTTTTCCTTTTCATCATTTCATTCTCCTTCTCTTCTTTTTTTTTATTTAACCCTTGAGGATAAAAACAATCTTTTTATGACTTCTCAATTACCACATTAGCTGCTCAGAAGAAATTCAACCTGATTAATCAATAAGGTGTCCAAAAATTAATTTCAGGCTCAAATGGGACAACTAAGGGATCATTTATTAATGTAACTCTGGAAGTCATGAAAGAATTAAGTCTAGGTACCTCAATCATGTTCAAGTATGTATGTGAATCGATAAAATCTCAACAGGATATTAAATCAAGTTCTAGCACATATAAATCAAGAGAAAATTCACTCCAGAAGAAAAATAGGATTTTGTGTATGAAAAATCCAACCATTAAGGCTCCAAACTCATTTTCTGACTTAAATTAGTAAAGAGAATAAATTGTAAGCAGACATGGCTAATTTCCCAAATAAAATGCTAAAATAATTACCTTACACAAAAATAACTCATGAGTAGTAGATTCCCCTCTTAAACAAATTTTCATCAGCTTAGAAATAATCAAAAAATTAATACACAATTCTAACTTGATTTGATGCAATACTCAAGTGTTCTTCGATTCCCCCCCCCCCCCACACTTGAAATAAACATTGTCCTCAATGTTTAAATAAGAAAAGTAACAGAATAAAGGACAACGAAACTTCCCTGAAAATGGAGACGTAAGATCACAAAAGTGGTAGGAAAGTATGGGAGAGGGAGGCGTGTAGCCATAAATTTGAACATCTAGTCTAAAACTGCACAAGAAAAATAAATCAAAAACTGAAAAATAAAATAAAAGAATGAAATGCAAAAATAAAGAAAAACTAAAGGAAATAGAAGAAAAATCTTTTTGGCGTAGATAGCTATATACATCCCCTTACAAAAGCTTCGAACTCGTGGGAGGCACCTAAGCCAACTCAACATTAGCTAACTACAAAATAAAAACAAAAAAAATGTTAATCAATAAAATAAATAATAACAAGGTAAGAACAAAATAAAAAATAAGAGAGTAAAGAAAAAAAGAAAAAATTTGGGTTGCCTCCCAAGAAACGCTAAGTTATAGTCATTAGCTTGACTATGGGCTAATTCTATGCTTAGGTGATGTCAATGGAGTGGTGCTCAGTCCCCACTCCTTCATAGTGTTTAACTCTCTGATCATTTATCATGAATGTCTTATAACCTTCTTTCTTCACCTTAAGCACACCGTACGATAAAACTCGAATAATCTCATATGGTCCAAACCATTTTAACCATAACTTACCAGGACAGAAACGTAAAAGCGAGTTATCAACAAGAACTTTATCCCCAAGCTTAAATGCACGCTTCTTGACACACTTGTCATTCCGCTTCTTTGGTCCCTTCTTGCAGGGCTTGGCCTTCTCAAAGTTTATAGCATCCTTGGGCAAGGTTTTCTCTAATACATCTTCAGTCACAGATTCTTACATATCTGAAAGTACAACTCTATCCACAACATCAGTAGCATCAATACGATTACATGAATTAAAGGAATTATGATTTTTTTCAGAATTAAAAACATTAAAAACTATTTCTTCATTTTGCAATCGCAAAGTCAATTTCCCTTCGTAGAAATCAATAATTACCCTTCCAGTAGCGAGGAATGGACGTCCAAGTATGATTGGGATTTGAACATCCATTTTCATGCTAAGCACAACAAAATCAACCAACACAAAAAACTTTCCAACATTCAAGGCAACATTCTCTAGTATGCCAATAGGACGTTTGATTGACCTATCAACCAATTGGAGAGAGATGGTGGTCGATTTGAGCTCCCTAATATTAAGTTTCTTACAAAGAGAAAGGGGCATCAAACTCACACGTGCCCCAAGATCACACAAAGCTTTATCGATGTGCATGTCCTCAATTGAGCATGGAATTGAGAAGCTACCCGAATCCTTAAGCTTAGGAAGAAGCTTGTTTTGAATTATCATACTACATTCTTCTGTCAAAGTAACAGTCTCATAGTCTTCAAGCTTCCTTTTATTGGACAGAATCTCTTTCAAGAATTTAGCATAAGTGGGCATTTGGGAGAGCACTTCCGTAAAAGGTATGTTTATGTAAAACTTTTTAAGTACCTCCAAAAATTTGTCAAATTGGTGATCAAGCTTTGCCCTTTGAGATTTTTGAGGGAAGGGTAAAGGTGAAACATATGCTAGTGGAAAAACATACCTTTTAATGCTTTCTTTCTCTTCTTCTTTGTCCTTGAGCTTCTCTTGCTTCTCTTCATTGTCATGGGTTTTCTTTTCTTCAAGCTTTTCTTCTTTGGTAGGGCTTTCAACTTGATTGCCAATTCTCAAGAAAATTGCATTGGCTTGTTCCCTTGGGTTAGCCTCTAGTTGACTTGGGATTCGCCCTTGAACCATATTGAACAAGCTTGCTTGTTAGGCTATTTGAGTTTCAAGCATCTTAGAATGAGTCGTCATTTGGTCTAGGCGAGTATGGATTTGTTTGATGGACTCCTCATGTTGTTGCACTTGAGCTTGAATGACATTATTATGCTCCTTTTGAGTGACTATGAAGTTCTCCATTTGTGCTTCCAAATTAGACTTTCCACCCTGAGAGGATTGTTGAGCTTGTTGGAATCCTGGTGGGCCCTTATTATTTTGATGACTGTCGTATGAGAAATTTGGGTGGTTTCTCCAGTCGAGGTTGTATGAGTTGGAGAAAGAATTCCCTTGGGTCTTGAAGTTGCCATTTTGGACATAATTCACTTGCCCTAGTGATGAGTCTTGAGAATATGTCTCCACTGCGTTGCATTCCAAAGTCAAATGCCCTCATCCACATGTTTCACAAGTTGCTTTTGGAGTATTTATAGCATTGACATTCAGCTTTTCAAGTGTTTTAGCCAAAGTGTCAAACTTGGCGCTCACCATAGAAATGACATCAATCTTTATAATTCCGGCTTGCTTCCTTGAAGATGATCTCTCACTTGGCCACAGATAAATATTGGAAGCCACCTCATTAATTAAGGCATTTGCCTCTATTGGAGTCTTAGCCATCAAAGTACTGCCATCTGTGGCATCAAGAGCTACATTTGTAGAGAAAGACAACCCAGCATAGAAGGTCTGAATGACAACAAAATCCTGTAGCCCATGATGTTGACATTGACGAATAAGATCATTATACCTCTCCCAAGCTTCATAAAGAGATTCATCTTTCTTTTGAGAGAAGGTAGTGATGTCTTAGCAGAGCTTTATTGTCTTTTCAATCGGGTAATACTTGTCCAAGAAGGCATGCTCCATCAAATTCCAGGTGGTGAGTGAATTAGGGGCCTCTGAGTGAATCCACTTCTTAGCTTTCCCCCTAAGAGAAAAGGAAAAAAGTCTGATCCGTATAGCATCTGTTGAAACCCTATTAATTTTGATAGTGTCACATAAATCCAAGAATTCATCCAAATATTGATTTGGGTCTTCAGTTAGTGACCTGCTGAATTGCAATTGTTAGACCATCTGGATCAATGATGTTTTAATCTCGAAGTTGTTGGCTTCTATCTGTGGTCTAACAATGGAAGACTGATGAGCAATTAGCATTGAGAGTTCCATAATCCCTCAACCTATGCTTTGGATTGGCGACTTGGTTATTGTTGTTCGTCATGTGGTTTTCCTCAAATAACACCTAAAAATTCAAAGAAAAAGAAAGTGAAAATAAAATAAGATTAAAATAAAATAGAATAAAAAATGCTTAAATCAACCAAATTGCCGCTTGTGTTAATATCAACACGATTCCCTGGCAACGGCGCCAAAAACTTATTGTTAAATTTTCGCAAGTATACGGATCATATAAGTAGTAAATAAAGATCGTTACCACGAGGATCGATTGATTACTAACTCTTATGGCTACTTCGATTATTTAAGCGAATAAAATCAAGAGTAAAAGCTAAATTAAAATCAAAACTATAAAGAAAACAAATAAATCAAGAAAAATCAAGATTCAACTAAGGTTTAAAGGCTTAGAACTGGGAATCAACTACATTATCCCCTATGCTAAATTGTAATCTTATCTTTTTTAATGTTCAATTATGTTTTTGAAGGCGATTTATCTTAAATTATTTAAAGCTCAATTTCTAGGCACTAAAAACATGCTAAAACTTCACTAACCTCATTCTCGTGGTAATTAATCCAAGTTCCAACCCATTAAGATTCATTACAATTGTTTAACCCTCGAAGGATTTAAGCATATGTCTAAGTCTCAATTCCTAAGTTCAATTCTTATATTATCAAGCAATTAAATTTCATCTTTCGATCATTCACCTAAAGCTTAAGATCATGTAAATATGACCGACAACATACCACAAGCATTAAGAATACTAAGAATGAATCAAGAACAATAATTTCATTAACAAAGAATTAAATTAACAATTCAACATAAAGAAATAGAGAGTTTCATCCTAATCATAGAAAAAGGGGTTTAGCCACTTATGGCAATTGAAGTACAAACAAAAACAAAAGGTAAAGAAATAACCATGATTCCAAAATAAAAGAGAAGATGAAGAAAATAAAGATGGAGAAAATGTCTTCAATGGTTGATCAATGCTCTTGCTCTTGTCTTCAGAACCCTAGCCTCCAAACCTTGTGCCTCTCAAAGTTTCCTATAACCTCTAGCCAAAAGTCTTTAGCCAAAAGGGTCCTTTAGGTTTGGTGTTTTTGCCTAATTTATAATGATTTTGGGGCAAAATTCCCTTTTTTTCACGTCAGGAAGGGTCACACGGCTGTGTCTCCCTTCGACATGGTCGTGTGAGCCTTAAAAATAATGCAATTTTGACGTTCGGGAGAGACACAGTCGTGTGACATTGAGACATGGCCGTGTCACAAAGTCAGAAGCTTCATGAGGTTATGACAGGGTCGTGTTTGGTGCCAGAATTGCGTAACTTCAATGTTGGGGGGAGACATAGCCGTGTCTAACTCCTAAGTGGGAATTAGCTCTTGTGATCTTCATGAAAGTTATAGATCTTTTTCTTAGCTTTTCAATGACACCAAGATGACCTCGTTTCAACTTCTGTAGCTCATGTTATGCTCATTTTATCGCGCAAAGGTCAAAAACTCTACGAATCTTAGCCATATAAATTCCGAGCTCAGCTCCATTGCAATGGATCCTTCCAAAGCTTCATAAAACCATGTCTAAACATCTGTTTTGAATCTAAAAACATAGAGAAATACCAAGGATAAATAGAATAAATGTGACATAAATTCTAACATAAATCAATCAAAGCACACCTAAATCCACCTCAAATCAAGCACAAGATGTGTGTATTTTATTCACACATCAATCACGACATGACATTCCTTGCCTTTGGTTGTTCTTCCCTTGGGAGCTGGATTTTGTCAAATACACTCGGCTTATGTACTATTGATTTCAGCTAGGATGTTTTAGCATGTAGATGCCCCACAGGCTTCTTTGGCCTTTCACCTGATGTCTCCCCCTTCACCTGTCAACGCCCTTGACCCATTAGCTTCCACTTCTTATAAGATTGTATGGAAGGAAAACTAGATAGTGCCACCATATTAATAGACACGATTGGGAAGGGGTTAGTATCAACTGTCATTTTAGCAATCCCCTTGTCTGCTAACTTGAATCATCCTTCCTTTAGTGCCTTTTGAATAGCAGTCCTAAAAACCACACAATTTGTAGTAGAAAGACTAAAAGAGTGATGCCACTTACAATACTTTATACTTTTCAATTCCTCGACTGGAGGAATCTTGTGTCCCTCAGGAAGCTTGATTTGCTTATCCTTTAATAAGTGGTCGAAGATTTGCTCTGCCTTAGAAATGTCAAAGAGATACTTTTCTTTGCTCTCTTCGTTGGGTACCTCATTCCCTTTTGATGGCTTTAAAGTAGGACATGTGTATGGCTTTCCCCTCAGAATTTTAGCTACTAATACATCAGTTGATCCTAGTACCTATTCTTCATCAGACAAGGCCTTCTCCGAATCAAAGTCTACTATGGACACCATTTGAGATCTTCTACCCCTATTAACTCTTCTATGCTCATTCTCGAGGATAAATTGTTCAATGCGAACAACATTGGTGGCTAACTAGGCCAAATCAGTACTTTCTTGGGCTATGAGCTTTTCCTTCAAATGTGGGTGCATGTTACTGATCACTATGGATATATATTCAGTTTTCGAGAACTGTACATGACATCAGTTTTTTAGCTTTTTGAAACGTTCAATGAAATCGGCTATTGGTTCATCGACTTGTTGTCTTAGACTCATCAAGTCAACCACCGTCACTTTAGGTTGAGGCCTATAAAAAATGTCATGAAAAATACTCTCCATATCCGGCTAATATTGAATAGAGTTTGGAGGCAGTGAGGAATACCAAGTAACTGTTGTTTCAGTTAGTGACAAAAGAAATAAGTGAAGTTTGTGATACTCATTATGGTTTGCTTCACCGCATTATGCAATGAATCAACTAATATGCTCCATGGTAGATTTCCTATCTTCCCCAGAAAAAGTAGTAAAATTAGGAGTTTTGAAGCCCTTTGGTAGTGGCATAATTCTGTCAACCTATGTTGGATATGGCTTACGATAAAAAGGCATGTCCAATGGCCTCAATTTGACCCCAAAATGCCTGTGAATGGTTTCGGGTATCATGTTATGGTCGATTAACAACTACTAAGCAACGAGATGTTGATGTGGTGTAGGAAATGGTATTGGTCTTGGTTGCCTCAAGGGAATATGTGGCATTCTGGCTGCCTGATGCTGCATCGACTGCTCAGTAACACTATACACTGGTTGTTGCCCCCCATAAAGTTGCATAGGATTCCATTTTTGCTCTATACCATAGGCTGGAGTAGCATAATATTGACTCGACTACTCTTCCACCAACTGATAAACAGGTTGAGCATACTAGGGAAGTGGAAAGATAATTTCATTATTGCTCTCAATAATTGCTCATTCATATATTCTAAGTCATCGGTCTAGGATTATGATATAACATCGGCTGTAGATTCACTTGTAGGATAATGTAGGGAATGATTGCATTAAAGTCAGAATTGACCGAAGGTAAACTTATCATACCTGGAGTATTGGGAGGTCGCCTGGCCATATTAACTTAGCTATAATTTAAAATAGAAGGTCCTATTGCTATTTACTGAGTATTCTGAGGAACAACTGTTAGATTGGATTATACTACAGCTAGAGTTGGTATCGCTAATTGTCCACTCGGCTGAGTAATTGACTGAGAACCAGTATGCATGGGAACTTAAGGTGGAGCTATCATATACTGCTGCATAAATAATTATCCTGTCATTTGCCCCATCAGCTGAGTTATTGGTGATTTAACGTACTACAGTTGTGCCACGAGTTGTGAATTTTGAGCTTCAAACGGATGTCCCCCAGTATTAACGATAAACAGATTGGGTTGTCCAGTCACCACTTGTTGTATTAATGGTCTATTGGTAGCAGAAGAAGTTGTAGTTTCCTTATTCGACTGTTATGACCTTTGCTCTTGTTCCCGAACATTGTGCACTTCATTCTGGACCATGGGCTTGACGATGTCCGCCAACTGCCTAGACATTTGATACATCATATCATTCGAACCCGTGTCAATTTGCTGCCTAATGAAAGAAGTATTCATCATTATAGTCTCTTGGTTCGGGACTTCTTCATTCATAGGACTTCCGGGCATAATAGTTTGGATCGTAAGAGTCTATGAAGATGACATTCCATAAGGTTAAGGCATAGATTGAGTCGAAGCCTCAGGTGTCTTATGGCTGCCATTCTTCTTCGAACTTGTTTGCTATGAATCCATATTCTCCAAAGTCTTCCATGACCTTAAGTGCACGTGCCAGCTATGATCGTGCCCTGGCGAAGGGAATCTCTTTGCTTCCCTATCCGTGAGTCCCACTAGGCATGCCAAAAAAATATGTTAGCAAATAAATTTATTAGCCGAAGTAACTTCGACTACCTTGCTAATCCTTTGATTCCCAATGTTGCAAGCGATTGATTGTCAAGGAAGGGATTTTGTCCCTCGACTAAAAGTTCTCAAGATTATTAAAGAAAGCTCTTGGATGGATAGACAAGTAGAAAATTAACTTTTAACCTCTCGACTAAAGCAAATAGTAAGGTTAGGCAGAATGTAAAATAAAACACTAAACAATAAGCTAACAATGTAAAGAAAACAATAAAACACTTGCTTAAGCACAAGAATGAGAAAAGTTAAACTGTATTGATTGAATGATTGTGTGTTGATGATCTATCTCTTTACAATTGCAACTCTCCACTATTTATAGATCAAAATTTAGTCGTTACTAGCCTAAGAACATCGTTTACCACGTTTCTATCCATAAACCCATGTTTCAAGTGGTTAACAGCATACATATTCACTAACATTCTCTCGGGTGACTTGATGTCTATCTTCAATAAATGATTCAACCGAGAAAATTCTCACTACCCTATATTTTTGAAATCTATTAACAAACTGATTATCCTAATCCAGTTGTCAATGTTTACTTGTTTTAACAAGTTCTTGGATTTTAGCGCAACGGTTGACCATTATTTCCATCTTCAAGGATTTGTTTCATCCTTCAGTGAGTCCATCCTATCGAATATCTTTCTGGCCCAATGGACTTGACCCAACATTTGCTTATCAAAATATGCGTCGGTTTTCAATTTTAGTCGAATCTTCTTTCTATCTTTTCAACTTGTCATAGCATCAATTAATACACATCTCTCGGCTTATAATGAATAACAACTTGCCATTAAAATTGATTCTTCTTCTCATCGACTATCCTAGCATCGGCTTATTCTAGTCGAGATTATTTATTTTTTGGTGTTAACAGTAGTTAATAGTTCAATCAATTTCTTTTTTTTTTAAATTGCAAAAGAAAAAATAAAAAAACAAGACAAAATACGTTAAATGTTCAACGGGTTTGTCCTAGGCTCAGGTTTAAACAAAAATCTAAAGCCCACTTAGGTTTGTGCTGGGCCCGCCCCATCCCAAGAATAGCTCTACATATACAGTGAGGTGATCCCTCTTTTTTGCGTTCTTGGATCCTCAGCTAAAGGTACTTTCCCCATGCTACTGCTCACAATATTCTACATGTTAGAGTTGAAAATGTCATTTGGTTTTCTGGTCTTTCAATTTTTGCAGATTTTGATAGGTGAGGCTGATAAAGTGATCATTGAAATGCAAGACTCTGCTTTGAACCAACACATTCTATGTTTGAGGCAAAGGTGGCTGCATTGTGCAAGGTTAATAAAGTAGATGAAGCAATAAAGGTAAGTGATAAGGACATATACAGTAGAAGTCAATTGTCTACTAACTGCTTGAGTGTAAAGTATTTTCTTGAAAACTTATGTAATGTAGGAAATTTAACACCAATGCTTGCGAGTTTAAATAAGATGTCTAAGAAGGTAGGTTGCACAGATTACAATGAAACTTATGGCATTTTGGTGGAGATATGCTTTGACGTGAGAGTAGATATCTTGAAGCAAACCAGCTTCAGGAGAAGATGTCATTTAAATCATATTGGCCTTGCCAACAGTTACAACTCTTTTATTAAGGGTCTTTGCTCCCTAGGCCGCCAATACGAAGCTGTTATGTGGTTGATCCTGGAATAAGACATGATAAGCAAGGGGAAGCTTCCAGAAATTTCTGTATGGAATTCTTTGGCATTTTTTTTAGCAACTCAGATAAGATGAAAATGTCCTCTGAGACATTTAATCGCATAAGGAGTTTGTGATTCTTATTGCTGTTGTAGTTATGTAATATGTAGTGTATAAATAATTACTAGATTTCTATGCGTGCTACCAATAGATTTATTTACTTCAAGCTTCTTCATTGGCTTCAAAGGCATCATGTTGAGTCCTGGTTCAGTTACAGGCTTGGTCTTTCTAACTTGTTCAATTATTCACTTTTGAGGCCCAAGTAAAACTATAGACAGATCTTGAGATGGGGTTCAAAACCGCCGCCCCAAGCCTTGCTTGACCCTGGGTCCACAAGCAATATTTTTTTTTTTAATTTGCCATTCTTTTTTTTCAAGGCATTGTTTCTGAGGTTATTTTTTTCGTTATTTTTGTGCTTCTTCGCCTTTCTAGTTCAAGAGTTTCTGAATAGAATGATAACATGGCATTTTGATCAACATTCTATTACACTGAATATATAGATATTGCTGCAGGTGTATGAATAGCTATGTACATGATGCTACATCTAATCTAAACTACCACTCAGCAGTTATCACAAATTTACAGCTATCTGAAATCTAAAGACTAATTATGCCTAACTAATCAGGTGTTTGGAAGCTTCACTGTGTTTCCGGAGCACGTATCTCTTTTAGGCTAGAATCTAGTCCTGGAACAGGTGTCCCTTCTAGCTTGGAATCTAGGCCTGGTTGGCTGGGAAAGACAACCAACAAGTGGCCGGTAAACAGGGACATCGGGGTAGAGAGCAACCTTGTCGTGGTACAATCGGGTAGCACAATCCAAGGGCATAGCCGCAGGTTTAGAGCCCATAAGACCAAAATCTAAGAGAAGGTCCAAACAGCTTTTACATTGGCACAATGAGATCCCTCAGGTGGAATGGTCCACTTCGAGGCCCAAGAAGTACTTCAACACTCCCAAGTCTTTAATTGGAAAGGCTGAGTCCAAAACCTGTTTAATATGGAAGATCTCATTCATACAATTACCAGTTAATAGGATATCATCTACATAAATTAATAAGGTAGTAAAGGAGTGGGCCTGATTTTTAATAAAAGGTGTGTGATCTGAATGGGCCTGAACTTAATCACAATCCAGTAGCAAAGAAGTCTATTTCTCAAACCATTTGCGGCTTGCTTGTTTAAGCACATAAAATGAGTTCAACAATTTGCACACTTTGTTAGAGTGAGTAGGATGTGAAACTCCAAGGGGGATCGTCATAAGATGATGTTGTCATCTTGGCAACGGGAGAAAAGATATCAAAATAATCGAGACCTTTCATTTGATTGTATCCTTTGGTGACAAGGCGAGTTTTATATCTTTCAATTTAGTTGTCCGCATGTCGTTTGATTTTATATATCCATTTGTTACCAATTGGGATTACACCTTGGGAAAGATTAACAATGACCCAAGTTTTATTCAACTCTAGGGCCTCAATCTCAGCTTTCATAGCATTGCGCCAACATGCAAATTTTCAACATAGTTTGAGGGCTCAAACTTAGTGGATAAAGACAAACTAAAACGACTATGAGAAGGAGAAAGATGACTGTAATTAACATAGGAAGAGATAGTATATAGAGTACTTGAAGATGATGGGTTTGGGCTGCTGGTTGATGAATTGTAGTAATAATCTTCCAAATAATTGGGCCTCCTCTTTGTCCTAGTGGACTGGCGCGAACCAGGTGCAGCTAGAGCAGGTGGGATAAGTGAACCCAAAGATTTAAAGGGACTGGACCGGGAAGAACCAGTAGACACAGGCAAATTCTGAGTGTCGGAGTCGGTTTGAGAATGAGGAGATGGACTAAACTGATGCAGAGAACACTAAAAGCTAGATGGATTAGAACATTGGATTAAGGAGAAAAGACAATGTTGATATGGACATGTTATCTCATAAAAGACAATGTTACGTGAGAAAAGAAGCTCCCTGGTTGATAAATCGAATACAACCCTCCCTTTTGTACCCATTCAGTAGCCCAGAAAAATACGTTTACGAGCTCGTGCATCAAATTTTAAGCGATGAGAAACTAGAGTGGACACGTAACACAATAACCCAAAAACTCTCAATGTGGATAAATCTGGTGCTTCACCATAAAGGCATTCAACAGGAGATTGAGACTTAAGAAATGGAATTACAATTTGATCAATCAAGTTGGTTGCATGTAAAACAGCATAGGACCAAAAAAATTTGGGTATATTAAATTGAAATAAAAGAGCTCTAGCAACATTTAATATATGCTGATGCTTCCAACTTTACCATTTTGTTGAGTGTCTCAACACAACTTGTTTGATGGATAATTTTCCTTTATTAGCATAGAATATTGGTAAAGAAAACGCTGGTACGTTGTCACTATGAATGAATGATATTTAATTTTCTATTAAATTGAGTTTCAATAAAATTAACAAAATTTTGGCCTAGGTGTTGTCCTTCAGATTTAGCCTTTAGCCTTTAGGAGAAACAACCATGTGAATCTACTATGATAATCTAAAACAGTGAAAAAGTAGTGATGCTCATGGATAAAGGTAATGAAAAACGGGCCCCACATGTCAAAATATACTAAATAAAATACATTGGAAGCATGACTACTACTAATAGTGGTAACCTTTTCTATTTAGCCAGGGGTAGGTATTACATGCATTGTGTTCAGTATCTTTATCAAAAGGAATGAAAGGAAATTTTATACGAATAATTTTAAATCTTTGTATTCAATTTTTTTAATAAGTAAGATTATTAATCGATTATTAGATAAATAAAAAAATTAAATATTTTTAATATATTAGATATATTTATTTTTTTGGATTTAATATTTTTATTTAGCCAGGGGTAGGTATTACATTTAATATTAAAAAAATTATTAAAAAAAATATTTTTAATATATTAGATATATTTATTTTTTTATAATATTTTTTATTTATATAAGAAGATTATTAAAAAAAATTATAAGAGGATATAACAAAACTCATTTTATACTTAAGTACAAACGTTTACCAGAACAATGACCTAATTGAAAATGCTAGAGAATTGAAGGAAAGCTTACCCAAATCAATCATCCTCAAACACTTCACATCCTAAGTTTTTGAAATAACTGGCAAGAAAAGTTAAGTGGAAAATTTAATGAAATGAAGAGTTTAGAAATGGAAATAAGATTGACAGCAAAAATTGGTAGATATAGAACATAGACCAAAATTGCGAGATTTTAAACTTAGTGGAAACTTGTGTTTCCTGTAACACATATCTACTGTGTGCCCTAGCCTGCCACAATAGATGCACATCTTAGAAGAGCCTCTTCCTCCTTAAGTAAAACTTAATCCTCTACCTCTTCCACCAACATTTTCTATAGTTTTTTGTTAATGTGATTAATTGCGATTGATTGCGATTGATTTTAGGAATGATTATTATTAATTTAATACAAAATTAATTTGATTTAGTATATAATTATAATTTATTATTTTTCTTTTTTGTATAGCAGCCTTCTTGTATAAATAGAGGTTAGTCCTTTTGTATTCATTTATTTAGAAATATACACAAATTACTAATATTTGTTTCTCTATTTATATTTCTAACTTGGTATCAGAAAGTCTAAAGCTCTCGGTCCAATCTTAAATTTCAGATTCCATACTCCATTTTCAGACATTATTCCAGATCTCTAGACATCGTTTTAGATCTCACAGACGGCGTGCACGTTCTTTTTTATCTCCAACCTGTATGGCTTTTTTTTTCTTGTTAGGCAGCCCGTGTCTCGAGCAACGTGCTCTACTGCACGTCAATCTTTCTTTTTTCTTTTGTTGTGGTGCGGCTCGCGCTGTTGTCTTGTTCTTTTTTCTTTTTGTTTTTACTGTGCAACACTGACCTCGTCCAATTCTCTCATACCGTGCTGCCCAATCTAGTTCTGTTGGTATTTTGGTTCTGTTGACCCGCAACTTGCTAATGTGGAAGTGTTGGTGTGGCACTAGACCTTTTCTAAAGTTTTTTTGTGAGATCTTTTCATTTTTGAGGTTCTTTTCTGTCAATTTAGCTTTAAAAGTGAATTTTTTTGTTATTCTTCTCTGCTACTATGAAAAAGTTTGATGTTACTCAACTCATTCTAGTTTTACTCAATGGTTCAAATTACACCCACTAGGTTGAGGCCTTGTGCGACTTTCTGAAAGGCTAAAAACTTTGGCGGTATATCACAGGTGATATTATTTGCCTTGTCATAGTTGAAAATGACAATAATGAGAAATATACTGAAAAATTAGAAGATTGGGATAGCAAAAATTATCAGATTATCACCTGGTTCTGAAACACCTCTAGTTTGGATGCTTAGACACTGCCAAAGAGGTATGAGATCATCTCAAAAATAGATATACAATTTCTGATTTATCTCATCAATATCAGTTACTGAAGGAACTCAATAGTCTAAAATAAGAACCCAACCAAGTTGTATATAAGTTCTTGACTCAGATGGAAGCTATTTGGGATCAATTAATTTTGTGTGAGTCAATCTTAAAACACAAAAGTGATGCCAAACTATATGAAGAGCACCTTGATTGCACCAGGCTCATCTAGCTTCTGATGGCTCTCACTGATGACTATAAGCCTGTTTGAGCTTCCCTACTACATTAGGATCTCTTGCCCACATTTAAGGATACATTTTCTCATCTGAAATCAGAAGAAACTAGATTGGGTCTTCTTCGACCTAAACCAAATTTAGCTTTTGCAGTTACTCATCAAAGAGGCACATTTTGTAGTCGTTGTCGTAAACTTGGTCATTTTTTGTTTGAATGTTCCACCATAGAATGCCACAATTGTAAGAAAAAGGGACATATTGCTCCTACCTACCCCTCTAAGGTATGGAGATATTGTAAAGTTCCAAGACATTCAATTGAGCAATGCCCTAGTCATCTATAGAACTCTACTCATCCACAAAGGTCTAATCAGAGAAAGTTTCAACCTCGTACTAGTTCCTCCTCCAAGCTTGTATTGCAACTTCCATTGCCAATGATGTCTCAAATTCCCAGATCTCTCTTTTCACTATTGATCTTGAGTCTCTTCTTAAGAAAGTCATTTCTCATTCTGATAATACTTCTACTGTCTTAGCCACTACCCTAGGTAATAATCATTAGTATTTTGATTTTACATGTTGTAATCATATGACTTTCTCAAATCATGCATTCTCTTCCCTTTCTTCTAGAGATACCATTCATTCCATTCATATTACTGATGGGTCTCTTATGGAAGTAAATTATAAAGGTCATATCTCCCTATCGACCCTTACCCTATCAGACACTTACCTTATTCCGAATTATATGACATGGTTATATATTTACCTTTCTTTTGCTGGTTGTTTGTGCAGAATCCACAGACGAGGCATATCATTGGGAATGCTCGTAAAGTTGGACAATTATTTAAGCTCACTGCCCTCCATGTTCCTTCGGCTCCTGTGTCAACTATTTGTGCTACTTCTACTACTTCTTCTCTTCAGCTATGACATAAACGTCTTGGTCACAGTTCTCTTAGTAAATTATGTCATCTCTTTTCTCAGGGTGTCTTAGGATATGTTAAAGAATAATATTTACAATGTATATCTTGTCAACAGCCAAACAACCTGCTTTATCTTTTAATAAAAGTACTTTCATTTTTGTTTCCTCATTTGATCTTGTTCATTCTGATATTTTGGGTCCAGTTCCTACACCTACTGTAGGGGGTTTGTTGGCTCTTTTGCTTACCGCAAGTGCACGGGTCGCACCTGTGGTATAGCTTGGAGTCGGATATTGTTCCCACGAGGACAAGCGTTAAATTTAGTACTAATTATAAACCAATAACTTAAGTGTTTCTATTCAAGGAGATATAAATTGGAAAGAAGCGTAGTAAACTAATTATAAGAACCTTAAAACTATCAAATTGAATTGAGTTTATAATTTAGAGAATAGGGTATCTTTTTTCACCTCCTATATCAATTGTTAATAAATAATCCTCACGAGCATACACATGTAATGGTTAGGTTAGCTTGGAAATCTGCATTAGCTGAAAACCTATATCTAGGTCAATCAACACTGGTATTACTTACCTACTCCACTATATTTCTATGAGGACTAGTGTAAGCTCTACTAATGAACGATTTATTCCCAATTAATTACTATGCATGGTTAATAGGTATATTTCTATCCTATTAACGAATCATTGCATCCAAGCCAATTGAATGAAATAGAACATGCATCAATCATACATATGATCTCAATTCCAAATTCTTATGTCTAGGTTCATCAGAATTGAACAAATCAGTTGAAAGCTGATCAAACATTCAAAGCATTAAACACTATATGATTGAACAAATACCAAATCATGTATATAACTCATGGATTACAAGATTAATCAATATACATAGGAGGTTCCAAAGTAAACCCTATAAACAGCTTGGCCAACCATGACAAACGAAAATAAAACACTAATACTCAGAGTCATGGATATGGAAAAGAGAAAGGAGAAGAGAAGAGGAGAACAAAGCTCAAGGGAATGATCCTCCAAGCTTCAATCCTCCACCAAGGTGAAGAGAGACTCCAAACGTGGTCACTTCTGCTTCCTGCTGGTGTAAAATGATAAAACCTGGCCGCAGTTTTATAAAATAAAACCTAACTCCCTATAAAAATCTATGTAACAGTTTTTATAGGGCTCAGAAAACAGAGTCACGCCGCGGCATTCACATTTCATGTTGCGGCGCGTTACAATTGAGGTCATAGGACGCCGTGGCATTCTCATGCCAACGTTGCGGCGTTCAAAATACATGCTCTCTGGAATTTGTATCAGGGAAGCACACGCCGCGACGTGAAGAGTTGATCCTTGCACAATGATTCCTCTTGCAAAGCTGGTCCAAATTTGAGTTGACTCACTTGGTTGGAACCTTACCTGCCATAGAGAAATTTCCAATTCACTAATCAGTGTATATGTACTCAATATATTCAAAGATCATGATGGAAGACATTGAAACCAAATTATACGAATATACAGCTAAACTCTTCCAATCATGCATCCAAAACAAGGACTAAGCAGACAATACAGCTCAGATATGGAGCCCAAATAATTACATTTGTAGAGTTATCAGGGTTGTCGATATTTTGTGAATTTTATTTATAATTATTCATGTTTCACTTAGATATATTTAATGAGAAATCGTCCTGAACTTCCTCAAATCTACATTACCATTGCTACTATGATTAAAAAATAGTTTTCAAAGACAATTAAGGTTTTTCGTCATGATAATGCCTCAAAATATCATGATTCAAAACTACTTACTTTTCTTAGTGAATAGGGAACTCTTTCTGAGTTTTCATGTCCTAGTATTTCTTTGGAAAATAGTCGTGTTAAAAGAAAGTATCGACACATTCTTGACTCTGTTCAAACTATGCTCATTTCCTTTACTTGTCCTGAACGTATGTGGGGTGAAGCTGTTGTTGCTGCTGTTACTGCTGTCTATATTATCAATTGTCTCCCTTCCTTTGTTCTTAGTAATGTATCTCCTTATGAACGTCTTCACCTAAGACCTTCAAACTACAATTCTCTTAAAGTTTTTAGTTGTGCTTATTTTGTCCTTCTTCAACCCTCTGAACACACTAAGCATGAACCCCGTGTCCGTCTCTATTACTTCCTTGGTTATACTACTGAACACAAAAGTTATTGTTGTTGGGATCCAGTCTCTCAGCGCATTTATATTTCTTGTCATGTTTTCTTTTGGGAAGATACTTTATTCTCCACATTGTCTTAGTTCAAGTCTATTCCTTCCACTTCATTCCCCCTAGTTCAGTTCAGTTCCACCATCAGTCAGCTTGGATACTCATCTAGTTCTCACGATTCAGCACTTTTCATTCATAAGACTAATAGTGGCACTGTGTTACTGCTTCTTTATGTTGATGACATGATTATTACAGGTGATGATACTTCTGGTATTGTTGATCTTAAAGCATCTTTGAGCTGTAATTTTGAGATGAAAGATCTTGGTCCTCTCAATTATTTTCTGGGTCTTAAGATTCTTTCCTCTGTTGATGGTATTTATTTGTCCTAAGCTAAATATGCTTTGGATCTTATTTATCGAGTCGGTCTCTCAGACAGTCGCACTAAGTCTACTCCTTTAGAACCTAATATTAGGTTTACACCACTTGATGGTATTACACTTGATGATCCTACTCTCTATCAGCAGTTGATTGTCAGCTTGATTTATCTTACTGTTACTCGTCCAGACATTTCATATGTTATTCATCTAGTCAATCTGTTTATGTCAACTTCGCTCACTGTTCATTATGTTGTTGTTCTACGTATTATTCAGTATATAAAAGGAACTTTGTTTCATGGGCTTCATTTCTCAACCAACTCCTCCTTGGTTCTCTAGGTTTATTCTAGTGTTGACTGAGCTGGAGATCCCACTGATCGTCGATCCACCACTGACTATTGTATCTATTTTGGTGATACATTTATTTCATGGTGAAGCAAGAAACATACTTTAATTGTATGTTTCAATACTGAAGCAAAATATCAGGCACAAGCTGACACCATATCCGAGATACTTTGGTTATGTTAGCTTGTTGACGACTTGAGTATTTTTCAATCTTCTCCCACTGCTTTTTACTATGATAATAGGAGTGCTATTCAAATTGATCACAATGATATTTTTCATAAGCGCATCAAGCATATTGAAACTGACTACCACTTCATCTATCAATACATTCTTCGTTGTACTCTTTGTCTATTTTCCATTGCCACTCTTGATTGGTCAGTTTATCTGTTCACCAAAGGTCATCATCGTGACAGATTCCGCACTCTGAATTCCAAACTCAAGTTAGTTTCTTCTACATCCACTTGAGTTTAAAGTAGAATGTTAGCGTGATTAATTATAATTGATCACAATTAATTTTAAGAATGATTGTAATTAATTTAGTACAAAATTAATTTAAATTAATACATAATTATAATTTTTTTCCTATAAAGCAATCTTCTTGTATAAATAAATATTAACTCTCTTGTATTTATTTATTTAAAAATATATACAAATTATTAATATTTATTTCTCTATTTATATTTCTTACTTTCTTAATTAATAATTTTATTCAAAACACCTGGTTCATCCAAGATTGGAGGATTTTGTTGCTCCTGTTGCAAGATCACGGAGAAGACTTTATGAATGGATGGAATTGGTTCCATCATCAACATTTGTGATTTAGCTACAAAAAATTGATCATTCAATCTAGTTAAGAATCGAATCATATGATATTGTTGCTAGTACATTCTTCCATTTCACATTGCAGGCTTGCAGTACAGTTTCAACAAACTAGACACTGACATGCTATCGGCTTATGATAATTCTCCAATTCCTCCCATGGCACCTTCAATCCCATAATATACTCGGTTATAGTAGAATTTCCTTGCTTGAAATTGAAGATCTCTTTCTGAAGTTCAGCAACATGCATCAAATCGCCTTAAGAAAACCTTTCCTTCAGATCGGTCCACACATCAACCACTTTATAATAAATTTACAGCTAATTGAGTCTAAAGAGTAAAGACTAATTAAGCCTACTAATTAGGTGTCTGGAAGCTTCGCTGAGTTTCTGGAGCATGTATCTCTTTTAGGCTGGAATCTAGTCTTAGAGCAGGTGTCCCCTCTAGTCTGGAATCTGGACCTGGTTTAACAATCAGTGGTTGGGCTGATACTGGTGATTGTTGTTTAGTTTGATAATGCTAGTAGACCGTAGGCTGCTATAGAAGATATCCTTTATCAACATGGACTCAACTCAACTTTAAGGTTTTTCCAATTGTCAACACAACTATAAAGTTTTTCACAAACTTCTCGTCAAAAAAACAAAAGGTTTTTCACAAACTTTTGTTGTGCCATAATGATACCAACAAGAGGGATATGGGCATTGGATAGCTAGTTACTAGTAAATACAAAGTTTCCTAATCGGATGAAGTGATGAACTTCTATTTTAGCTTATTTGGGCTTCTTTTTTTTTTTTTTTTTCAAAATACCCCTACCTAGTAAGTAAAACATTAATTTCTTATAGTACGTTCAAATGTCTAAACATGAATTCTTTATAATAGTATTATTTTTATGCACATAAATCTTAACATTGAACCCAAGATGACAACATAAAGGACTTGAGTCCCTTCTATTCAAACTAATACATCTTGGTTGGGCTTAATCATTTTAATTAATAGTTATGAAGCTTTTTTGTTCTATTTAGAATTTTAAATGAGCTCATTAAAACAACTTTTAAAACTCAAGTAACACTTATAAAATAGTTATTTTTTTAATAATTTATGACTAAATTAATCTTAATGAATTATCAAAATTCAATTATTACATAAGATTTTATATTACACATATAAAAATAGAACTTATTTAATAAACTCTAGTCTAATAAACACTTATTTAAACTATTTATCTAAGGCTTAAATATGTTTTTAGTCCCTGAAAATATAGTACTTTTTAGTTTTAGTCCCTCTAAAATTTTTTGTTAGTTTTGATCCCTCTAAATTTTTATTTTTTGATTTTCATCCTTACCGCCAATAAAACTCCATTAAGTACTTACGTGACAAACGAAGGTCTCACTCCCTAATGCCACATGTGAGTCGCTCCGTTTGCCACATAAGCACTTAACGGAAGCTCACTAATGATAGACTAACGATAGGTATTAAAACAAAAACAAAAATAAAAATTAGAGGAACCAAAACTAACAAAAAAAAATTATAGGAACCAAAACTAAAAAATACCATACTTCCAGAGACTGAAAACATATTTAAGCCTTTCTCTAAATAGAGCTTAAATTTGAAACAAGTGTAATATAATTTCATCAATACTCAAGAGATTAGCTTAATTTACCCTTGTAAAAAGTAAAACCATGAAACTCAAAAATGCTTATGTAAAAACAAATTCATGATACTTTCTACATTTTAACTATTTTTAAATGTGAAAATGAATTGTCATTTTTGTATTTCAAATATATATTGTTGGATTTATGAAAATCCGGCAATCATCATAAAACTTGCATGTATGTATAGACATACATAAAGGGAGTTTGACAGCTCAACAGTCGGTGTGTCATGTATGCGTTGCGAAACTCATTATGCCCACTTGTAATTCTTTATGTTCGCTCACAACATGTTATACATGCGGGACTATGTATTATAATTATAAAAAAATAAAGTTATATTTTTATTAACAGTTATAACTTTTGACTTAGTGATAAACATTTGATCTTAACATGTATAATTTTTAACATGTATGGTTTTTAATATACGAGTGATTGAAGTAAATAAAAGTTTATTTTTTAAAAAAAAATGTATGTTTGAATGATGGAAACGATTTTTTATATACAAAAGAAGATCTTTAATGAATTGGACATAGACAAATATACAAAAGAAACAAACTGTAATCCATAGCTCGAAGATTTAAACTGCATGTAATCCATATATTACGCTTGTGGGTGAGTGGAATGCTTTCTAGTATGCATATTTGTATAAAAGGCCACTGTCAAATGCAACTATTGAAAAGGATTATCTATATGTAAGTGGTGAGGACTAAAAGCCGCAATAAATATAATTAGTTAAGGACAATGTTATATAAATAATATAATATTTAAAAAAATAATATGCATATAGACACATTAAATTATATATTAATCTATATAAAAATATTAAAATAAGATATTCAATAAGTTAAAAAATAAGAAATAAATATTTTTTAAATTTAATTTAAATACACTATAAGTGTAAAAAAAATTATACTATAATTCAATTATATATTGTCATATCTTAAAAAATATTTAATTTTTATAATAATTAACTCAAAAATTATATATGTAATCATATATGATTAATTGATGTTGTAAAAAAATTTACATAAATAATACATTAAAATTAAATTCAATTTTTTAAATCTAAAATAAAATTTATATAAGATTTATCATTATTTAATGAATGAAGTGGACCCCACCTGAGTTTCGTCAGTAGTCCAAATTTGGGCCGCCACTCCCCGCCCCTGCGTCATTATCAATTGATGGGATGGAGCTGGAAACTGGAAATGGGTACGAAGCAACAGCTTATAGTCCCCCAAAAGGTTACGACTTTACGTTATATCATTATATTTTAGATATTTCTAATCTTAAAATGTTAGAGTATACGTTTGATGAACGATGATGCACGAACTGAGCTCACCGGCTTCTATCAAATAAATAATGTGAACATTAATTATTTCATATGATATAAATTAACGAAACTAACTTCTATCACAATGGTATAGCTGTTGTTAGGAGTGTGACACCACAACTATTACATGCTCAATGATCTCTTATTAAATTGTTTCTTTGCATTCTCAAGTCACAATCTTTTTTAATGACCTTTAATGACCTTGAAAAAGCAAGAAGGACATTTGAATAATAAAAATAAAAATGAGAGAGAGCCTATTGGTCAACTTAAACTATACATTCCCTTGTAATTGGATGCAAGTTGTAGCCGGCTGCCCCTTAATAAAGGGACAAAGCGATCAATGTCCGTTTTTATTGCTTTTATTAACACGTTTTAAGTAACATTAAAATGCTGTTATACTTAACAATGTTAAGAAATACTTCATGCATATTTTGTAATCAAATGTTACTCATTATTTTGACGTTAATGCTATGCTTTTCTTTGCTAGGTTTTGGCGGCCGCCCTTATGCTAGGATATGATCTCCTTCCCTGTACAACCTATTCCTATCAGTGGGCTTCCTCCTTTATGAGGTTTTTCTCTAGGTCATCAAGACGCTAGCTTCCCATTAGAGATGATTTCGATCTCTTCCCTCTTCTGTTGATTCTGTTCAAATCACTATTCTTTGTGTTTCAAGTCCAGGCCAACCCACAATAGTCGTCTTGTTGGGAATTGTGGATATATCATGTAGCAAAAAAATAAAAATTTTCACAAAGGATCTATGTGAAAAATATCATAATCCGTATTTTTTTAGTTTACCTCTTGAAGCGAGATGAAAAACAGATGACGCGAATCACCAATACCGTAACAACGACGATGTCTCTGCGATATCCACACGAACAAACTCACGAACGTCCAACTTTCGCAAAAAGGAGTCTCACGTCTCTGACATGGTGCTAGCTGCGAAGAGAAAAGAAATTTATCACTCTCTCACTCACTATTTCTGTAGGTCCGGCTAGGGTTCTATTATGCGTGCTTAGCAACCCCTTTAACAGTACTATTTATAATAGTGACTGTCTTAAGTGAGTGTGAACAGTAGCAGGGTTAGTTGTGCAGCATTTAGACTTATCTATTATGAGTTAGGCCCACGATGGAATCTCAATCCAACTTGGAATTTCATTGCTCCAGTTTAGTCTGCTCTATGTGTGTGACCCTACAGGTTCTCATGACGTTGACAGTAATATTAAAATCTCATTTTAATATTACAAGTAGTGATTGGTATCTAGCAACACATCACTGCTACCCAAGTAATGAGTATGTCAGTGATTTGACATAACCTTTTCGTGATCAATGTTACCGTGCAGTTTAGTCCATTTGTCCAGATATCTAGATTAAACGCAAGACATAAAACGTGTCACACTTAAACAGTTCAATTTTTCGTTTCTTGATACTCGAGTAGACGTAGTAATAACAAATGAAATTAATATATCATATTGACTCATTTGAGTATGGTCATCCATTTCGTAGTCTCACTCAATCAGGGGCCTCAAAGATATCACTCCTGTTATGTAGGAGGAACAAATTCCATCTAGGTCATTCACATCCCTCCACATGATTCGTGGTATGTCCAATAACTAACTTTATAATAATATATATTATATTATATATAATTAAACAGGTTAGGCTAGCCTACCAGGCTTAAAAGGCCTATTAGATGGCCTGAGGTATGACTTTTTTAATTAAACAGACTTTTAAAAAAGTCTTGATCTAACTTGTTTAGTAAATAGATCAAGCTATGCTAGGCCTCAGGCAAGTCAAGCCATAGGACCCTGACAGGCAATCTAACATATTTCCACTCTTATGCACAACACATTTCTTTTAATTAGTGGTGCGCTAGAGGCGCCTTGAGCTACCTTTCCATATTTGTTGGAAGTATTTTGGGTATCCACTTGTATTTTTATATCTTGGAACTTGTTTTCCATTTCATTCTTAATAATAAATCTCTCTAGGAAAAAAAAGTTGTCACTCATTACTTTATACGATGAAAAAAAGAGAGAGTGCATTTAATTTAACATACAATCATATAGATATTTAAACTTAAGATTATTTTAATTTTATTTAAATGAAAATAAAATCACAAATATAGATTAACACAAGTATATACAATAACGCTAACTATGTCATGTATATTTATGATAGTAGATAGTGGTTAATTATATCCTTCAATTATTGTCAAAAATTAAAGAGATATATTTGTCATCCCAGAGGGAAAAAAAGAATGAGATATGTTGATGTTGGCCATTCACAAGTTGGAAACATGGCCCTATATACATGGTCCTTGTGTAATAACAAATTATTTGCCGGTTGACAACCATGATGAACAATAACAGTAGTGATGGCAATGAAGATGATGATAATAAGGTTGTTTACGTCAAAAAGGAAAATCAGCAGAAAGAATTCGAGGCAACAAAGACAAGCTTTGACGAGCGCTCTGCGTCAACATGAGTCAGATCCACTCTATCATAACACAGTGCGATCTGTAATTTGGAAAATTTGTCCTGAAATTTTGTGTAATCTTGATAAATCTATTAAGGATAGTGAGTTGTTCTAGAGGCTAGGTATTTGTATTTGAGTCAAAAAGAAAAATTATGTTTTGATAATTATGTGCACAACACATTTCTTTTAATTAGTGGTGCACTAGAGGCGCCATGAGCTACCCTTCCATATTTGCTGGAAGTATTTTTGGTATCCATCCATATTTTTATATCTTGGAACTTGTTTTCCATTTCATTCTCTATAATAAATCTCTCTATGAAAAAAAATTGTCACTCATATTACTTTTTACAATGAAAAAAAGAAAGAGTGCATTTAATTTAACATACAATCATATAGATATTTAAACTTTTAAGATTATTTTAATTTTATTTAAATGAAAATAAAATCACATACATAGATTAACACAAGTATATATAATAACGCTAGCTGGCGCATGTATATTATTCATTCTCTTTATGACCGCAAGTGCACGGGTCGCACAAGTAATAAAATGATAAGTTAAGTTCGTTCTCACGAGGATATACATTAATCTCTAAAGCCAAATATTAACTAATAGCTTACTTAATACTATTCAAGTACATTTAAATTGGGAAAAATGGTGTGAATTAATAAAAAGATTAAAGTGCAATAAATTAGGAGCAAGAGATATTGATTAGAGAATAGGAATTCCTTTTTCACCAACTACTTTACTTGGCAATATGCAACCATTTGATAAACTTGCATAAAATGGTTTTGTTAGCTTAAGAAATTACTTTAACTAAAAGCATATGTCTAGGTCAATTAACCATATGTTATTTATATAATTCACTATATGTCCATAAGAACTAGAGCAAACTCTACTCATTAAGATTGATTCTTAAACAAATGCTATGCATGACCAATGGGTATATTTCTATCCTATTAGCTAATTAACTCACCCTATGAATTGAATGAAGTTAAACATACATTAACCATATCCATGATCTAAAACCTAAATTATTATATCTAGTTCAATAGATTTTATCAAATCACATTAAATGCTTATCAAACACTCAAGAGCATTAAGAGAAACATGGATGAACAAAACCAAACATCATCATTAACTCAAAAGGTTGCAAAGTTACCAATATACATAGAAGGATCCAAAGAAACCCCTAAAAACAGCTTAGCTGGCAATGGAACACGAAAATCTCATAAAAAGATTCATGTCCACGACCTAGAATAAGAGAGAATAAAGAGAAAAGAGAGAAGACACAATTATTGAAGCCCTTGGATGCTTTATCCTCCTTGACGAATGATGACTTTCACTTCCACTCCTTTTGTTGCTCTCAAAATGATGAAATGTGAACCCTAGCTGAGTTTTCTCCTTTTTCCCATGTTAGTTTTTGTAGAAATCTGATGGAACAGTATTTATAGGCCAAAGTTTTCACTATCATGCCACAATGTTAACCATCTTGAGCCGCAGCGCGTGTTGGAATTAGGTCACCACGCCGCGGCATTCATTCCTTTGCACTGTAGTGTTCAAGTCTCGGGTTTCAATATGCAACAATCTGAATGCACTACGCCGCGGCGTTCACATGCCTACGCCGCGGCGTGAGATGTTTAATTTCACCTTGGCCTTCCTTTTCCAATGCGGCTCCAAGTCTTCAAACAATTATGCTTGTTTTAAACATTTCCTGCATTAGAGAAATCACCAAGTTAGTAACAATTGCAAATTCACATAATCAGATTAAGAATTATACCAAATTTACTCAATATCATATAGGAAGATATCACAATTGAATTCAAAGAATATAAGCCTACTATCTTTCATATATGCATAATAACAAGGACTTAGCAATCAATAAAGAACAAATATAAGACATACTACATTTTATGAAGTTATCATATATTTATAATTAGGGGTAAGGTCTAACTTGACATGACTCGTTTAATGAAAAATGGAGGTTAAGGCTTTTTAAAAAGTCTATTTAGTTAAATAGATCAAGTTTCAAGCTTTGAGAAAAGCCTTTTAGGTCTAATAGGCTAGCCTATTTAATTATATATATTATTATTTTATATATATTATGAAATTTTAATATTTATATAATAGAATTAATTTAATAAATGATACAATATTTTTTAAAAGTCTAAGTTTATTAACCTATATAAAGGCCTAAGTCCATTAACTTATCTCGTTGACTTATTTAAAGATAGATATGTTGACCTATTTAAAAATTTTATTATAAAGTAAATTTTTAAATATGCTTTCAGGTCTTGTCAAGCTTTTAAAAAGGTCATGTTAGACTTTAAAAATAGCTTATGTCAAGTAAAAAGGTCAACTCAAACTTTACATTTGAGAAACATGTCAAACCCATTTAAAGCAATATCTGATTTGATCTGACCCGTTTTCACTCATATTTATGATAATAGGTAATGGTTAATTATATCCCTCAATTATTGTAAAAAATTAAAGAGATATATCCGTCGTCCCAAGGGAGGAAAAAGATTGAGATATGTTGATGTTAGCCCTTGGCAAGTTGGAAACTTGGCCCTATCCTTATATACATGGTCCCTGTGTAATAACAAATGATTTCAGCATATATGATTATATACACAATGGAAAACAAAAATAAAAGGATGATTTTAAAATTTACATATAAACTTAATAATCGCCAGAAGAAAAAAGGAAAGGCGTTGGATTGAATTTTAGGCTTAGTATATAACAAACATAGACTAAATAGTAAAATGGTACTCACTTAAACAAGGTGCTCACCATGCAAGTAAATAACTAATCTTTTACCCCATGCATATATGAGTTGTTACACAAGAAAGTAATATATAGCAGCTGTATAAAAAATTTGATTGTATAATTTTTTCTCTACATATAATTGTCGCATTCAATATTATCATAAATCTCACTCACAAGTCACAGCTATGGTATTTTTGTAATATAAATAAATAATAATAATAATAAGAAAAATGTAAGGAGTAAATATAATTACTCTTCAACTAAATACTTCTAGTTCACACATGGAAAAACAATATATTTTAGACTCAATATGTCTTTAACTTGAGACAGAAAATTATGCCACATGGATTTATAGCTTTAAATTTGTAGATGCAGCGTTGGGTGGAGAAATTTTAGTATGATTCTATAGCATAATAATATGCTTCAGACAAACTTTTTATTATTGATTTTAAATAAACTTACATGAAATTTAAGTCTCTAATTTAAAATTAATGATAAAAATTTATAGTAGAACATATATTATTATGCTGCATGGGCATGCAATAATTTCCCACACTTAGAGACACTAACTAATTATTTAAGTTTAAAAAAATAAAGAAGAAGACATTTATGAAGTTAGAAGAGCCACGTGCAACTTGAATAATGGGGACAGAAAGCCCACAGATATTATTTATGCAAACTAACTAACTCAATCCAATTTGCATATAAATTGAGTACCTGCCTAATTATATAATCAAGTTTGATCACCAACTTGTCTATTGAGATTACTGTTCACCCTCCAAAACATATTAGTTCGACTCATAGTAATTGTTATTGTTAATTAATATTATCATCATTATTATTAGTTAATTAACAAACTATTGTTATTATCCTGATTGAGTGATTTTTTTTATTACAGTTAGTTAGTGTTTGAGTCGACTTACACATAATTTAATTAATTTGTCTATCGTATCTGATTAAAGACAAATTATTTATATCAAAATTAAAAAATTCATAAATATATTTTTTACATCCTTATCCTAAAAAAATAATATAATTATGATTCAAATGTGACTAAAGATTGAGTGATTTTTATTGTTATAACATTGTCCTCATTATGTAATAGTGCTCTCAAGCTTGCGTTTGCAAGGATTGTGATATATATTTGTTATTTTCTGCGTTGCAGTTGGAATCTTGTTCCCATACATGGCCCCCGGTCCCACGAGCAAAATAGACATGAACAATTGAAATTGAAATGAAAATAATGAAAATAGTATGTTTCCAAGAAGAGGCATCCTTCGCTTATTGAGTATTGACTTTCCGGTTCAACCGTATATTCAGATTATAAAATAGATTTAAAAAACTAAAAAAATAGATTTAAAAAACTAAAAAGATTTGCCAGGTTTCAAATTGACAACTAGGGTAAAATTCTTTTTTGAATTTTTTTTAAAGTATACTTATTTTTAAAGTGAGTAAAATAAAAATATATTTATCTTTAAATTATTTAATAAATTAAAATTTTTATACACTTTATTAAATTAAAAATAAATATAATATTATTTGTTCATTTTAAAAATTTCTAACAATAAAAACATACTTTATTGTGTTTGTTAACAATACATTCGAACTCTCCTATAGTAAATAAGTAAGTGTGTGTTTGGATTGATTTGATTGGTAAACTTAAGTTTGATTGAAAGTGTGTTTGCAAACTTAAGTTTGGTTGAAAGTGAGTTTGTAGAATACGATGATTTATGTTTGGGAACTTTTGTTTAAAAGTGAGTTTAATAAAATGAATATTGTTTGGATGAAAATAACCAAAATCACTTTTAAATGTAAAATTACTAAAAAGGGTATGAGTTTATATTACAAGTATTAATATTACCTTTTATTTTATTTGATTATTTTTAAGAACACATGAACAAATTATATAATTTTTTTTTTACTTTTAGTGGTAGAGTTAAATTATAAATAAAAAAAATTATAACAAAATGTTAAATTATATGCATAGTTGAATAAATTATATAACAAAACGTTAAATTATATTCATAGTTGATCCGATAAATGAAGACAACTAAAGTTTCAATACATCAAGTTGATTGATCAAATCAAAATACAAAATAATAGTAAAGTATACAGGAAAATGTAATGCAATTTTGAAATATAAATATACTACTAATTAAAATTTGCGTGTCTTTCCAACAATTTGATTCAATTGAGTCTCGAACAATATTCATCTCTCATGAAGAGACGTAGTTAATTTTGGGGATGGATACTCATCAACAACATCTTCATTATCATCTTCAGTTCAACTACATTTTCATCTTCATAATGATTGAATTCAATCTGTTTGCAATTTATTCTAATAAATTTATGTATAGCCATTGTTGCAACCGACTATTTGAACTTGTGTTTCTATTTTAAACTTAGGCATGTGACGCAAAATAGCAAACCTATTCTTCCATACCCCAAAAGTCCTTTTTATTGTGCACCTTAGACTTGAGTGATAATAATTGAACACTTTGTGGTTTGCAAATCCAGATGAACGCCTAAAATCAGGAAGGTGATAGCGTTCACATTTATAAGGACCAATATATCCAATTGGTGTTGGATAGCCAGCATCCACCAAATAATATTTACCTAATAAATAATAAAAGTAGTATCAGATATATTTATAATTTTAATGGAAATGTAAATTAATTATAGATGTGAGAAAGAACAAACCTGGAGGTGGATGTGGGAAATTCATACTAGGAGTTGTAAGGGCATTCTCAAAAATACGAGCATCATGGGCGGTGCCTTCCCATCCAGGCAATGCAAAAATGAAGCACATGTTCCAATCACATACAGCCATTACATTTTGTGTCGGATGTCCCTTTCTTCCAATGAATTTTGGTTGTTCACTAGGACTAACCACACATGGGATATGAGTACCATCAATTGCTCCTATAGCATTCTTGAAAAATGGCCAATATCGCCTATCATTTCGAATTTTGTTTTGAATATCTCGAAATCTACGATCTTGGGGCTTAATGTATTTAAAGGACAATCTAAGGCAGTGCAATCAATACTTTATGAAAATGTCTACTTACGTCTCCTGAGTGTTGAAACCTTTCTTGTATCATCCTGTTTCCTATCCCATGGCCAACCATGTTTAAGAACATTGCAACCATTTCTTGAATCCCCATTCTTTTAGTGTCTTTTAAACCATGTTCAACCAATTCAAGGTAAAACTGAAAGAAGACATGTTTTTCCATCCGAAACATCTCATAACAACGAATAGGATGCCCTTGCAAAACTTCTTGCACCCATAAATGACTTTGTTTGCTCACTGGTTCTACGTGGCTCTTTACATAGATATTTTACCACATACTCACTAATTAATGCACTCACATCTTCATCTTCCTTCATATCATCATCTATAATAGAAAATATTTTAGATTCTTCATCACAATCTTTTGCATTCCAATCATTCATTGATTTTTAAACCTGTACAATGCAAGATAATGAAATTGAGGAAGACATAAATGCACATGAAAATGGAAAATGTAATGAATAAAAAAAGCACCATAAAGATAATAAACTAAATATATGTAGTACATAAGCATACATAAGTCACTTAAATACATCAAGCCTAACAGAAACTTAATCTAAAGTCAATTAGTTTAATACAGTCTTCCAACTAATTTTGCATAAAGGGGAGTGGGTTATAAGCTGCATATTTAAGCCAATCCAATAATCTCTCCTGAAATCCTTTCAAGGAGACAAACATTTCCCTTGCAGGCCTAAACATCATGAGTTGACAACATCGAGAATGCCAATCAGCATCACTTGTAATAGACTCAATGTTTTGAAGCTCAGCCATCACTTCACCAATAGATGAACCGGGTACTATGAGTGTGTTTACAACAAATACGGAGGCGTGACTCAGATGCGGATGCAATTCTACTTATTGCATCAGCTATTGTTCTTGAGGCTGGAACTTTGGCCTTTCTTTTCCTTTCATTCATTTCACTATGCCCAACCATTTTCCTCTTCCTATTGTCGTTTTGGCTACTGTTTCCTTGAGAAGTGCTTAAATTAATATGTTGAAATTCAGTACTGACTCCAACACTAGTTTGAACACCAAAGACCTAAAGATTCTTCACTACTCCCTGACCCTTCCTCTAGATCGGCACCACTCTCAAAGCATGGACGGTACCCATCATCATCTTCATTTGTTCCATTAGGTAATATCCCAGATGTGGGTGCCCAAGCAAATTTTCCAGTAGCCATCACATCTTTGAACAATATGGTTAACTCATGGGCAAAAGGAAGTCCTTTGTACCTAAATTTTCCATAATCACGATTTTCCTGCACATATACAACTTATCATCAAACACATTACACAAAATAAATCTAAAACTTATAACTTCATATTTATTTATTACATACCGATTGTTTTTTCTCCCACCACATCTGGTGCATCTACAGTATTCTTTTCATTGTCCCATCCTAAACCTGTCTCCTTAGCAAACAACTTGTACCATAGTCCCCACTCTTTTTTAAGGTTATCCCACTTGTGTCTTAACTGCATCTTTCCATATTGCTTTCCACTTCTTTCATTAAATTGAGACATAACAGCTTTCCACCCTTTCTTTGTAAGGGTGGTTGTGTGCTCCCCTTATAGACTTGGTCCAAGCATGCTTGGATAAAATGTTCAGTTGTCTTTAGATCCCATGTAGCCTTTGGCTTATGAGTGTCATTGTTGTTACTCATTGATCTATTACAAAATATAAAACAAATAATATAAGCTAATTATCATAATACACAATATAGCAACAACAAAATTTTACACACTAATACTGATTATATAGTAACAAGAAAGCAAGAAATAGTAACTGATTTTACACACTAATATTGAAAACTATATCAAAGATTTGTAAAAGCCTGCCCACTGCAAAGCCTGCCCACTAGTATGCTTGTTCAATTATTCTTATTTTCAATTTCGTTAAGCATGTGATCTCCATCTACCCACTCTTTCTCTTCCCTTTTCTTCTGACTGAAAACATATATATATACACTCTCTTCAGGACCAGTTTGTAACACACCCCATCATATATTTTAAGCAGTTGCTTTGCTAGCTTAGCTACATCGTGCTAAGCACCAACCATTCCATAATATCAATAACCTACCAGTACCATTGACGTTTTATTTTTCGTTGCAGAAGGCCCTGCCACGATCTTGGCAATTGGCACCGCAACTCCTCCAAACTGCGTGGAGCAGAGTACCTACCCTGACTGCTTCTATTCTATTTATTATTTAATGTGTTTAATTAGTTTTGGTTCTTGATTCTGATCATAGTAGCATGCACAAAACACTAAGACTAAACTGCATATTATTTTTCAGGTGAAAAGTCAATGATTAAGAAGCAATACATGCACTTGACGGAAGAGATCCTGAAGGAGAATCCCAATATATGTGAGTATATGGCACCTTCATTGGATGCAAGGCAAGACATGGTGGTTGTGGAAGAAGAAGAAGAAGAAGAAGAAGAAAAAAAAAAAGCAGCAGCAGTAGCAGATCGGTAGTGGTTCGGTAATGGTAAGAAGAAGAAGAAGAAGAAGAAGAAGAAGAAGAAGAAGGGAGCAGAGCGGATCGGTAGAAGAAGAAGAAGAAGAAGAAGAAGAAGAAGAAGAAGAAGAAGAAGAAGAAGAAGAAGCAGCAGCAACAACAGATCGGTAGTAGTGGTAGAAGAAGAAGAAGAAGGAAAAAAAAAAAAAAGTGACGAAGAGCAGATCGGTAGTGGTTCGGTAATGGTAAGAAGAAGAAGAAGAAGAAGAAGAAGAAGAAGAAGAAGAAGAAGAAGAAGAAGAAGAAGAAGAAGCAGACAGAGATCGGTAGTGGTGGTAGAAGAAGAAGAAGAAGAAAAAAAAAAAAAGAAGCAGTGAGAGATCGATAGTGGTTCTAAGTAATGGTAAGAAAAAGAAGAAGAAGAAGAAGAAGAAGAAGAAGAAGAAGAAGAAGAAGAAGAAGAAGAAGAAGAGTGATACCTGTGTGTGCGGATCGGAAACCAGTAGTGCAGATCGACAATGAGATTGGAACCAACAAAGGTGCAGTAAGGAAGGAGTGAACGTAGAAGGGAGCAAGGTTAAAAGAGAGATAAATTTAGAACGGATAAAAACAACGTAAAAACAAAACATTGTTACTTTCAATTTAACGTGCGTTGCAGTAAGAAATCAAAAGAAGAAAACGTAAAAAAATAAGCCAAACATATATTTGGTCATTCAAGAAAAATAAACGTCTTACAACCTTCAACTATAAAACAAACATAAATAATCAGAGAAAATTTTAAATGCTATCAGAATAAGAAATTTTTATTACTCTGTATTATTTAATATATATCACATTAATTTTTTTCGTCATATTTTTTCTATTTTTTAAATACATTTACATATTATTATTTTTATTCTTTAACTATATTTTTATCAATATAATTAATGTGATATGCATTAAATATTACAAAATAAAAAAAAATCTCTTGATAGAAAAGTTATTAAAAATCTCTTTAAATTATTACAATTTATCATATGATAAACACTTTTTTCTTTTTTAAATACATTTTTACTAATATAATTAAATTGATATGCATTAAATGATCCAGAATAAAAAAACATTTCTTGTTACAAAACACTAGAAATTTCTTTAAATTGTTATAATAATAATGCATCACATGATTCATATCAATATCACAGACATCACTTATTTTATAAAAATAAAGAAAACTAGTAAATGGCAGGCAGGTTATTTTAATCACATGTAAAATAGGAAAAAAATTAACAACTCAAATTTGGACACCACGCATACTTGGTAAGCTCCAAAGTTTTAACATTTTGTGAGAAAAAAAAGGGATCCCACCAACTTGAACCTCACATCCTCTCTCCTTCCTCTTTCCATTTCCGCCATCTCTTCCCACTCATATAATAATACAAACTCCTCACACTTCCCACTTCCACTCCCAACTTCCAATCTCATCTCTCTCTATCTCTTTCTCTCAAATTCATCAATGGCAGTTGTCCGCGACCGCCGCCAACTCAACCTCCGCCTCCCCCTCCCGGAACCCTCGGAGCGCCGCCCTCGCTTCCCTCTCCCTCTTCCTCCCACCGCCGCCTCCAAATCATCCACCGCCGACGCAATCGCCCCCAACGACATCGAGAAGCTCAACGTCCTCGGCCACGGCAACGGCGGCACCGTCTACAAAGCCCGCCACAGGCGCACCTCCGCCATCTACGCTCTCAAGGTGGTCCACTCCGACTCCGACCCTGTGACCCGACGCCAAGTCCGGCGAGAAATGGATATCCTCCAGCGAACGGATTCCCCTCACGTGGTTCAATACCACGGCTTCTTCGAAAAACCCTCCGGCGACGTTGCTTTCCTCATGGAGTACATGGATTTGGGCACGCTCGACACACTCCTCAAGAATAACGGCACCTTCTCTGAACCCCAACTCGCTTCGGTGGCGCGTCAGGTTCTCAGCGGTCTCAGCTATCTCCACGCGCACAAGATTATCCATCGCGATATCAAGCCCTCGAACCTTCTAGTGAATCGCAACATGGAGGTTAAGATCGGTGATTTTGGTGTGAGTAAAGTGATGTGTAGAACGCTCGACTCGTGTAATTCATACGTGGGAACCTGCGCGTATATGAGCCCCGAGCGGTTCGACCCGGATTCATATGGTGGGAAATATGACGGGTATGCGGGTGATATTTGGAGTTTGGGTTTGACCCTGTTTGAACTCTATGTGGGTCACTTCCCTTTCCTTCCTGTTGGTCAGAGACCCGACTGGGCTACCCTTATGTGCGCCATCTGTTTCGGAGACCCGCCCAGCTTGCCGGAGGGTGCGTCCGATGAGTTTCGGAGCTTCATTGAGTGTTGCTTGAAGAAGGAGTCCAGTGAACGGTGGACGGCGGCTCAGCTCTTGACCCACCCGTTTCTTATTCGTAGTTAAGTGGGTTGACCCAGTTGTTCTTGTTCGGGTTGTCGGCATAGTGTTTTTTTTTTAAAATGATGATCTTATATCATTTTTTTTTCTCATATCACTTTTTAATGATTGTGATTAAGTGAGAAAAAATATTAACATGTGAATGTTGATCTCAATAATATGTGAAATAATGTAAAAAGTGATATAAGAGAAAAATATGATAAAATTGAGATTATTTTTTTTTAGAGGGACTTAGGGGTAGTGCTGCTGTATATTACCCTCCGGATTCCAATTTTTGTCAACTGAATCATGCCCTTTGTATATTCTGTTCTCTCAATCAAAGGAATCTAAAGTTCGTTTACTGCAAATTTCTTTCTGGGGCTATTTTAGCGAAGATTATATTGATTAATCAGTAAAACAATGCCACTAATTCTAAGGCTCTAACTTTAACGGAGAAGATGGCTAGGATAATTTATTGGGGTTTGTTAAAGTGTTCCTTAAAAGTAAAGGTATAAATTGGTTCGGATAACTTAATCAATCTAAACTGAATTAATTAAGTGGGTTTGGTTTGGTTTAGATATAATAATTAGTTTGGATAAAATCTGAATCAATTAAAGCTTAATTGGTTTGGTTTTCGAATTTGAAATTTCAAAATCGAATTGAACTAAATCAAACCAAATCATTTTTTTTGGTAAACTCTTGAAACCCATTTTCATTTTTACCAAATTAGTTTTAATCCCTTTCAATTTTTTCCAAAATTCCTAACCCAGTAAGGCGATCCTCACCCCTGTACTATCCCTCGCTGCTCATCCTTCACCCTTGCCCTTGCCGCTTGCCCCTCTCCGCCTTATCCCGTCGCTGCTCGGCTCTTCATGGACATTGCTCGCCCTACTTATAAGTCTTTAACTCTTTCTTCATCACAAACTCCCCTCACTCTCTGCTAGCCTCTTTTATAGGATTAATGATGTACTGAAGATGAAGCTATATGCGTGTCTTTGTTTTTTTTTTCTTGACAATACCATTGTTTTGAATTCCAAAAGTAAACAGTTTAATTTCATTAAAAAAAATGATTGTTTTAAGCAAAAACTGAAAACTTATGGTTCAGAAACAAAGAAGAAAAATAGAAAACAAAAGAAAAGTGTTGGATTTGTTGGATTGGATCATTGGATAGGATGGGAGCTTATGAATATGATGCAATTTGATGATTATTTTTTCATTTACTTTTTTTGTTCTTTTGCTGAATTTAGTTTTAGGTTGGTGTATAATGTAGAAACTAGGTGTTAATTTTGTTTTATTGTTGTTGTTGTGATTCTATTGATTAAGTTATTGTATGAACAATATCATGTTGTATCATTGCTCATTCTAACAAAAAGAAAAGGCTTATTATTAATAACAACTTTCATACTATTTTTTCCTTTTATCCTTCTGTTGTGGAGTACTTTTGTTTTTTACATTGGTTTAATTTGAACTTTTTTTGAGTTTTGTCTTTGATGAACTCGTAATTCTAAAAAATGTGTGCATCAACAGCTCTAATTGTGTAATCTAGTTATAGTATATTGAAGTATAAATATGGAAGTGTCCAGGGTATTGTGAGTAGGTAAAACTCTCGTTTTCTGATAATAATATACAAAATTGTCTTGTAACTCATAGTCATGATTTGCTCAGTCTTACTCAACATCCCTAATCTAAAAACCCCTAACTAACTAAAAGAAATGATAAACTGTTAGTTAGTGCTTGAAACTAATTAAGATAGCCTATATTTAATATGAAAGGACTACTCAAATACAACAGTCAATTACACTTCCTTCAAAAACTAGTTGGTATATATGCTAACTTTCACACATACACTGACATTTTAGATAAGGTTGTTGCCATTTATATACATGCGTTAAGGTGATTTATCATGTTGATGTGCGGTGATCAATTGGGTGTTGGTGAACCAGTCTAACTTCATTTTTTGTGGTACTAGAAGCCCAAGGCTGGAGGCTGGTCTATTATTACAACACTAGTTTTGATGGTCTTTTTCATAGATTCATCATTTGTATAAAGTTGTATGTAGTTATATCAGACCCTGTTATGTTCCTCTTGACTGGAAGATTTTCCTGGTTTTGGTGTTGTCTATTTCTATATCAATTGATCATTGAAAGTTTTTACATGTCATCTTTTTCTTAAGATTAAAATACAGATGGAGAAATCAGTTGTAAGTACTCCTGTGTATTGAACTGCAACTATAAACAACATTGGCTGGCAACCTCCCACCATTATGGAAGAGTAAAAGTTAATCTATGTTCTAATATTATTTGGAATTTTGGATACATAATGTATACTTTTTTGTATTGCATGTATAATTATTTAACTAATTTTTGTGTTAAAAAAATAATGGTTAATCTAATCACCCGAACCAAACTAATCCATAAATGTTCGATTTGGTTTGGTTCAGATTTATTTTCTTCCATAAATCGAACGAAACCACCCAATTACACACCTACTTAAAAGCATATTATAAGGAACTAAAAATAGAAATGATTAAATAAAAACTATAAGTATTTAATATCTTGCAAATTTAAAAGTATTTATTATTTTTTTATGTAATTAATATAGAATAATAAAAATTAATTTATTTTTTATTGTGTCCTAAATACATACATTAATAAAATCCTAATTTATTTTTATTCATTAACTATGTTTGGAAACTTGTATTAATGCACGTAGGTAATGCTTGACTGTAATTTGTATGAAATTAATTTCTTTTGACAAGATTGTTAGAAATAGAGAAACAACGACACAAGGAAAATTTAGGAGAAAGTTTCTGTATATTTTTAGAATTATATCTGAATTTTTGTGTGTACAATAAGATTTCTTATTTATAGGAAAATGAGTCTATATAAAGAAGGAAATACAATTAAATATAATTAAAATAATATCTCTAATTATATAAAAATCAGATTCTTAAGATAACACAAAATTAAATCTAATTTAATTTTGAAATATGTTCTAGATATTAGTTACTAAGCTTTAGCTTGTTAAAACTAGACACATGAAAATAAAATAAACTAAAAATATTTCAAAAATATAACATCGAGATCTTAAATAAGCTAAGAGACACAAACTGTATTTAGGATGTAACCATTTGCATTTGAAAAAATTTATAATGGGAATGGAGTTTGTCAACAGAACGAAGTCTGTCATTAAAACAGAGTCTACAATCTAGGACGAAGTTTAAAATGAATTCTGAAATATAAGACGAAGTCTGAAATAGAATCTGAAATCAAAATAGAATTTAGATTTTAAGACGAAGTTTAAAATGGAGTCTGACATCAATACAGAATTTGGAATTTAGGACAAAGTTTAAAATAGAGTCTAAAATCTAAGATAACATTTAAAACATAATCTGAAATCTAAACAGTGACTGTGGCACTAACTAATTTCTCACGTAGGAGGTACTATCTAATTATTTAAGGCGAAAAAATAAAGAAGATATTTATTAAGGTAGAAGAGCCATGTGCAACTTGAGTAACAAGGACCGAAAGCCCACAGATATTATTTATGCAAACTAACTACTTTGCATGTTACATTGAGAACCTGGCTAAGTATAATCAAGTTTGATCACCAACTTGTCTATTGAGATTACTGTTCACCCTCCAAAACAAATTAGTTCGAATCATAGTAATTGTTATTGTTAATATTATTATCATTATTATTAGTTAATTAACAAACTATTGTTATTATCTTGATTGAGTGATTTTTTTTATTATAGTCAAGTAATATTTAAGTTGACTTATGCGTAATTCGATTAATTTGTATCTTGTATATGATAAAAAAATATATTATTTATATCAAGATTAAAAAATTTATAAAGATATTTTTTACAATTTAATCTCAAAAAATTAGCATAATTATAATTTTAATATGTGACTAAAGATTGAGTGATTTTTATTATTATAACATTGTCCTCATTATGTGATAGTGCTCTCAAGCTAGCGTTTGCAAGGATTGTGATATATATTTGTTATTTTCTTCGTAGCAGTTGGAATCTTGTTCCCATACATGGCTCCCGGTCCCACGAGCAAAATAGACATGAACAATTGAAATGATAATAATTACTTTAGAAAATAGTTTGTTTCCAAGAAGAGGCATCTTTGGCTTATTGAGTATTGACTCTCTAGTTCAACCATATATTCATTTAAACCCTATAGATTATAAAAATAGATTTAAAACACTAAAAACATTTGCCTGGTTTAAATTAACAACTAGAATAAAATTATTTTTCGAAAAAGGTTTCTTTAAAATGAGTTTATTTTTAGAATGAGTAAGTAAGAATGTATCTATTTTTAAATTATTTAGTAGGTTAAAATTTTTATACACTTTATCAAATCAATAGTAAATACATTCTTATTTATTCATTTTAAAAACTTCCGACAATAAAAACACACTTAATTGTGTTTGTTAACAATACATTCGAACTCTCTTGCAGTAAATAGTGAGACAAATTTTTAAGTGCTATTAAATAAGAGATTTATTATTCTGTATTATTCAATATATATCACATCAGTTTTATACGTCATCATTTTCTTTCATTTTTTAATAAATTTACATATTATAATTTTTTATACTTCAACTATATTTTTATTAATATAATAAATGTGATATGCATTAAATATTACAAAATAAAAGAAATCTCTTGATAGGAAAGCTACTAAAAATCTCTTCAAATTGTTACAATTTATCATGTGGTAAACACTTTTTTTTCTTTTTAAATACATTTTTACTAATATAGTTGGTTTTCACTAATATAATTAAATTGATATACATTAAAGAATGCAGAATAAAAAAAATTTCTTGATACAAAAACATTAAAAATCTCTTTAAATTGTTATAATGCATCACATGATTCATATCAATATCACAGACATTACTTATTTTTAAAAAATAAAGAAAAATCGCATATGGCAGGTAGATTATTTAGTCACATGCAAAATAGGAAAATAATTAACAATTTGGACACCACTTATACTTGGTAAGCTCCAAAGTTTTAACATTTTGTGAGAAAAAAAAAAACAGATCACACCAACTTGAACCTCACATCCTCTCTCCTTCCTCTTTCCATTTCCATAGCCATCTCTTCCGACTCATATAATAATACAAACCCCTTACACTTCCCACTTCTACTCCCAACTCCCAATCTCATCTCTCTCTCTCTCTCTCAAATTCATCAACGGCAGTTGTCCGCGATTGCCACCACCTCAACCTCTGCCTCCCCTTCCCGAAACCCTCGAAGTTTAATATCAGAACGGAGTCTGGAATCTAGGACGAAGTCTGAAATGGAGTCTGATATCAGAACAGAGTCTGACATCAGAACAGAGTTTGAAATCTAGGACGAAGTCTAAAACAGAATCTGAAATCTTGGACGACGTTTGAAACAGAGTTTGGAATCTAGGATGGTGGTTGTGGCAACTGAGTCTGGAACAGAGTGACGAAAAAATAGTGACGATAAGTGGAAGGATTGGACCAGAGTAGACAAAGATGAGGAGAATAACAAAATTAAATATGGATTTAATAGTGATTAGTAACGATTCTAACGAGTTCCACGAACTTTATATAACGAAAAAGGAGAAACTCTCCTCAAGATGGATATCATGGCTCTGATACCATGTTAGAAATAGAAAAACAGTGGCATGAGAAAAAGTATGGAGAAGGTTTCTGTATATTCTCATAATTATCTCTGAATTTCTGAATTTCTATATGTACAAGAGGATTCTATATTTATAGAAGAGAGTGTCTATATAAAGAAGAAAATACAATCAAATGTAATTAAAATAGTATCCCTAATTATGTATAACTTAGATCCCTAAGATAACACTAAATCAAACCTAATTTAATTCTGAAATATGTTCTAGATATTTTAACAAAAATTGTATGAAATGATTTTGAATAGAATGAAAATGAAATAAAATAGAATTAAAAAAAATACTACAATTTTTTTGTCCTTGTTCTTTCCATCACTTTTGTCAATTTTCTTTTTTTGGAAACCTAGAAAATCACTCATGCTTATTTCTCACATACCTCACTCACTCGTGGTTCCCATTCTATTTGCCATTCTCACTTCATTTTATCACTCCCTCTTTGCATGTGACACTCTCATGCATCCTACTTAGGTACTTTTCTCCATTCATCAGCTCTCCTTTTTGGCAACAAATGGAATATGGTGTGAAAAGTGGTTATGGCCAGAGATCTAAACTGATTTAGTCCCTGTTGTATCAATTTTTGGTTTTGGGGAGTTTTCAGCTCCTTTCTCTTTTTGTATTTTTTTTCATTTTTTTGTCTTTTTTCTTAAAATGGGTATTACTTCTTTAGTGATATGTAAGTCATATTGCTCTGAATTAAAATTTCTTTCTTTCATCAGCATCTATAAGTCAAAATGATACAAAATTAGGAGTCAATTTCATTATTGCTAACCATTTTTTTGTGATAATTAGTGATTCGGGGAGGGTTCAATTTAACCTATCAAAACCCATTTCTTATTTATGAATCTTGAACAAATTTTTGTTGTTCTGATGATGTAGTTATGACTATTGAGCTTGATTTATGGAAATATTACTTGTGGTAGTGTTATTTCAATGATATGTATAGGGATTTTGTTTGATCTTATGTTGTTGCATACCTACCGTTTGATAAAATGTATGAGCCATTGATTTTGTAGTGTTTTCCTCTAACCAAATCCCTCCACCTGTTGTGCATTAACAAAGAATTTTTAATTTTGAAAATTTTTAGCTATTTGCTCCTTTGCTCTATCAATGGCTTCATAGATGTAACCTATGGATGACTTCGAATCACTATCCATCAGTCTAAGTACTTTCACAAGTGGAGAGACACAAGTGCAACAATAAGTTAAAGCTTTCCAAAACCTTGAATCTTCCAAAATAATCTCCCTTACTAGTACACCATCAAATCCAGAAGCATAAATACTTGTAGTTCATTCTTCTAATGTAAACATAGACTAGAGAGCTATCTTTTGATCCAAAATGGACTTCAATGTGAGATAAAAGGTAAGAAACCTAGTTATTGTTGGCCTTGCTAACTCCCTACCATTGGAAATGGTCCTATGCAAATTAAGCACCTAAGTATGCCTATAAATGAAGATTGTGATCCTCTTAGCCTTTCCAATGGTATTGTGAAATACTGGAATGTTACCAATATCTTCAAGAATCAAGTCAAGACAATGAGCTGCACAAAGTGTCCAAAAAAGGTGTTTTCTTTTCTCCATTAATTTGTTTCCTACAGCTACAAGAGCTAATGCACTAGCAGTTACTACTTAAACTATATTCTCTTCTCCAATTTCATCCACCACATTATCAAGTAAAACATTTCTTTAGCATCTTTAGTGAACTGGCTAGTATCCATGGACTTTATAAACATAGTTCCTTTAGGACTATTGACCAAAAAATTAATCAAAGATCTACTCTTTCCATCAGTCCACCCATCTGACATTAACGTACAACTTGTTGTCTTCCATTCACTCCTATAGATATCCAATTTAATATCGATATCATTAACCTCTTTATTTAAATATGTGTCTCTGACCTCATGATAACTTGGAGGCTTCAAACTTCTCCCATATTCGGATATAAATTTCACCATTTGAACAGATAAAGGACTTTTCACCAAGTTGAATGACAATGCATTTCCATGAATGCATCGACATATATCTTTGACCACCATATCTGTGTCCTTTACAGTCTCATTCAAGGATTGTTGTCTGGCTTTAGAGCTATTTCCCCTTTTCGCTTTCATGACAAAGGCATCCATAGTTCATTTACTTTGTGAACCAACAATAAGAGTAGTTGTCTCTTTGAAGAATTCAGTCTCATCTTCGTTTCTCTCCTTTTCCTCTAACATCTGCATGAAAGTATTCTTCACATTTTTCAGAACTTGGGTACACATAGCAACTTCTTGATGAGTTACTGCTAAATGGCGTTTCATCCTAAACGCACCACCCCACATTGTTTGTAGATGATAATTACACTTCACATGTAATCTATTGTCAAGAACAGTACAATGTTCTTAGGTAACATCCTTCTTCCTCTTCTTCTTAGCTTTAGGAGCCACCTTAGGAGCCATACAAGGTGAATGAGTGACAAACAAAAGAACAGTGGACAGATTATGAAGAAGCCAACCCATTAATTCAAAAACAGAGTAAATGAAGCATGACAAATTCAAGATGTGATGAAGATGAGTCACGAACAGAAGCACGATGGAGTTGCAGGCATGACAAAGTTGCAAACTTGTAGCAAGATGCAGAGTATGGTTGCAAAGTGAGACGTGAAGAATGAATGTTGAGTCCAGTCGCATTACATGACATGTAGAATGAAACGTGGGTGGAGAATTAAAAGGCCCTTCATTTTCTTTCTTTTTTATTATTATTTTAACTCGTCTTCCTTTTTAGATTCTCATCAAAATATGTGAAAAAAAGCACAAAATTCTAGTCTATGAATTATTGGGACGACAAATCGTATCGAATCGTACGATTCTAACAACTATGACCATGAATTGATATATGTTGGGAATGCGTGCTATTTTGTATGAAGTGGTGGGATCAGTATATCCATATGCCAGTTATTATATTGTAAAAGTTGTTTATTTTAATGCTGAAGATTATTCAAATAAATGGAAAGTTCTTTGTTTTGAGTATTAGTAAGAATTACTTTTATCGTTTTCCTTTTTGTTGTTTGATTATAGAGGATGTAATATACTTTCAATTTCTTCTACATATCTTTGTCATATTATAAAATTTTGTAATGGCCCAGTTATAAATAAATGTTTATATGCTTCATCGTATAAATTATGTATTGGCCTTGTTATCTTTGTTGATTATTACTTCTTTACCATTGCTTGATTTCGGTACTAAAGTTACACAAGTTGACATTGTGGTTATAATGTCATACGTTTTCCCTGGATGCTAATATTAGAAGGAGTCTACTTTTCCACCTTACTTTGAGACAATTTAAGAAAGAAAAATCAACCTATTATATATTAAAACTCAACCAAAAAATACTTGATATCTAGTTGTAGCCTTGAAAGGAGAAAAGTGTGTAACTGACTCCTACAAATCGAAAGCCACGATGTTTAAATATAGCCTTGATGCCACATGGTTTATGATTGTCGCGTCTTAAGGAGCTCAACTTATTTTTGAATTGTAGGTTTCATCAATACTATTATTTGAATGATATTTCATCTTAGTATTATGTATTGTAAAACTATTAAATTGGCGAATAAGATTTTATATATATGTGCTAGATGGACTTTCTTTTTTTATAATTAATTATGAATTTGTTTTATTATCTTGTCATAACTTATTGTTTGTGCCTTGCCAAAAACTTTTGACTTTGCACTTGGAATGGATTTTATGAAAGTTTACTGTAGAGCAACAAACCATTCCATCAGTCAATCCCTATTACTGTACGTATCTACTTATTGTTGTCAACCGTGACCTGCAATGAAATAGCAAAATCATGAAGTCTGTAGCATGTTAAGTACTGTCCTCAAGGATTATTACTTCTTTACCATTGCTTGATTTTGGTACTAAAGTTATACAAGTTGACATTGTGGTTATAATGTCATACGTTTTCTCTGGATGCTAATATTAGAAGGAGACTGCTTTTCCACCTTACTTTGAGACAGTTTGAGAAGAAAGAAAAATCAACCTATTATATATTAAAACTCAACCAAAAAAAACTAGATATCTAGTTGTAGCCTTGAAAGGAGAAAAGTGTGTAATTGACTCCTAAAAATTGAAAGTCACGATGTTTAAATATAGCTTTGATGCCACATGGTTTATGATTGTCGTGTCTTAAGGAGCTTAGCTTATTTTTGAATTGTAGGTTTCGTCAACACTATTATTTGATTGATCTTTTATTTTAGTATTATGTATTGTAAAACTATTAAATTGGCGAATAAGATTTTATATATATGTGCCTGATGAACTTTCTTTTTTATAATTAATTATGAATTTGTTTTATTATCTTGTCATAAATTATTGATTGTGCCTTGCCAAAAACTTTTGACTTTGCACTTAGAATGAATTTTATGAAAGTTTACTGTAGAGCAACAAACCATTCCATCAGTCAATCCCTATTACTGTATGTATCTACTTATTGTTGCCAACCGTGACCTGCAATAAAATAGCAAAATCATGAAGTCTGTAGCATGTTAAGTACTGTCCTCAAGGATTATTACTTCTTTACCATTGCTTGATTTTGGTACTAAAGTTATACAAGTTGACATTGTGGTTATAATGTCATACGTTTTCTCTGGATGCTAATATTAGAAGGAGACTGCTTTTCCACCTTACTTTGAGACAGTTTGAGAAGAAAGAAAAATCAACCTATTATATATTAAAACTCAACCAAAAAAAACTAGATATCTAGTTGTAGCCTTGAAAGGAGAAAAGTGTGTAATTGACTCCTACAAATCAAAAGCCACGATGTTTAAATATAGCCTTGTTGCCACATGGTTTATGATTGTCATGTCTTAAGGAGCTTAGCTTATTTTTGAATTGTAGGTTTCGTCAATACTATTATTTGATTGATCTTTCATCTTAGTATTATGTATTGTAAAACTATTAAATTGGTGAATAAGACTTTATATATATGTGCCTGATGAACTTTCTTTTTTTATAATTAATTATGAATTTGTTTTATTATCTTGTCATAACTTGTTATTTGTGCCTTGCCAAAAACTTTTGACTTTGCACTTGGAATGGATTGTATGAAAGTTTAGAGCAACAAACCATTCCATCAGTCTATCCCTATTACTTTAAGCATCTACTTATTGTTGTCAACCGTGTCCTGTAATGAAACAACAAAATTGTGAAGTCTGTAGCGTGCTAAGCATTGCCCTCAATGATTATTTCGGTATAAACGAAAATCTCTCAAGGTACAACAGACTCTTCCTATTTGACAGGGATCCAATAACCTAGAAGAAAAGACGAGGAGAGAATAGAAGCAGAGAAGAGAAGGTAAAGAAAAGTGGTGTGTGTAAAACAATAATAAGTGAATAGTATTTATAGAAGACAGAAAAAGCCGTTAGCAGAAGACAAAGTTGCCCGTTGAGAAACAAATATGCTCGTTAGGAAACTAATTTGTACGTTGAAAACAAATCTGCCCGCTAAAAAGACCAAGTCAAATACGCAGATAAGACCAAATCAATTTTGACCTCTTCAAAAAACTCATTTTTTCTAGTAAGCTCAAAAATTAATTAAATATTTGACAAAAAAATTTGAGCCTCATGATATTACGCGCAAGGAGGGAGCAAATCAATGATTTGCACTAGCTACGAGCTTTTAGCCCATTCTAGTGCGTGTGAGCCCACCATAAAATTTATTTCTTATAAAGCTCAAAACACAAGTTGATATATAAACTCTTCCAAAAACTTACTTCCAACTAATGTGAGACTTTATTCCTTTGAAAATATAACACTTCTCACAACACTTATAAACCATCATGCAATTTGTATATCATATCAATTGTCACATGCCAACGATGGGGAATTGTTTTCTCCACAGGCCTTCACATAATTGTGTTATATTTTATTTGATTGATTGCCCTGGCTACCTCTGGTATTAAGGAGAAAGTTTTGGAAAACTCCAATTCTTGATGGTATACCAAATGAATGGCTGTAAATTTCATCTGTTGCATTTTTGTTAAATTAGATTCAAATTATATAAGATAAATAGTCAATAATGGAGGTATAGAATTTATGATTTGGTTTCATATTCATTAGCCTTCAGACTTTTTATTAAGAATATGAATGATTTATATCATTAATTTTTTTAACAGAAATGGGTTATTTAACTTTGATTTCACATGCCTATATTCATTAACCTTTAGAATCGCATGAATCACAATTTGGTTCATGTGATTCGATGCAAGTATTCATCCAATTGATACATATCGCATGAAGCATCATTTTGTGATTGAAATCACATATTGAATCGTCAGAATCGTGTTGGAATCGCATGAATCTTGATTCTACTACAATTCTGGCGATACAGATCCCGGAGGGATAATGGTGTGTTGTGCCAAGTAATTAAAAATATATGTAATAGTACGAGAAAAGATCGTTTTCATGAAAAGTATCTAACATAATTTTATATTACGTGAATGTGAATAGATAATTTTTGAATATAATTAAAATAATTTTAAGAAAAATAATTAAAGACCGATTCAAATTAAATTATCGAAATTAATCAAAAGAACAAACCTTAATCTAAGTTAACATTTATTATTAAAATTTTATAACTGATCATTAATGCAAGTATATATCAATTCACATTTGGAATATTCAATGTTTGGAACTATTTTCTATCTCTCCTTAATTGTATTTAATTAGAAAACAAACGATCTAAATAACCATAATTACTAAATATCCCAAAACAAGCGCTACTTTAATCTTGTAACAACTTTAAGAATTAGAAAGATCGATGAAACTAAACAATACAAACATAAGTGGTTGCATTTAATTTAGTCATGCATTCTTTTTAAGATCTAATAATTTCTGACGCAGCAAATTATTAAATTTTAGTTACTTCACTAAATAGAAGGATTAAATAATTATGAATTTGATGTCTAATTTAGTAATACATTACAACGAATAATAAAATAATAGACCTCCTAGTAATTAAACAAAACAATCATAAAAATAATAACAAAAGAATATTTGATACTTAAAGCATAAATTAAACAATAAAAATAAATTAGATCTCACAGTTTTATTGATTCTTAGATTTCTATTTCTTTCTATTAATAATAAAATTTAGCTTTAGCCACGTAGTATCATTGATGAAAACTTAAAGAAGAGGGGAGAGAGACGTGTGTGAAAATCTGTTCATTACTCTCCATTTATCTATTTTTTATCAACTTTTCAAACCTATTAAATCTCTTATCAAATCTCCTATAAAATCTCTTAATTCTATAAAATCTCATATAAAATCTCTTATCAAATCTTCTATAAAATTTCTTATAAAATCTTCTATAAATATTCTAAATATTATCATAAAATAATAATATTCAAATCTAACTAATTAAAAAATATTAAAAATAAAACAAGATCCTAATATAACTAGAAAAGTGGTGTTTTCAATTAGAATTTTCATGCACAAATATGAAAATTTTCAAAAATACACCACATTAAATTCGTGTACATCCCAAAATGTTAGCAATACGATTGCAACAACTTCAAGCTCAGTTTCGACTTTGGTACAACCAATATCTCTCAAAACTCAACACATGAAAGTTGTAGATTTTTTTTTTTAATTTTTTTATAACATCTTGAATAATCTCAATTGAAATTTGGATGAGAGAATTGTGCTCAAATTACGAAATGATATCTAAATTTTCTACAATCGTCTAACACTACAAGAAAAAAGGAGATTTGCGAAGGATAACCACGCATGACACTAAAAATCCGCCGAAATTAATAATTTGCGGCGGATTTATGGCAGATTCGTCCATTAAATATGGTGGACGCAAAATAGTTTGCGGCGGATTTTTATTTCGCAAAGAAATTTGCGGTGATTTTTCCGCCGCAAATCAAAAACTCTCCGGTGACATGTCAAGCATAGTTTTATACTAATTTGCGGCGGATTTTTCCTCCGATAATTTGCGGCGGATTTTTCCGCCGGTAATATGCGGTGGATTTTTTCGCCGGTAATTTGCGGCGAATTTTTCCGCAGCTAATTTATGGCATTTTTTCATAATTTGCGGCGGATTTTGCGGCGGATTTTTCTGCCGCTAATTTTGCTGACTAATTTTTTTCGCCGCTAATTTGATGAATTTTGCGGATTTTTCCCCCCAAAAATCTACCCAAATTTGCGGCTGATATTTCCATAAAATCCATCGCAAATTTTTTTGAATATTAAAAAAAATTAAATTGAATATTCAAAATCCACAATATAAAATAAACATTTAATCAACCTGTCAGAATCCACACATACATGAATTTTAACCTGTCAATGCATTTAATCAATCCATAAGACAAACATAAGAAATCGCATACAAAGTTTATTCAAATACAAAGTTTAATAATCCTCATTATCATTGTCATCTTCATCATGATCATCTTCATTATTCGATTATCTTCTTCGTTAGTTGTAGTTGTTGGCTTGGTTGAGTGCCAAACTTTGTACATATGATTTCACTCCTTAATCATTTGGTTCTGTTGATGTTGGTATTGTTCAAATCGCATTTTCACTCGCCTCACGTTGTTGGCTTTGCTTTCTTTGCTCCATTTGCTTTGTTGAATCTCTTTGAACACGATCCAACATCTCCTGGCCGCACTCCTTAACCTGGTTAATATATGTAAACATAAATTCATCAATTCATTTCACGAATAATGAATTAACCAAAAATACGAAAAATAAAATGATTGACTACATCTATCAAAATACAAAAATCAATTAATACAAAATATTACAACTATTACTTAACTTGATTAATAACGTGCTTGTCAGAACTTGAGTCGACATAGGCCTTGAGGAAGATGAATCTCCATGATCATAAATAGATGCTTGAGAACCAAGGCCATAAACACGACCCTTCTTAGGACCGCCACGGTTTTAATCCAAAGCTCTCGACCGGTCATTTGTATACCCGATATGGCCCTTCTTCATTTGAGCAATGGAGAAGATTGTTCGAGATTCCTTTGTTTTGAATTCCTCCTAAGGATTAAAAAATTCTTATGGTTATTGTTATAACATGATTGTAATATTAAAGGCAATAATTTCTAAAGAAAGACTAACATATAAATCCTTAGCTTTTGTAGAAACCCATGCAGGACGGTCTTCTTTCCTCAAATGTACATGACGAAACATCTCATCAACTGTGGGCTCTCTACCCAAAGTCTTAGCCTGTAATAATGAGAAAAAAATTAATAACAAAATAATAAAACATATTGCTTTCTCCACTTGCGATAATAGTTACCAATTTCTGCGCATGGGTGCCTGTAGAAATGCAACCACCAAAGTGTGCAAGCATCCACCAAAGGTCGAAGCACGATTCATCTTTGCTTGTTGACATTTCTCCTTATACATGCTACTAGCCCAATGCCCGCATAAGTCTTCCCATATGCCTTCTCCAATCCAAAAAGGTCTTTCATTTAAGTTGCGTGCTTTGACAAAACACGATAACATCTCTTTGAACTACGACTATTATATGCCTTCCGCATATGGTTTTGATGTTGAGGCATCCACCAAACATAACCCTTCAAAAAAATTATGTAAATAACATTAAAGTTTAAAAAAATTGCACTATTATAAGACAAACAAACATAATTATGAGGAATAAAAATTGATACATACTTGAAACTCTCGAAACCACATTTCTCTAGTATCCTTGGGTATTTCTAACCAAGATGTCCAAGGTTGATTATACCTAGATCGTATAATCTTTGTTATGGCATCGGCAGCAGGTTTAGATGGCAGAAATCTACGAAACAACTTAAAAAAGGAAATGTAAAAATTCTCAACAAAAAATTTGAATGTACATTAACTATAAATGAATAACAAATAGTTGTCCACATACCCAAAGTCACCATCTGGCTCAACAAACGTCTTATTGCTTTGATTTGTTACTTCCACATTAGAATCACGGGTATCCGTACTCACTTACTCGGTGACGGCCAATAGTAGGTGACCCTGAATCATATATTGTACCATTAGGTGTATGGGAAGTTGGTGACGAAAAGTCCAGGTGTATGTATCATAACGTACTCGACAGATGGTGGTCGATGCAAACCCGTTATGGGTGATATCGTAACAGAGGGTGGAGATGATCCCGACGATTGCCCCATAGGTGGCCTCCCTAAATTGATTCGAAGACGTCGAAGTTGTTGTTTCTCCTTCTCCTTCCCTTTCCCTTATCTCCTCGTGACGATGACATCTACACAATTAATAAAAATATAATGTAAAATATAATTCAAGCACGACACAAAAATGTATAACTAGTAACTACAACATCTTAATATAATTTTATACTCACAGTTATGAGGAAACATTGTCCTCATCACTATTTGTTTCATATTCATTATTAGAGGAAGATGTTTCATCATCATCATCATTAAAACTTTCTTCTTCTTCATCATTTTCATTTTTAATCTACTAGAACCAACATCTTGAACTACATCAAAAACCTCATTAGTGTCTCGCATAAGTTATCAATGAGATCCACATCAACAATTGGATCCACAGGATTCATATCATCATCTTGGAATGCAAATTCTTGGGCACTTTCAATTTCAACTCGACCTCTTGCCTTGGTCTTTATTACCACCCACCATTGGACCTTATCCTTCACACCTAATTGTTCCTTCACTTAAGTAATGGGAAGATCGACATGCATAATTCACAAACTCTTCAACTCCACATACAAATTCTTGTTTAAGTCCTCTACGACCCGAATAAGTCCTATTATACATCCATCTACGATTTTCTGGAACTACCATTTTCTGCAATGATAATTTTACACTTAAATCAAAATACAAAAATGCAAAATGCACAACATATGTTACATAATTAATATATTCTAAAACTATACATGTATAAATATTTCAATCCAAACAACTAGTATTCTCCACTAATGTGGCCAATTTAGAAAGCCAAAAATGCAAAAGTGTTCTCCAATAAAAGTCCAAATCCTATGCATACATTATACCAAGCCTAACTTTTAACAAAAGACTAAGCAAAAGCAATGCAGGTTAATTAACACCAATCAAAAAGAAGAAAGGGTGAATCAAAGAGTAGATCAAACCTGTTGAGATCACACACCACACCAGGTTGGAGATCTCCTCCTCAAGGTGTCACAAAATGCAACGTGATGCTAGCTTTAACAAAAACACAAACCGGATTTATACAAAGTCTTCAATGCCTTCTTTCGCTCCCCGCTTTGATCATATACTTGGATTTACCATGAAAATCAGAAGTTGGGGTGAGAATTTAAAATTCTCAATAATAGATTTATACAACATAATCTCATAATAAATCCAATTACTGTATATAAAACAAGTTACTTAATTATTAAATAGAAAAGTGACATAAGTCAAAACAATTCATCAATTAATCTTTAAACTTATCTATTAGGATAACAATTGATTTATATGCATCACGAATACACTTTATTAAACACTCTTACTAAGGTCTCATCACACTTATAAATGCATACAAGAAAGGTCCCCACAATTAGGAAAGCTAGTTTTTCCAAAACAACATTTTGACATTTTTCTCAATTTCAACCCTTGACCTTTGCTCAAAAATGAGCATAACTTGAGCTACGTATGTCGAAATGAGGTGAATTAGGTGTCCTTGGAAAGCTAAGAGAAAGAGCTATAACTTTCATGAAGAGCACAAAAGCTAATTCTTATTATATCTTAAGACACGACCATTGTGTTGTTTGACACGGGGTGGGCCGTGTCCTACTCTACTTCGCACTTTTCCACTATATTTGCACCGGAGGGGACACGGCCCACCCCGTGTATTCGGACACGGCCGTGTTACTTGGACAGAGTCGTGCGTAGCAGAACCGTCATTACGGTTCCATTAAAATCTTGGATTTTGGCCACTCCAATCCAGGTTTCAGGAGAGTTTAAGTCCCAAACAAGTTCACAAACATGAAGGGAACATAAAACACTAAAAGATTTCACTAAAAATAGATCAAAACACTACAAATCTCATCCTTGGTTATTGAAAACCTAAAACTCCAAATTCTCATTTCAAATGGAAATCAAGGTATACAAGTAATGAAAAAGCGTTTCTCATGCCTCTAGAAACCAAATCATGTTATTATCAAGTTTTCTAACAAGATTCAAGCCAAAACAAGTAAAAACAACTCAAAACCCCAATTCACACATCAAGTCACAACTCAAAAACAAGATGAAAAGAATAGGAAAATGAGTCAAGAACAAGGTTTTCCCCTACCTCAAGGTCTTGAAATGACGAAGGTTGCTTTCATGGAAGCTCTTGTCTTGAAAGGGGAAGTGAGAAAGGAGAAGGGAGAGAGGAATAGAGAAAGAATGCCGAAAAAATGAAAATGGGAGAAGGAAGAAGATGAAGTAGATTTAATTTTGGGCGGATTTTTTGCGGCGAAAAAATCTGCGCAAATGTATTTTTGAATCATGCATAATTTGCTGCGGATTTTTCCGCCGCAAAATATTTTAATATTTTATTTAGAATTTTTTATTATACGTATCAATTTTTATGCGGATTTTTCCGTCATAAATTGAAATTTAGATTTGCTGATTTTACATGCCGGATTTTTAAATATTTTTTAAAATTTTTATTTTATTGAATTAATTATTATGAATTTGCGACGGATTTATCCACCGCAAAAATTTTTTTATCCGAAAAAATTATATTTTACTCTAGAAAAGACATCGAGATTTCGACGGATATTTCCATTGCAATATTTTTTTTTGGTGAAAAAAAATCTGTAAAATCCGTCAAAATTTATCCGTCGCAACATCCGCCGCAAATGTTTTTTATTTTTATTTTTAAATTTAAAAATAAATTTCTATTTTATTTAATAATTTGCGGCGAAAATATCCGCAAAACTTTTTTCATAAAAAAAAAACTTTTTTGTGATTTATTTAAATTTAAAAAAAAATTGGGAGGAAAAATCACGCAAATGGATCCGTCAAAATCCGCATAAATTTGAGACGGATTATAATCCGCCGCAAATATGCCTCCATTTGCGGCGGATTCGAATCCGCCGCAAAAAATTCACCGCAAAAACGTGTTTTTCTAGTAGTGTAATTAGTTTCATTTTATACTTAATATCACCACTTTATCCTAAACCAAAATATAAGAATAATGAAAGATTAAATAAGTATAAAAAAACTAAACTTTAAAAAAAATTATATGACATTTTACATTGTCATCAGATAACGAGCAAAACAACCACTGTGGGGTGACGGACCAAGGCAGTGATGGCTGGGTGTGGCTGAAATCTCATTGGCAAAGAGTTCTGTGAAAACGATAGCTGGAAATGAGCTTAGACGCGTCGTCATTCGCCGATCAAGGTGTAGGGGCGCATGGCTACTCCAACGACGATGAGCCTTGGTGGTCGGACAGTTTTGGAACAGACAATGGGAGTGGTGGGGTCCGTGAGAGGTGAAACACCTTCAAATTTCTGAATCTGAGATGAACAGTGGCACCACACAAGGGAGAAACAGAAGAGGCAGTGGCTAAAACAATTAGGTTTTTCTTGCTAGGTTTTAAAAATTAGAAAGAGAAGAGGAAGGAGAAATTCTAATAATTAATGTACATAGAAAATAAGGAAATTAATTTGCACAGAAAAAGAAATAAAAATAAAAAGAAATTAATGTGCATAGAAAAGGAAATAAAAAATAAAGAAATAAAAATATAAGGAAATTAATGTATATTGAAAAGGAAATAAAAATATTTAAGGAAATTAATATTCATAAAAAAAATAAGAAAATTATTTATTTTTATAGTTTTATATGTGAAAGATATATTATGTATTATTTTTAATAATTAATTATGTACTTTACAATTCATAATATGTTTCAATTCACGATTTGAAAAATAAACATTTCGATTACTGATATTATTTCCGATTTGATAACGATGCTTATGATGTTAATTATGATCGTAAATTTGATTCTACCTGAAACCGATTTAACAACAAAATAAAATAAAAAATTAGGAACTTTATAAATAAGGAAACTAGAGATCGAGAATTGAAAGAGACTGAAAACATGATTATTGATTACCCAACTTTGGGGGGAATGAAAACAGTGAGCTTAATCCTATGACTCACAAGTGGCAATATGAAAGAAAAGAGAGGAATCTTCCAAGGTATATCGTATCGTATGGCATACTTGGGGTGGCAATTGGCATGCAGACAAATGAATGGAAATGTTAATAAGGGCACGTGTTTAATAGATGAAGTTGGAGAGAAAGAGAATGGGTGTGGGTGGGTGGCACTATCAGTCACAGTGAGCAGCCAGGGAAGCGAGACTTATAGGTATCATTACAAAACATTAAACCATATGTCCAAATCCTACCTGCCTTTAACTGCAATGCATGAACGTGGACGCCCCTTCGCTTCCATACAATCAGTTTTCACTAACAAGTAACAACTTAACAAGTAAACAACACAACAAACCAAGTTGAGAATGAGTCAATGAGTCATCGTGCCTAACCTCATCATTCTTGTTTTTATTTGGATATTTTGTAGCTGGATACATGCACTCCAGTACTTGCGGCTAAAGTTAGATTTCAATAATTGATTCCTTTCAAATAAATAAATAAGTCTATACCACATCCACTTGACTCTGAAATTGAGAGTTCTTCTTTTCTTTTCAACTACATTTTGCTTGTACACGTAAATTTAAGAATTAAATAAAAAAATATATTTTAAATAAAAATAATTTTATTAAATAAAATATATGTAATAATTTATAAAGAAAAAAAATATTTATAAGTTTAATTTAAAAATATATAATATTTTCATGAATAAATTTCATTTTAATATAAATATTAAAGAAATTAAATATAAAATATTATAAAACAATTTATATGTTTAAAAATATTTATAATATAAAAATATTTATCTTTTAAATACATAATTTAATTCAATAATTTTACAAAAATATATTTCAATAAATTAATTTTACTAAAAATTACATATAAATTAATTTAATTTAAATTCATATAACTTAAAAAATAAAGTCAAGTGATATGCAATTTAAAATTCAGTCAAAAATACACTTAAGAAGAGAAGTTCATGTATTCTATATTTGATTAAATGTCTCATATGATAGGTTTATGACTTATTTTATTAGTTTAATAAATAATTAAATTAAGTTAATGGACTAAATTCTATTGATAAAAGAGAAATGATAATTTTGCAATTATAATAATTATTAACTTGATGAAAGTTAGCAGTATTTAAGAAATAATTTTTGCATAAAACTCAATGTCTGCTCTTGATCGTCAGAGTTTCTTCTTCCATCACAATCACTAAAATAGAATAAATATAAAAAAAAAGACAAAGGAATAGAAAGTGAGTTTTAAGATCTTTCTAATACTATTAAAATACAGTTTACTATTATTCATAGATACATGTTAATATCTTCATACTTTATTATTTATGAGAATCATAAATTTAAGATTCTTATGTTTTAATAGTAATTTTTTATATTATGATTTTAAAAAAGATTACAAATTAACATGTAGTATAAGAATAAAGTTATAGAATTTATGATTTTATATGATGACTATTTTTCTTAATTTATATGAATCTTAATTATAAAATTTAAATATTTTTATTATGTTATTTTACTGTATTATATGAATTAATTTTATGACATATTATTAACTCTAATTTATAAATACCAAACTTAATTATATACTGATTATAACATATCTTGCGATACATGGAATTACAATTCATCTTTTTCGTCCACATGGAATTGCACTGTATGTTGAATGAACGTGGCTTATTAATTCGTCTTTCATAACGTGAATGTTAATTCGTCTTGTGAATAAACGTGGCTTGAATAAAAATAATAATAATTAAAGGTTGGATCACGAGGGCGTAAGCAAAGTCGCCATGTGACGGTAACTGATTTGATAAAGGCCAAATTCATTAGCCATATTATTTACATGTCACGTCATTTTATTCATGGGTTTTCTGTATATTGTTTTCAGTATTTGAGTGTTTGCAGCTATGATGTACGTACATTCTGATTAAGGTGTTATATATATCTTAGATATATAAAAATATAAATATTTTTATTATGTTATTTTTAAAAAAAATTATTTTTTCGTTTAATTATATGAATTTGAATTTTAAACACATATTGATTAACACGAATTTTATTAATTTTTTTAAAAAAAAAAAAGAAGCTTAATAACTAACGTTCATTAAAAGTGATGAATTCACTAAACTCACATAACTGACGCCTCGTGCTTACTATTTTCATATACCATTATTTTAAGTTTTATCTTTTTCGTCCACATGGTTTTATCTTTTCATTTTTCATTGCACCGTCACTGTATGTTGAATGAACGTGGCTTATTAATTTTTTTTCATAACGTGAATTAGTTAATTCGGAGTGAATTAGTTTACGTGAGATTTTTTAATTATGTCAATAAAATTATGTTTATATTTTTTAAGAGGAGCTTGATAGCAATATTTAGGCGTATATTAAAATATTATAAATCTTCAAGCCATAAAAACGATATTAATGAATATGATTTTTTTTTCTAAAATTTTGAAATTATATATATATATATATATATATATATATATATATATATATATATCATGTCACGTCATTTTATTTATGGTTTATCAAATTTCAAATTCAAGTATATTGTTTTCAGTATTTGAGTGTTTGCAATATTTGTAAACTATTATGCGACTTGACGTTAACGACTTTAAATTTTATTATTTTTTAAAAAAATGTAGTATTTAATTTTATGTATAATATTATTAATTTAGAATCATATTATGTGAGATTTATTAATTATTAAAATAGTTAAAGTTTTAAGTTGATTTAATTTTAAATTATATGAAAATTATTTTTTTAATTACTCAGAATGATTGTTGTGAATGATATGATGACTATTTGTGTATGGGTAAATTGAAGTTTATTGTTATAAGACATTTATAGATCGCCCAAAGGTTGATTAGATGTCCTTATAATAAATAGATATAATTATTGGTAGTGTAAGTGCATTATTAATTTTATTTATATATTCAAAGATAATAAATATTTCTAATTAATGCATATATCGTTGTCAAATTATGTAAATTTTATTAGCATCATTATATTGAATATGATATATTGATGGATCACACAAAGGAGAACATTGATATACATTGAATGCTTAAGTGATTTGTTGTCTGAATATATATAGTATGTTAATTTATGACTCAAAGTATTAATGTCAGACATATGATCATTGCAGTACTTATTGTTATGCATTCACATTTCTCATCTGTTGCAATTTTTAATAAACTTAATTTCTCATAATGGAATAAACAAATCTAGTTTTACCTTAGGGAAATAGATTTGAATTTGATTCTTCGAGTAGAGAAACCATATGCTATTACTGTTTTAAGCACTGATGAAGAAAAAGTTCATTCTAAAAACTACGAAAGATCAAACATATTGAGTTTCATGTACATGCGGATGAGTATAACTAGCAATATTAAGTCAGCTCTTCCTAAAACTGAGAATGCTAAAGAAATGATAAGTTTGTGGAAGAACACTCACAAACAGCTGACAAGTCTCTTGCTGAGACATTAATAAGTTCTTTAATCATCATGAAATTTAATGGTTCTCGTACTACGCATGAGCACGTCATTGAAATGACAAACATTGTTGCAAGACTTAAGTCATTAGGAATGGAAGTAGATGAGAATTTGCTTGTGCAGTTCATTTTGAACTTATTACTGCTTGAAGATGATCCATTCCAAATGAACTATAATATCATGAAAGACAAATAAAATGTGCATGAATTGCACAGTATGTTAGTTCATGGAGAAATCAGACTTAAGAATCAAGGAAATCACTTTATCCATTATGTGAACCATAAAAAAGCTGGAAAGAAAGCTGAAAAGAAACATGGAAAGAGAAAAATACCATTAAAAATTGATGAGTCATCTGTCAAAATCTAGAATAAAGAATCAAACAATAATAAATGTCATTTCTGTAGGAAATCTGGACATTTCTAGAATGATTGCCCAATGCATAAAGCTTGGTTCGAAAAGAAAGGTAAGTTTAATGCTTATGTATGTTTCAAATCGAATTTAACTGAAGTTCTCCATTATACTTGGTGGATTGATTCTAGATGTACAACTTATGTTTCTAATACGATACAGGGATTCCTTACAATCCAAACCATAAGCCCAAATGAGAAGTTCGTCTTCATGGGAAATAGAGTGAAAGTTCCAGTGGAAGGTGTTGGGACTTAATGTTTAATCTTAGACACTGGACATTACTTAGATTTATTTGAAACTTTTTATGTACCTAGTATATTTATAAGAATTTAATTTCTTTGTCTAAACTTGATGTTGCTGTATACTCTTTTAGGTTTGGTAATTGATGTTTTAGTTTGTATAAGCATACCTATATATTTGGTTTTGGTATACTTTATGATGATTTATATAAAATGAATCTTGATAATTTATATACTAAAACTCTTATGACCTTGCATCATAATGTTGACACTAAATATAGTTTAGTGAATGAACGTTCTGCTTAGTTGTGGCATAAACGTTTGGTTCACATTTCCAAAAAAAGAATGAAAAGGTTGGTAAAGAATGATAATATTCCAGATTTAGATTTTATTGACTTTAATATTTGTAGAGATTGCATTAAAGGAAAACAAATAAAATACACAAAGAAATGTGCCACAAGAAACACTCAGCTTCTTGACATTATACACACCAATATATGTTGACCATTTGATGTCAGTTCTTTCGGTAAAGAAAATGACTTTATCACCTTTATTGACGATTATTCATGTTACGGATATGTCTATTTACTGTATGAGAAATCTCAAGCAGTGTATGCCTTGAAAATTTATGTAAATGAAGTTGAAAGGAAATTTGACAGAAAGGTGAAAATCATAAGGTCAGATAGAGATGGTGAGTATTATGGAAGATTTGATGAAACTGGACAACACCCAAGTCCATTTGCTAAGTTCCTAGAAAAGCATAGTATATGTGTTCAAATCACAATGTCAGATACATCACAACAAAATAGTGTATCAAAAAGGTGTAATCGAACCTTAATGGATATGGTTAGGAGCATGTTAAGTAACACGTCTTTACCCTTGTTATTGTGGATGTATGCTTTAAAAATTGTTGTGTATTTGTTGAATACGATTCCTAGTAAGGTAGTTCCTAAGACACCTTTTAAACTATGGACAGGTAGGAAACCTAATTTAAGTCACCTACATGTTTGGGGATGTTAAGTAGAAATAAGAATTTATAATCCACATGAAAAGAAATTGGATGCAAGAATAATCAGTAAATACTTCATTGGTTATGCAGAAAAGTCTAAAGGGTATAGATTTTGTTGTCCTACCCATAGTACAAGAATTGTTGAAACTGAAAATGTTTGGTTCATTGAGAATGGTGAGACTAGTGGGAGTGAAGCTTTACGAAATGTGGAAATTATAGAAGTTAGAGTACAAGTTCCTTTGACTTGTGCTCCTACTTATGAATTTGTTGTTCCTCATGTTGTTGAACCACATAACAATAAAAAAGAACAACAAATCAATGATTTTAAGGTTAACAATGAACTTATAGTAGAACAACCACAAGAAATAACATTAAGAAGATCCCAAAGAAAAAAGAGATTTGCTATTCAGAATGACTATGTGGTGTATCAACAAAAGTCAGAAAATGACTTAGGAATTAATGACAATGATCTAGTTTCGTTTTCACGAGTCATTAATAGTGATAATGCTGATAAATAGTTAGATGCCATGAAAAATGAGCTTAAATTAATAGAACATAATGGTGTATGAGACCTTGTAGAATTACTTGAAGGGTGAAGAGAGTTGGGTGTAAATGAGTCTTTAAGACTAAGCGTGACTCTCATGGCAACCTTGAATGCTGCAAATCCCGTGTTGTTGTCAAATGTTTTACTCAAAAGGATGACATTGATTATAAGAAAACATTCTCACTAGTTTTCAAGAAAGATTCTTTCAGAATTATCATGACATTAGTAGCTCATTATGATCTAGAGATGCATCAAATGGATGTGAAAATTGCCTTTCTTAATGAGAAATTAGAGGAAAATGTTTATATGGATCAATAAATGAGATTATCAGTTGAGGGGAAAGAACACATGATGTGTAAACTTAAGAAATCAATATATGGACTTAAGCAAGCTACCCAGAAATGGTATCTCAAGTTCAATGATACTATTATATCCTTCGGATTTAAGAAAAATATTGTTGATCGGTGTATATATTTGAAGGTCAGTAGGAGTAAGTTTATCTTTCTGATTCTGTATATTGATGACATCTTGCTTGCAACTAATGATCTTGGTCTATTAAGTGAGACTAAGAAGTTTCTCTTTAATAACTTAGAAATAAAAGATATGGGAGAGGTAAGCTATGTGATTGGAATAAAAATATTTCATAATTGATCACAAGGATTGTTAGGCTTGTCTCAGAAATATATATCAATAAAGTTTTAAAGAGATTTAGAATGGAAAAATGTTCGGCATCACTCGTTCCAATTCAAAAAGTGGACAAATTTAATGTTATGGCATGTTTTGAGGTCATTGTTAATGAATTATGGTTCCAGAATTTTATTTAGGACTTGGAATTGTCAACAGTATTACCAAGTCGCTAAAGTTTATTACTTGTAGCAATCTTCTTTCTTAAAAACGACAAGTATTTTAAAGGTGTTAAACATATGGAATTGAAATATTTTGTTGTTAAAGAAGAATTTTAGAAACATAGACTGTCAATAAAGCACATTAGCACCAACTTTATGATTGTTGACCATTTGACAAAAGGGTTACTGCCCAAAACATTTAGTGGACATATTGAAAGTATGAGCATTATTGTATATTATATTAATGATTATGTTTTATGTACTTTGCACGTTGAGCTCATGAATGAATTTGTTACTATCTTACTTGTTTTTTGAGTTTGTATACATGATTGAATAGGAATAATGATAATATGTTCTGTCTTTATTAAAGACATTATTGTTGGACCAATTATGTGCTTCCCATTTATAGGCTATGTCAATGATAAGACTAACTCTATAGTATATGGAAATGACTATGTCAATTAAATGATATACGACCGTTATGACTCATGTTATTTTTATTCTTAGTCATGATGAATGATGTATCTAAGGTAAAGAAAAGTTTGACTATATATATGAATTCATATTATGTTTTGACAGACTTATCAAATTATAAAGAAGGTAATTTCACATGAGCTAAGTGAGAGAATGTTAGATTAAATGTCTCATGTGATGGGCTTGTGACTTATTTTATTAGTTTAATAAGTAATTAAATTAAGTTAATGGATTAAACTCTTATTGGGTAAAAGGAAAAAGGTAGCTTTACAATTATAGTAACTGTCAACTTAATGAAAGATAACAGTATTTAGGAAACAATTTCTACATAAAACTAAGGTATGTTCCAGATCATCAGGGTTTTTTCTTCTCTGTCACCATCACTAAAGTAGAAGAAATGTAAAGAAAAAATGCAAAAGAATATAAAGTGAGTTTTGAGGTATCTCTAACACTGTTGGAATACAGTTTACTCTTATTCATGAAAAAAAAGTTAGTGTATTCATACTTTCTTGTTTGTGGGAATCATGAATTCTAATATCATTATGTTTTAAAAGTAGTTTTCTATATTAAGATTCTTAGGAAACCTACAAATTAACACCCTAAGTAAGTATAGTCTCAAAACTAAAATGTGTGACGAAATCTTATAAAATCAAAAAAGAAAATGTTCACGTAAACTTTCATTTTTTGTTAGTTTAATTTTTATCTTTTTTTTTCATTTCATTTGTATTTTTTGTTCTTTCTTTGTCTATGTAATTTTAATATTATTATTCTATTTTTAAGGAGTTTACATCAACATTTTAGCTTATTAAGTTTTTAGTATTTGAATAAGTGTCATAAACGTATGCAGACTTGTCAGTGTTGTATTGAAAAAATGACAAGATTTTCCTCTTTTTGGGGATGGAAGAAGTTTTTTAATCTTATAAAACATTTTGATTATTATTTTTTACTTATTTGAGAAGTTGTAATTTTTTTTCTTATTTACTTTTGTTTTTATTATTTCGTTATTGAATTTTATTTTTTTAATTATTATTTGATTTTTGTGTATGTGACATTTTTTTACTACATTTCTCATGTTGCCACATTAAATCACATATAGCAGAAAATGACCACATAAAATGACATATGACAAAATATTAATTACTTTACTTGTCACATGTCAAGGAAGTAATATAATTACTTGTTAACTTGGATGACATATTACTAAATTTGAAGTCATATGTTCCCGATTAAGTCATGACTTATTTAATGAGACCAATATGAGATTTAGACAAAATATACAAATTTAAATATTATGAATATTTAGGTCATAACATTTTAAAAGTAGAAAACTAAAACTAATATATATTTTACAATAGATCAATGCTACTTAGTCAGGTTTGACACTGTAGTCCAAGTTACTAAATAACGACACAAGGTTTTATTTTCCCAAAATAAAAAATCATCATGTAATTATTATAGTGAAAGTCATAATAGTTTATTCAAAAATCCTTACTTAAAAACTCCCAAGCAAAAAGATATTCCCTTTAAAATATATATTTCCACAAAAAAATATCAATGTGAAAATATTATCATATCATGCATAAGATATTAATTTAAATCAAAGTATTTTTTAATTTATCCTTAATTTTAAAAAAGATTCCAAGTCTTAAAAATATTTATTTTTAAAATATATTTAAGTTCTCTATTTCATCAACAATAAGATACATTTCAATTAATTTTACTGTGCTTTTTTAAGTAAATTTTTAATCTCAAGGATATATATATATATATATATATATATATATATATATATATATATATATATATATATATATATATTATACTGTATAGATGTAAAAAATAAAAAAAAAATTATTTTAGTTTCATATTAGTAAATTATGTCTTAATTAAATATTATAAAAAATATTATTATATGAATATTTTTATTAATTTTAATTTTATAAATAATTTTTTTAATATTTTAGATCATACCTTTAAATAATAAAATTATAATTGAATTAGAATTACAATTTCTTATCTTAATTCTTTGACAACCCCAAACATATCAATTCTAAGATTTTTGACAAATCTAAAAAAAGAAAAATCATTTAAATTAAAATTCATTTTCAATTCATTTTGCTTGCTAAATGGTTTTGTAATGATTTCCTTATGATGTCTTTGATATGAATTCTATCATCTTGTATACAATAGCCATTTTGGCAATGATTTGAGTTATAAATGCATCCTTTAAATGCATCCTTGATTTGGGTTCCTCTTTTCTTCAAAAAATGAAGAAATTTATGTTGCTTGCATTGTTTGATATTTAGATTCAAGTTGTGTGACTTAATGTTCACAAGTGAATTGGTTTTTGATCATTTAGAAAAGTCATTATTACTTGTCATCACTTTGAGATAATGAAGGAACATTAGTTTGGACCATTACACTACACATTGTTGCTTCTTCATATGTCATTCTTGTGATTTTGTTTCTATCATGCGAAATGTTCTAACCTTACTTGTTTAATAGGATAATTTGTGGTTACATCCCAAGTGTTTATCATGGACTTTCTTGAAGCTATGTAATGGAAACTTTAATTTTGTATATATTTCATATTTTCATAAATATATTTGTTGGAGATCCTTTTTGCTTTATCCTACCTAGGTAAATTTTATGATTTGGTTTCCAGATGTTGTATAGGCGAACATCCTTGTGGTTATATCATTTATTACTCTATGGTAATATATATTATGTTTTGTAATTTTAATAGTTATTTTGTAGTTATACAATTAAATTGATAAATATGAAATTAATATAAAAAAAAAATATAAGTCACTTTTTTTTTATAAATATATTTGATATTAATTTCATTATAAAAATATATATATAAAAATCTAATATTTTTAAAAAATCTTTCACAGTGACAATAATCGTGAGAAAATTTTTTACTAGTCTAAACACTTATCTCAACAACATTCTTTTGGCAGCGTGAAAATATTACCTATTGCGATGACAATTGTTTATGGAACAACTTAGGTTGTTTATGGTAGTGATAATAGTTGCTAAAATTGAATATATCCTCAATCTTCATGGTTTAAATGATAACCTTAATAAAATATCTGTTAAAATGACTACTTATGATAGTACTTTTATCGTTGGGACATATTTGTCTTCTTGAATCACGAAATGTCATCGATTCTAAAATGTAGATTTTGCCTGGCTTCAGAAAGAACTCTTGTAAATTTTTTTGCAATAGGACTTATGCCGGCGATATGCTGTGACATTTTTGTTGTTGGGGAAAATTTTCAAAGACACGAAATTTTGATAAACTTTTGTTGTTGAACAACCTACACCTTATTTTTTATATGTGACAAAATTATCAAGGTGTATATGTTTTAATTATTCTAAATTGTCATTCTAATAAAATATATAATTTTTTATTGTGATAACACACAAGATTTTCAAGTCATATATATTTATTTTTATATTATTATATTATTATTATATTATATTGATTTTAAGGCAAAGTTTTTTAAAGGGAGAGAACTAAGCGATGTAAAAACGCTGCTTCTAGAAAAAATTCACAAGGCATTACACTGGGATATTGCAATTCTTTTTTCAGTCATAAGATGTTGCTGGCTTGGCTTACAAAGGAAAATATCCATAAGCATTAAATAATAACAAAATTTTATTTCAAAATAATTTTTTTTAAAATTAGTTTGATATTTCTAAAATCAATAATGATGTAATTTGTCACAAAAATTTCGTGAAATACACTATCAATGAGGCAGCAGTACTATATCACATCCCTCTTAATTTTTTCACTTAAAAAAAGGAAAAAAAATCATTTAAATTTAAGCGAACTCATTTGCAACCATTTATTGCGAAATGGTTTTGTACTAGTTATCATATTAATAAAATTAAAAATGAAAACTTACTGATAATACTTGTATATAAAAATTAATTCCTAAGTTTACTGCCATTATTTTTGGTAAAGACACTTAACTACCGCTTCCAATGAAATGGTTGTTTGGGCCATGAGTGATACAACCTATAGAAAATAATCCATTTACTCAATTTTTCAGGTGGGTTTTTTCCGTTCTCGATTCTAGGTCTCTGGACTAGTCCATGACACACAAGTTGGGCCAGTGGTCCTCTTACGTCTCAAATATTTTAATTTCAAAACTGATATATAACAAATGACCAAAAAAAAAAACTGATATAATAAATTAAGGGCTCACACTGGTACTCGCGGTCCTGGAGAAAGAAATTTTAGATCCTTTTTTCTTTATCCTACCTAGGGTGACGTTAGATTTGATAAGTGTTGTAAGGCAGAAGTATGTGTACTTTGCCTATGATATGGAGTTTCTGTTGTACTTACTGGACTTGGCCCTTTTCAATCTAATGGATCAGATTTTCAGTCTAAAAAAAAAAAATCCCCTTGACACTGCTTGTTTGCTAAAAGTTAAGGGACATTACAAACCATACAGAGTGCTGGAGTACAATCCCCAGCAATGCTCGTCCCTTTCCACGCCTCATTCCCCTCTTTCATTCCCATGAGACTTCCTGTCGACACCCTTTGGGCCCACCCCACTGGTGGATCCTCCCTTGGATAAAAAATAAAAAAATTATCCTCAATCTTCATGGTTTATTATATGCCCTTAATAAAATAGCTGTTAATTGATACTTGATTGTACTTGGTAGATGATCATATTTGCCTTCTTGAATCACGAAATGTCATCGATTCTATATGCACTATGTAGATTTTGCCTGGCTCCAGAAAGAACTCTTGGATCTTATTTGAGGTGTCTTTTATACTTACGGTTTCTTTTAATTTTCAGAGGGGAAATTGTGATAAATGGGTTGAAATACTTTATTTTTTCCTAATAAAGTATAAGGTGTAGTTTGTTTTTTACCTGATTGGCATTCTAATGTTCTAATTGCATTTGGGATATGTGTCCCATTGTCCTCAAATGAAATTAAACCAATTGTATAAATAATTTCTTAGTGAAGGATATTTTGGGGAAGTCCTGGCCGACATCATTACCATAATGAGATAAAAATAAGAATCAAATATACCAAGTCTTCTCTAAAACCTTTGATCCTAGAGAAATTATACGATGTAAGAGAAATCTCTTACTCCAAGAAAAACAAAAACAAGAAAAAGATATGAGATTAGAGAAGGGAGAAAGGAGGAAAGTAAACAATGGGGAAGCTGCATACTGCTTTTGCTGATCAATAGACAACAGTGATGCGTGCACTTTTTTCTCCCATATTTCAGCTAGGAGAGCCCTCTATGAGACTATGGGAATCAATTATATCTAATTGCATGGCCTCCTCGTCAAATTTGTAAACAAACAGGTTGAAATATAGGATCATGAATGATTCTTTTGTTTAGGCGAATTACAGGTAGCTGAACAGGTGAAGGATCCTCTAGGCTAAATAGTACTGTTGTGTTAATTGTTGTTCCGGAATGGTTTTTGAGATAGTTATAGGTGAAGAGATTGTGAGTTCATAAACTTATTGAGACATATATAAAATAGGAACTCTGACTCTATTGGCCTGAAAGAGAACGAATGAAGTATCTATGGTAGAGCTTTGGCAAGATTGATTGGAGTACTTTAACACTTGCAGTTAGAGAGATGACTAAAGTTTGCTTAAGTTAGAATCTGCTCATATTGATATTCAGACAAATATTCTAAAAATAAAGAAGATGGAGAATATACACTATTTGTAATGGTATTCTGTTCTCTTGGAGGTCCTATTTATAGAGTTTTAAAGGTTTGTAAAAAAGGTAAAGAGGTAAAACGAGAAAGAGTACTGAATAAATTGTAGGTATATGATAGAGTGGTAAGATAAGCTATCAAGCTTTAACTTTTGAGCTGGATTGATGTGATTAGTCTTTGCGAAGTTCAAGATTTCAAATGTGTCAAAACGGACAACAACAAGTATGTGTTAGAGCGACAACTGAAACAAGTGAAAGGGATAAGTTTGTGATGCTTTCTGGCATCATTCATGTTACCACTTTGGCTCAATGAATTAGCCATCTCGTCTCTTATTAAGGTCCTTGGTCCATCTCATGTTTACAACAAATCTTTGGATGGTATTCCTTCAAAATCTTTCTAAGTCACATACAACTTAGTTAACTAAGAAAACTATTTTTTTTCTTTTAATTTCTACTCCGCGCTATGCTTTATGCTTTATGCTCAAATCTTAGCATGACTAACAGCTCATAAGGGGCATATGTTACTGCCAAATCAAATTAAAGTCTTGCTGTTCGGCTCCCTTTAATTTCCCCAGCATAGACATGAGATTTCATGCCGATCATTAATGTCTTAACTTCTTTGTTTGTTAGACAGTGCAAATGGATTAGATGAGTTTAATTTTGATGCATTGTGTAAAAAATTTTATACCATCAATCAATCATATATTTTTATATATAACTTTTAAGGTGATGCGAGATAGAATTGAGCCCTATATACATTTTTGTGACAATATTTTCATTAAATATTTATACATTTTTTACGACATGAAAGTTGCCATGACATACTATTTTCTTGGTAGTGTATTATGGTTTTATCCAAATGTTTCACCAAATTAATTTTCTGAGGAAGGTTCTAACTTTCTAATCTTGAGGTACTGACAAAGGTGACCCTGATAGTTGACTGAATGATCTGGAGAGTTAATTAATTTTCTGAGAAGCTAGTTACCTCCAAGGACCAAAAATATTCATTTAATTAAAAATAAATAACCTGCGTGACTACACTATTTTTTGATTTTTGACCAATTATTCACATAATTTCAGGATAGAGTAGTGGTACGTAATTATACTATTAATGGTAAAATTGAATACGTTAATACTAGATTTTAACAACACATATAATTACATAGCTAAAAGCAGAGTCATGGATATTTAAAAGAGAAAAACAGTATATTTGCATATTACAATCATGCCCATTCATAACATTTCATATAATGGCGTTTTAACTCGGGCTTTGAGAATTTGCAGAAAAAAGAAAGTTTTACTAAACTAGCTGAGAGATATTACACCGCCACACTAAGAAAATCAACCTTTAAATTGTAGGGTCTCTTTTGAATTTGCACTCACTAGAAGATGCAGATGCAGTAGCTGCTGGTTCAGCAGGTGCATGCATGGTCGTCTCGGTGAGCTCCCTAAGTTGTGAATGCAAGTTGTTGATGAAAGCCATGGACTTCTGTTGTGGTTCCTCCATTGCTTCTTTAAGCTTGCCTAGTGCCAAGCAGTACGCTTCCTGTTCAATTGGTTCCATCAAAACGCCAGCAGTTTACAAATGATAATAATTGGAAAACATCTAGTTTAATTATACTTAATATACTGCTCTAAACTTAAAGTGAATCACGATGTGATTCAATTGCCACGATGATTAATGGTTTGCTTCTTTTGGAGTAAATAATGCCGAATTGGTGAAATGATGAAGAGGTAGAAAATGACAATATACATATCTATACACAATATATAATATAATACATTATCTATTTCATCTTTGCATGTGTTTTTCATTCCTACAAAGCAACCCTCAATGCAAGCAACTTAATTATATTTCAATTCACTAGTTGATAAAAATATAATACATTATCATTATTTTTTTTTTTACCTTAAAACACATTTTATATTAAATTTAATTTTTATATACTATTAATATAATTTTTTTCTATTATCATTTAATCATGTATTATCAATTTTTTTAAAAAAAAAATTGATTATTATAACTACTACCTAAAAATCCAATTCTTTAAAGATATATGCTAACATAGAGAAATTCTAAGGTATTTTAATAGTAATTCTCTCGATGCCTGGGATTTGATTTATAATTTATTAAATAATATTTTAAATTTCATCAAATAATTAGCATGGTTATATAGTTCATATGTTATGTTTTTATTTGATTGGGTATAGTACTTTAAGAATATATAAATTTTTTCTAATATATCATTGGATAATAATGTGAAATTGTAACTTAAAATTAATTGACATTATTAAGTAGAGTGACCCTCTCCACAGAAGTTTGGAAGAACAGACGAACCTAGTAAAGTAAGTGAGAGAAACTTAATAAAGAAAGTGACGAATATGAGATATTGACTCTGATACTATATGAAATTCTAATTTAAAATAAATTAACATTAAGTGCAGTGGTCCAACATATATATAAATTACACTTGAAAGATTAAGACAGATTATGTGAGACTCTTAACAAATAATATAAAAAAATTTACACTTGAAGGTTGTCAAATTTAAACTCTTTTATTTTACTTTATCACTATTATTGGTTTATTTATTCTTCAGAAGTCAACAGTTCATAAAAGGCTAATGTCTGTTTCATAAAAAGAAACAATAAAGTCATACCATCCCTCATTTTATTAATTGACAACTTAAGAAAATATTTATTTTACTATGGATAGCATCATAATTTAGCTTATAATTTAACTGATCATATCAAATAGTAGTACTTCAAAATTATTTTTAATTTTAAAGCAAAAATTAAGGTTAGTTGAGAAAATTGATTTATTTTTAATTTTAATGTTTGGGACACCTTTAAAAGAAAGTGAGACCAAAAAAAAAATTAAAATTTGAAAATGGTTTCATGTCAGCATCTAACATGATAATGTCAATATATAAAAAAAAAAGATAAACACAAAAACTTTATATATATAAGGATTGTGAGATCCTATATATGCAGAGATTATGGGACTTATGAATAAGATTTTCGTGTATCTATTTCTCTATCCTATATATCCGAATTCTGAAAAAATGGGAGTTTTTTTAGTTTATTTGTAGATGTGTATTTCTTTTTCTCAATAAAGTATGAAAATTTACTTAATTTATGTAGCAGACTATTCTTACTCAAACCAACTTAAACGATGAAGATGTTCATAAGCCTTGACTCAAATGGAGCATTCCTACTACGACACAGTTATATCTCAGGTTCATATGCAGAGTCAGTTTTTCTGACCTAGACCCCTTTAGAAAAACTTAACCAAAATATTTGGGCATTTAAAATATTAGCTAACAGGTAGCAATATGACAAGTGGGTATATCTGATAATTGTAAACACACTTACTAATTATAAGATGATTTTTCTTCAAGAGTTTAAAATAACAATAAAACACACTGTTTTAGAAAAGCATCAAGATGATATTTTTGTGAAACATATATAGTATTTCAAAAACCAAAGAATAAAAAAAAATTGAAATTCGACATTAACAAGTCATATTAGATATACCAAATTATTTATAACTGAGCAACTCAGAATTGACTATCAACACTGCCTCTTCCAAGTATATTCAGGAGCTTAAATTTGTCAACAATTCTACAAGTTTCCATGAGTTGCTAGTGGATCTAATTCTAGAATGCATTCATTGTGATGGTGGATCCATTTTAAAGTTCTATAATATAGTGATAATACATGTGTCAAAAAGCATCTTGGCAAACTTAGGTCTAAGAGATAATGATAGCACTTTTGTGGTGTCCAAAATGATGGTATTCACCGTTTTATTAATCTGCCAGATGACTAACACCAAATTAGCAATAAGCTTTGACCTAAAATTTTGTCCTTCTAGAATCTTGGACATGAAAATTAACTCTGATTAACAATTGGAAAGAAAATTTTTCTCATGTTTTGATGAAATAAACCAAGAAATGTTGGCCATTTGGAGAGACAATTGTAGCATTTATATGCTAACTAATTAATCCCTATTAACCTTAATTTGCGCCTTAAAGTAATTGTCACGATCATGTTCTGAACACACGCAGACACAGAGACAGATGGGAGAAATGTCTGAGTCATGGAATTGGAACAAAAAACTATGTACATTTCTAAGTGTAGTCCCTTTCTAGCATGAAGCAGGTACTTCGGCCAACCATGAGGTCTATGAGGTATCCATCAATGGAGAGATTAATTTCCCATCAAGTTAGCTAATTTGACTAACTTTTCAGTACTTGACCTATCCATAACTGAGATTCTCTATGGCATTCATTCATTGGCGTCTGTATAAAGTGTAAACCCCCGCGAATATGAGAGAGAGAGAGAGAGAGAGATGGGAAGTTTACCATGAAGAGATCAAGCTCCGACTGACTGAACATGCCCAAGTTTTGTTTCTTCATTGCTTGCATCTGCAAAATCTTCTGCTCTCCGTCCAAGTTGGAAATGTCACCAACCTGAACAGAAGAAAAGCTAGCAATTAAGTCATGCATATACCAAGAACCAACATATTCATGTTCAAATTAAGTAGATGAGTTCATGCATGGTTTCTGGTCATGATATCTTCTATATATAGTGCACTAACAAGTTAATCTACAGTTTTTCAATTATAAATGGTTGAAGATAAAGAGTTTGTGGAGTAAAAAAAAAATTCATTTACTATGAGTGGTGATTGTTCTTTGCATCCTTTAATTGGAACAACTTGGGTCAAGCAAAATGAGAACTTTGAATATATACAGTTGAAACATTAAACCAATGCCAAAAGTTGGGCTTCAGCATATGAACCCTGCTGCCTTTACTTGATGACATTGGCATCACTTCTCATTATCAATTTAACATTCATAAAGTTGAAAAATTTGAGTACTATCATTATAAGGAGAAAAAAGGAGAAATTCTAAAGATTATGAAGCTTCATCTTGGAACATATTGTCTATGACGTTCACATTGAGAAAAAAACTAATGTACTCGGGTAGGAGACACCTAAAGGAAGCAGAGAGAGCACATATACCTTCAAACACTCCAAGTGAGCTTCAACCATCAGTTGATAGAGAGGATGGCTAGAGATTCTTCTCTTGAGGATCTCATCCTTTCCATCTTCAACTTCCTGTTCCTGTTCTTCTTCGAATTCTAACACTTCTTCTCCGTTACTGTTCCTCTCAGATTCCATATCTATTTTTGAGTATATGAAATCAACCTTTTCTATACCAGATATATAAGTGCTCATCTGAGATGAATTGTACTATCTGGATTAGATGAGGTCACAGAGATTGAGATGCTCCCACTTTGGGAAGTAAACAAGCGAATGACCGTTGCATGCATACGTGTTAAGAGAGATTGGGATTCAGTATCATAAAAAAAAATGCTAATTACACTACATTTTTTTACTTGTATCTTTCTCATTTGTTTAAATGGTAAAATTTGAGTTTAAATGTGTAAAAAATAAAATAATTTCAGTTATAATTAAATGATATAAATATGAAGTAATATATGTATAATTATGTATGTAATTGTGTGTAGGTGTCATTGTAGTAACATTCATGAAGTGGTGGTGTGGCCTTTTTGCTTCCTCTCTTTCACTGTCTTTTTTCACTCATGAAAGCAACACTTCATAGGTTTCTCGAGCAATGGGGGAGCCTTTGTTAGTACCCTGCTCCTCACGTTGTCAGATTTCTCTTTCTTTTTCTTTTCCACTTTTTTACTAAGTCATTCATTCTCTCTCTTCCCCCAACCTAAACAGCCAAAATCGAAACTATTCACTTTGGTTGCTTCTTCATTATCTTATCAGTTTCCATGTTCTTTTCTGTTTCTGTTACTGTTGTGTGGCCCTATGGAAGAGGGCAAATGTTACTTAGAAAACAGAAAAGGACAATTTTAGGGTAAAGTAGTTCATGTTCCATGTGCATCCACAACTTGAATTCTTAGGTGATTTGAAGAAGAAAAAGTCTAGTTTTACTCTTTGTTATTCAATATACCACTTGATTGTGTAAATTATTATTATTTCTCAATAATATTTTTAATATTATAATTGATTGAAGTGCACACATTAAATAATAAATAGCAAGAAGTTTTTTTTCTTCGGCCACTTGAGAATTTCTCCATCAACAACACCTCTATTTTCCTGTTTAGCTTAAAATCTCCATCAACAACACCTATATTTTACTGTTTAGCTTAATTTTATTTATATTCACCTATCTTTTTTTAAGTTAATTTGAAATGTGTTAATTTGTTTTACTTTATTGTACACCTTTAATTGATTGAATTTTTTTTCTCTAAAGTTAGTTTAGGTGTAAAATGAATAAATAAAAGTATATTTTTCTTTGATTTTATTTAAAGTGTATCATATCTTAACTTATTAAGTAATTAAAGATAAATAAACATTTATTTGTGTATTTTACATAAAACTCATTTTAAAAGAGTCTTATCTTTCTTGATGATGACTCTTCAACACTAAAGAAAAATGTTTAAATTACAGTGGCTTTTTTTTCTTTCTCACATTCGCTTTTTTCATTTAAATCAAGTTCCGTTTATTACACCACAATCGCTTTTTTGTCTTTAATATTTTATTAAAGTGTGCATAAATGGAAGTGGATCCTCTAGAGTTGCAAAACTAATTTTTCCATGTGCAGTTAAGCATCCAATGGTTTGCATTTCATGAATTGTTTTTGTCTTTAATATTTTATTAAAAAATATTTTTAACGGCTAAGATCTTAATTGCAGAGATCCTAATCCATGCATAAATCATCATTTACAATGAAAAGAAAATAAAAGAAAAGGAAGTGAGAACACTAGAACCTCTTATAGATAAAAACAAATTAAAGAGTATTAAACCTGATGCGATTGATCTAGTGTTAAATGAGTATGTGATATGTGAGTAAGCACAAAGTTATAAGTTCAAATCACAACTATGCCAATTTTCTTAAGGCTATACTATAACAAATGTCCTTGTAAATCTTCTAATCTCTATTTGACACCAATACAAAATAAAAAAACAAATTAGATTATTAAAAACATGAGCATATGATGTATTTTTTGTTTTAAGTTTTTTTCTTTTAATCTATATTTAAATAATGAGTAAATTTTTAAATTAATCATTCAAATATTAGCGTATCTCCACATTTTTAAATTGGTCCTCCAAATATTAACATGTTTTCATATTAATCTTCTAATTTTTTTTTACCAAATAAGTTTATCAAATATATAAAAATCTTACCAAATTCATCTTTCTGAGACTTATTGATGGACAACACAAAGATGATTTTGATAACGTTTTTTATATCTTTCAGTGAATAATTTAATAAAATCTTTAGAGGACTAGTATAGTAACATACTAATATTTAGAAGATCAATTTAAAAATTTATTCTTAAATAATTAAGATCTTCAATGGTGAAAAAAAAAATTCCATTAAATGTTGGTTCCTCTCCATCGTCAAGCTCCCAATTCGAGGCCAAATATGTTAACACTACATTCGAGGCGATTTTTAAATGGAACCAGGTTTTTGGGACGTCTCAAGGCGGAACCAAACACGTTATAATAGTTTCCATCCCAACCATTGATGGTGGCACAATGAAATTTTGTTACAATTTGTATGTCTTGCTTTTCAATTTACATTTCTTAGTGTGTGGATTAAATTTTGTAAATTTGAGGTTGAATTAATATGATTTTACAGGCTTTTATTTTGAATAAAAATAGATTTATGGTAACGTGATTTATATTTAAAAATTTTTATTTACAACAACCAAATTTTTAATATAAAAGCAAGAAAATCTTGCACTCAAACACGGGTTTGAGAATAAAATCACATTTAAGATGAGCAAAAGAATAGACAACCAAACAAAAATAGACCTACATTCGAAGAATTTGAAAGTATGTTTGGTGCAACAAACGTAAAAACAAACCCACTTCGTTGTTTATGGGTTTCAAGTTGCCATATTATTAGAAATGATGGGTTCCAATCCATTAAGGGATATGATAAGCTATTGAAAGGATGAGTTCCTATAAAGATATGAATTCATACTTGTGCTGCTCATTTCGCCTAACATTAACCATTTCAATTGTTACACCAAAGGATAATCTATGTGAAAGTGAAGCTTATCTGTGTCAACTAATTTTTGTTAGTGAACATCTTATCAAATTAGGATAGTTTTATCAGTTGGTTATAACTTATCTTTTGTATTAAGATTTACTAATGTATCTATGTACAAAGCCTTCAAAATCATCAATGAATAATATGATATTTTATATATCTTTCAACATATGGTAGTATAGAAACCATTGACATGTTGATGGACATAGGCTAGAATGACATCTATTGGAGATAACTATTCATTTCATTCTCTTAAAGAATAAAATATTTTTATTCATCCATCTTGCACAATGCTCGGGTGTGTGTATATATATATATATATATATATATATATATATATAAAATTCTATTTCACCAAAATAAATAAATCTATTGAGTCACGACATCAACAAACCAATGAATAAAAAGATATTACAATGGGCAACAATTCAGAACCAAAGGGCAATAAATAACCAGACATTCGTGGGGGAAAAAAAAAGAAAGATAAAAGGAATAAAATCCTTCACATTCAACATGCATCACCTTTACTTGATAGTAGCATTGATTATGCCACCAACTCAATTAACTGGAAAAACTTAAGGCTGGATTGAGGCTTGACCTTGTTGGCTTGAATTTAAAAAGAGTATGAACAATAAGCCACCAAATCATTTACAAACACTACAATAGCTAAATTAATTAGTAAGAACTATTTAAGAAGCTTCTGCTTTTAATCTGTTGTAGCTAAACTTTAGAATAATAATCTGAACTTAGAACATCATAATAGTCTAAAGCCAGTTTTTTTTTCTATGTAGTTTTAAAATTTTTTATTATCTAATGTTATTGTTTTGATCAAAATCCTCTATCAAGCAATTATCGTTAAGAACATTACAAAGGTTAGTGCTTTGGAATGAATGCCTTGAATGATCCTTGTCATATGTCATGTACGATAAGCTTTCCACGGTTTCAGTGTTCGAGTGCCAAATTTTATTGACTGCTTCATTTTAATACAAAAGAAGCAAAAGATTGTATTGAGAATCTCTTTTACTGGATTGCACCGTACCTTCCTTGTCGGAATTCAACCACGGCTCTTCGTGTTAGTTTTGAAATAAGAAATGGTCTTTAATACGAAATAGTTTTCGTGAAAACTGTATTAGTAAGGCTATTTACACATAATTTCTATTACATTATTTTTATATCATTTTATTTTTAAATAATAAAACAAGATAAACACATCTTCTAATATACATGTTCTCTTCTAATACACATGTTCTCTTTTATCTTTTTTAATTAAGTATAGATGTAAGAGGGATGTAAAAATAAGATGTGCAAATTTCTTTTCCCCAACTGTATACAAATGACCTAGCATGATTTTGGTTACACACTTGAGTTTTCTTTTATTTTTTTAAATTAAAATTATAATTAGGCTCAACCCAAGACCATCACAGCCCATCCCTAAACCATCCTTAAACCACCTAGGTCGAAATGACCAATTTTCTTAGAAAAACTTGACCCATTAAGGACCTTTGGTCATTACCTATTGGCTTAAATTCGACTCATTACCTTTACCTAACTCACCTTATTAAGAGTGTAATTGGATCGATTTGGTTCGATTTTAAAAAAAAAATAAATCTGAATTAATTAAAATTAATTAATTTAGTTTAATTCAATTTTTCATATTTTTTAATAGTCAAATTCAAACCAAATCGAACCGAACATTTATGGATTGATCTGGTTCGAGTGATCGGGTTAGTCTTTTTTTTTAACACAAAAATTAATTAAATATTTAATTTTCCATAACAAAAAAAAAACATAACAAGCCTATGACAATTTTTCAAAAAATAGAATCAAACTTATTTATCTCAATAAGTATATTATAAAGTATAATAAATAGATAAAGTCTAAATAAACAAACGTAATTAAAATATACATAATTAATATCAAAACAAAAATAAATATATAATAACACTCAATTTAATCCAAACATAATTAAAAAAAATAAGTTCACAATATAATAATAAAAATATATATATAACTTAATGACTTGTGTAAATGGATGTCATAACTTACGAAAAAAATAACTTGAAATTTTGATAACAATGAATGTAATGGAATATATATATATATATATATATATATATATATATATATATATATATATATATATATATATATATATATATATATATATATATATGATTTTGATGGAAAATTATGACAATCATGTGCATAACAATGACGTAAATTACTGTTGCAAATATATATATGTTCATATATATACTTCAGTGAATATCTGTATTTTGGTGGAAAATTATGAAAATGATGTGCATAACAATGACGTAAATTATAGTTGCAAATATATATATATATATATATATATATATATATAAGGGATATATTTAGTGAGAGGAGTTTTTATTGTGAGAGGGTGTGAGAGGAGTGAATCTTGTGTCCATACAACCATACATGGATAGTCAAGATTAAAAGTTATTTGAAAGTCGTGTGATTACTTAAAAAGTCACGTGCGTTTATGTTTAATCTTGGCCATTCATGTAAGATCTAATAGTCAAGATTCACCCTCTTACTCTTATAATAAACATTCTTCTCATGAGATACACTTCATATATATATATATATATATATATATATATATATATATAGTTTGGTACGATTCAGTTCTTAGACTTGAAATTTTAAATATGAGAACCGAATCAATTAAATTTTATTTGATTTGGATTTTGTCCGAACCAATCGATATACCAAAACTAAACCGAACCAACTTAATTGATTTAGTTCGAATTGGTCGGATTGATCGGGTTATCCGAATTAATTTACACCTATATGCTTTACCAAACCCAACCCAAAGACAACCCATCCCTAACTGCCAGCATCACCCAGAAAATATCTAATAATGGTAGGGACACGTGTCATCACTCGTATAGAGTTTTTCCCCCATTTATAAAATTGTACCTCATGGTACACAATACACACCCCTCATCCACCCACTATAAATAGTCATCAACAACACATTATAAGGGATTCTTTTTTTTTTTTCTCTCTATGCTTTATATCTCTATATATTCCTTGCTTTATTTCTTTATACATTTAGTAACTTCAGCTAGAGAGTGCTTGCAGGTACCCTCACCCTGACAGGTCCAACCCACCTAGAGGTTTTTCGACGAGTTCAACCATTATCCCAGCCACTCATCAAGAGAAGTAGCGGAGCATTGGCGCCGTTTGTGACAATCTAGTAAAATAGTTTCTCACTTTCTCTCTTTTTACTCCCACTCGACAGTTCCAAACACGATCCACCACCTCAGTCCTCACAACAAAAAACACACCAACACACTTATGGCCATAACTAGGAGTTGCGCCACCAACGACGTCAGAAATATCACCACGACCAACCTTAATATGGAAAATAACCAACCTGGCCCAAGTGCAGAGAATAGAGAGGAAGACATCAACAATGAAAACATTGCTCAGCTTATACAATAGATCAAGCAATGCCTTAAACAATAGGAAAATCGATATGACATTAGGAAGAGTGAAGCGAGACTAACCAGGGAGACTCAATTGAACCAGAAAATTCCCAAACAACAATAATGAGCCTCAACAATATCATGCCACTAGCACCCCCACCACCATCGATTCCCATAAACCTGGGGCACCCATTTTCCAAATTTTTCATGTCAGTACCATTACTAGCAAATTTTCATCCCCTTGCTACAACCGACACATATGATGGCACAATTGACCGACATGAACATTTAGAAGCTTTTAATTCTACAATGCTGCTAGCTAGAGAGTCAGATCGCATCCGGTGTCGAGCTTTCCCAACCGCTTTGAAGCGCTTAGTCCTATATGGTTTTCTTCGTTGCTCTCTCTATTAATCAACAATTTCTCTAAGCTTTCAAACTATTTTCTAACCCATTTTTTGTTAGGAATCAAGAGGGGCAATACAGTAATTCAAACAATTTTGAATTGGTTAGCCAAATGGGGCACGTGTCTCATGATCCACCAATCCAGGAAACCAGGCGCAACAATAGAGTGAGGAAGGCCAATAGAAAATATGAGGATTTCGTAGGATAAAAAAGAGGGGAATCAAGGGAAAAAGGTGTGCATTGTATGAAGTCTGATATCTTTCCTCCCTTTGACCTTTTCTCTGATTATTCTTTGTTATTGCTCAATATAGCACTAAGTCATATAACTTCCATTTCAGTGTACTTAGCTCAGTAGGTTTACACTTGATAGTCCCCTATTGTACTGCGAATTGCTATATAAATAAGAGAAGCTTTTACATATATTACCTTGCTATTGTACTGTGTTCTTCACTGTTACATTGGTGCTCTCGTTCTCCTGCCATGGTTGAAAACACCCGTCTTAAGGACCTCCAAACAGACATGAAGAAGATGATAGATCTGATGGAATCATGCCATTAAGAGTACCTCCAACACCGCGCCACAGATCTGCAGAGAATGGAACGGTTAGAAGTCTCTATTGGCTCGTTGCAGCTATCTTCCCTTGGTGGGTCGAACTCTATTAATTCCTCTGGTTCATCTTCATTTCATGTGAGGAACATTAAACTTGATTTTCCCCGCTTCGATGGTACCGAGGTTTTACAATGGATTTTCAAGGCAAAACAATTTTTTGATTACTATAAGACGTTGAACGAACAACGTTTGACCATCACCGTCATGCACATGGAGAAGGAGGTGGTTCCCTGGTTTTAGATGCACTCTTGCACGAACCTGTTTCAGTCCTGGATCGGGTTTACTCATGCTCTGGAGATAGAGTTTGGGTCTTCTCCTTTTGATTGCCCACTTTCCACCTTGTTTAAGTTACAACAATTGGGCTCCGTAAATGACTACTATACAGCCTTCACTGCATTAGCCAACTGAGTCCAGGGCCTTAGCCAAGAAGCCTTGCTGGACTGCTTCATTAGTGGCTTGAAAACTGAGATCCGGCGTGACGTTTTGGCCCAAAGCCCTTATTCATTTTCAAAAGCAATGTCTCTGGCCCGTTTATTTGAGGAAAAGTACCCACCCAAGCCCAAATCCTACCCTTCCCATTACCCTAGCCGTCCAAACCCCTCTCACCAGTACCCCACCACTAAGGCCTAAATCCTAGTCTTTTCTTTTGGCCCAGCATGGCGAAAGACATTAAGCTCTTTGTCTCTCATTGCCTTATTTGTCAACAAGCAAAAACTTCTAATGCCATGCCTGCTGGTCTCTTGCAACCGTTACCCGTACTATCTCAAATTTGGGAGGACGTCACCATGGATTTCATTACTGGCTTACCAGTTTCACATGGCTACATAAGCATTATGGTAGTGATTGATCGCCTCTCCAAATATGGTCATTTTGCGCCTCTTAAGGCTGATTACACTAGCCTAACAGTTGCAGATACCTTCATCAAAATGGTGGTCAAGTTGCACGGGTTCCCAAGGAGTATTGTATTGGACCGGGATAAGGTGTTTACTAGCAAGTTTTGGCGTCATCTGTTTCGATTAAGCGGTACAACGCTATCCATGAGTTCTGCCTATCATCCCCAATCCGATGGGCAGTCCGATGCCTTGAACAAGTGTCGGGAATTGTATTTGCGTTGTTTTACCTTTGAAAATCCGAAATCCTAGTTTAACTTGCTGCCATGGGCAGAATTATGGTATAATAGCTCTCATCACAGCAGTATTGGAATGACTCCTTTTAAGGCCAAATAGGGCCGAGAAGCTCCCACACTTGTCCGTTACCAAGTCTGTCCTACGGACCCTCTAAATTTACAAGAAATGTTGCAATTTATGGTATAATAGCTCTCATCACAGCAGTATTGGAATAACTCCTTTCATATTTCGATCTTCTAGCTTGGATCTCCCTTGGTCGGGTACATGAACATAAGAAACACTTACAAAAATATGCAAATGATTGACACTAGATTTGGTCTCACTCCATGCTTCCTCATCCACGTCTATGTCCTATTTGACTCTTGTCTCCTTTATCATCTTTCAATGACACCTTAGCTTTGTGGGCTTTCTCCAATGGCTCATTTTGCCTTTTCAACAAATTTTCTTCTTCGGCTAGTATAGCCCAAACAACTCATCAATGGTCATGGTATTTAAATAATTTGAATTCTAAAAAATACAAGTTACATAATCAAACTTTAAAGTCAAAGAGTGAAGGATCTTATCTTTCACACAATCATCTCCAATGTTTTCTCTATAACTTTTCATTTGATTAATCTAAAAAGATTCAGATTCCGTCATATGCAAAACTTCAAATCCACACCGTAAAATTTAAAGTCACACCTTTTTCTCCTTGTTTGCACCTTGGAAAGAATTTTGTAAAATTCCTCAAGCTTCTTTCATGGTGGACACCTTGTTCACCTTCTTGAACATCAAATCATCCAAACTTTGATGGATGAAGGATAAGGCTTGGTGGTCCTTTTTCTTTGACTTTGCTAATGCTTTATTCACATTTTGAGACAAAGTGGTCTCATTTTGTGTCTTAGTGTAATCATTTTCTATAATCTCCCAAGCATCTTGTTATCCAAGCAATGTTTTCATGCTACAAGACCAAACTTCATATTTATCTTTTGAAAGACGAGGAAATTAAAATTGAAACATTCCATTATTTACCATTACTCAAATCTCACTAACTCTAATACCACTTTGTTAGAGTAGAAGATTAATAGAAAAAACACTTTGTAATTTTATTTATTGATCTGCAAGCTCCAAACTACATAGCATACTTATATAAACTCTAGGAGAGTGAAAGAGACCTTACACATTCTATAATCTTCACTAATTAACAATAATAATTTATCTAACTCATGAAATAAATCATCCTATAACTAGATAACTCCAATAAAATAATTTTTTCCTAATGACACATAAATCACACCATAATTAACTACAAGAAATTTGGTCTAAGGTAACGCTTGAAAAATGTGGCCTTAAACATAGGAAAGCGTTGCCTTTAATCAAAGGCCACACTTTTGTGCCTAAGACAATGCTTACCCAGGGGTGGCCAAATCCAGCGTTGCCTTTTCTCTATGGATACACTTTTTGTGCCAAATCAAACATAGCCTTTGAGAAAAGGCTACACCATGCTAAAAGCATGGTTTTTTCATCAAATAAAGGCAATGCTTTTCATCCCCGACCTATAGCTATACTTCTCACACATTGCCCTTATGGCCACACCTGTATGTCTATTTTTGTTTTTTGGCAATGCTTTCCAAGTGTTACCGATTTTGGTCTTGAGGCAACTCTTGAAAAGCATTGCTTGAACCCCCAAGAACATGCAACATTTAAGAAATGTTGCCTAAAAGCAAATATAGGCAACATTTTACATCAAGGCATGGCTTAATTATTCACCATAATTTATTTTAAAACCAATTTTTTAAACATGTTCTATCTTATGCATCCACATTACTCCAAAACTAATACACAAGAAGGAATATATATATATATATATATATATATATATATATATATATATATATATATAAGGGACATATCTAGTGAGAGGAGTTTTTATTATGAGAGGGAGAGAGAGTAAATCTTGACCATACAACCATACATGGATGGTCAAGAATAAAAGTTACTTAAATGTCATGTGACCACTTAAAAAAGTCACATGCATTTATGTTCTAATCTTAATAATTTATGTAAAATCCAATAGTCAACATTTACTCCTCTCATCTCTTACAATAAACATTCCTCTCACCAAAGTAAAATCCTCTCTCTCTCTCTCTCTCTCTCTCTTATATATATATATATATATACACACACAACACACGCACACGTTCAACCATAAATAAATAAAAAATTGTACAATAAACAGGGTTTGTAAATAATACAATTATTATCAATGCATTGGCTCAAAAATCCAAACACAAGGAAATCTACATATGAGAAGACTACAATGAAATTGAAACAACTATATCCTTGACAAATATTCCATAATTGTAATTCCACATGCAAGACGCTCTGTTTTCTTTCTTATCATTGAAATTTCACTGCATAAAAAAATTACAATATATATGTAAATATAAATGAAATACAATGCAACTGAAACATCATGGCTCTACAAGGAAAAATATGCATATATATATATATATATATATATATATATATATATATATATATATATATATATATATATATATATATATGTCAATCTGGTAAAGGAATTTGTCCAGATTTATAGATACTAGTTTAGGAGAAATAAATCTTAATCAAATTAATTCAGATATGTTTAGGAAATTTTTTATCTTTATAATTTGTTTCCTGTTTTCTCTCTTGATTTGTAGGAGATTTGTTTTTCTATTTATTTCCTTATTTGTAGCAAAATTGGTTATTCAATTCTACATAAATACCATATGTATTGTTTGCTGATGATTCATTGAGAAATAAAATATTTTCTCTCAAAACCTAGATGATATCAGAGCTTCGACTCTGACCTCTTTCAACCATGGTTAAGACGGTGATGACTGGTGCTTCCACAAACGAGTCTAGCACCTCAACAGAGGCTCCGAGGACTGCTCAATCAGGATCTTCCACTGCCCCATTTGATACTTTCTCACAAAACCCAAACCTACAACTCACTGTGCATCGACTCAATGGAAAAAACTACATTAAGTGGACTCATTCTGTGAAGTTAGCCATAGATGGGAAAGGAAAATTGGGGTACCTTACTGGAGAGATCAAGCAGCCCTCCAAGGATGATCTTTTTTTTACAAAGTGGAAGTAAAAAAATTCTCTCATGATTGCCTGGTTAATCAACTCCATGGAACCAGCAATAGGAAAGCCCTATTTGTTTCTACCTACAGCCAAAGATGTTTGGGATGCAGTTCGTGATTGCTACTCAGATTTGGAGAATTTCTCTAAGATTTTTGACTTAAAGACACAACTTTGGCAGTTCAAACAGGGTGATCAAGATGTCACATCAATACACGATACATTTACAGGGGTGCTTCTTTAACTGTTTGGTTATCTGTAGATGCCACGTGTCATCAAATGCACAAATTACTTCTCAAAGGTAATTCTTTTACCGCTTCCTTTACCAAGTTTATCTCCTTCACCACTTTCTTTATCAGGGTTTGTCTGACAGTCTAATCTATCTCATTGAGTGCTGGAAAAGTAATGTGATTACAGCTGTGTTAGAGTGTTGCAGAGGTCAAATGCTTTTACGTGTTTCATAAGCATCGTTACATTTGCTATTTCCATTTGCCTCTCTCCTTTGTTCAACCATTTGTCACAGACCCCTTGCCACTGTTCATGTTTGTTCTTTTCTTCAGCTCTAATATACTGACCATTTGCTACGAAACCTTGCCCATGTTCATGTTCTTTCCCTTCTCCAAAATCTGAGTGCCAAAACCTTTTTTTTAAAAAAAAATTTCCTGCCCATCGGGTTGGGATTCAACCGGATCTAAAAGTGCCCCTTCTTAATCCATTATTTTCTATTGCCATTTCCCTCTCCCTCTTCCCTTCCATTTACTTCAAAAACCTAGGCCCATGTTCACGTTATTTTTGTTTTCCAAAACCAACCTACCTACCCTATTTTTTTTAATTACTTGCTTGAAGTCCAGTTGGGATTCAACTAGAAATGAAAGTGTCCCTCCTCATTGTATACCAGAGTCGATAGATTGACCATTGGCACAATGTACTTTTTACTCATTGTGATTGCTTATTTATTATATCAATTTCCATCTATCTGATTTTATAATGTATGTTGGTTATTTTATGTTATTATATCTAAATATCTAATCGGGTTTCCTGTTTTACCCAGGTGCAGGTTTAGGATTCATAATTGCCTTCTGATCTCTAATCTAATTTGCTTATAACACATGTTTCGTATTCTTTTGTCTAACCTCTCTGACAGTTTCTCTACTAACTATGACAACTCATTCTTGACTCTGTGCTTCTATCTCAATTGCTAAGCAGTTGTTGGCGGTTGATTTCCCTCTACTTCTTCATTTAAATTTCAAAAATTTTGCTGCTATATATAGGGGTTGCAATGACTTCTTGGTTGTGCCATCTGCTTTCTCTCTTATCTGCAGTAAAAACATGTGATTGTTATTTTGAGTTTCAGTTTCTTTGTTGGTATGACTCCCCAGTTTGATGCATTGAGTAAGATCCATGCTGAGCGTGAGGCATGGAGGGTGAAAGCCAGGGTGATTCGGTTGTGGACTGTTCCTAGCTTCAGCAATCCTACTGCTCCAAGTTCTATTGAGATGATTTTGGTTGATGAATTTGTAAGTATACCATGAAGTAATCTATTTTTTTCTCTATCTTTTTTATGATATATTAATACTTTTAATTTGATCTGGCGTCACTGCATTGAATTGGTTATTTCTCTGGATCTTTTGAAGTTCTTCTTTGTTGTCATTGAATTTTCATTGCATTGATGATCTGTTTTTTATTTTGTTGTACCAATTTCATCATGGTTATTGGGTCAAGGGGGAAGGATCCAAGCATCTGTAAAGAAGACTCTGGTGTATAAGTTTCAACCACTGCTGCTTGAAGGAAATGTATATGAAATCATGTACTTTACTGTTGCCCCTAATTCGGGATCTTTCAAAGCAACTAGGCATGACTTCCGATTGATTTTCCAATTTAGGACCAAGGTGAATCCAAGTCAGTCTGTGCTCATTCCAGTTAATGGTCTGGCATTGGTACCTTTTGAGGATGTCTCTCAAACTAATGGGGAGTCTGACTATCTGATAGGTATAGCCATAATAAAGGTTTTATCTCTGCTTTCAAGGCGCTAAATTGCACTAAATTACTTACTACTTTATATATGTCCTTATCTTATTACTAAATGTATATCCATATTTGGTGTAGATGTCATTGGCCAACTTACTGGGGTGTCAGCTGAAAAAGAATACGAAAGGGAGGGAAAATTGACTAGGATGATTGTTGTGGAACTGTCTGATGAGAGGTTATTGGCTTCAATAGATTCCAAGAATAGGATAGTTATCTTAGTTATTACTTTTTGTTGATAAGTTTATTTAGATGTTATTATACCTCATTATCTCTTAACTTATTAACCATTTTCCATTTGTATGTTATAGTGGGAAGCTAGATTGTGTTTTGTTTGGGGAGTACGTGGATTTTCTAAATGCATTTATTGCCCAAGGTGATCTGGACCAGCCTGTTGTTGTTGTTCAGCTTGCAAAGGTCAAGACATTTAAAGGTCTGCACTTACATGCTACACACATTAGTCTTAGTTGTTGTGCTCCTCAATTTACAAAAAGCTGATTTACTCGTGTTTCACTCTTGAACAGGGAAAGTGGTCATACAAAATGTTATGCATGCAATCAAGTTGATTTTCAACCATGATATTGTTGAGGCTATTGACTTCTGTAGTCGGTTAGTTGTCATTTCCTTTTTGTGTTTTCCTCTTTTTTTGTCTCATCTGCTAATTTATGCCTTTTTTTATTTGGATATTTTTAGCCTTGCTGCTGTCAACTTAGTTGGTCCTCAGGCAATCAACTTTCTTCCTGATGGTCAGTGGGTATCTCTAGAGGATGGCTTTATGAAGCTGCATCCAAGAAAGTCTTTGGAGCAGCTAATAGAGGTTAAAGAGGTTGGTCCCCATTTTGTTTATGCTGTTTTTACCTAACAAACTAGCTTGAGTATGCTAGATTTATCACATTTTTCATTCTGAGTGCGTTCCATCTACACTGTTTTTGCTTTAATATTTTGTTTGTTGCTAATGGATTACAATGTCTATTTCTATTTTTAAAGGATGGTCATTTCATTGTTATGGCCACTGTGAAAGGAATTGTTGAAAATGGTGATGCGTGGTGGTACGTAGCATGCATATGTGGGCGGGCTGTTCGACCTGATTCAGGGATGTATTATTGTGATGTTTGCTTCACCCATGTATTTAATGTCATTCCAAGGTATGTAGAAACTAATCCATATGGCTTTGTTTATTCTTTTTCTCCTTTAAGCAATAATTTAGGTCATCATGACCACTTCTTCTTGTTGTTCTAGGTATAGGGTCAAAATTGAAGTTGAAGATGCTACTGTCACTGCTGTATTGGTTCTTTTTTATCGTGATGGACAACTTCTGTTCAAGAAAACATGTGCTGACATGATAACTGAAGCAAAGAGGGTTAGTTCTTTTCATATACTAATTTCATTGAAAGTTTGCATGTATATGGTGTGTGTTTTATACCTTGCACATTGTTATTTATTTGATCTTTTTTTATTTAAAGGTGGAGGTGTTGCTAGCTACCCTCCTGTGTTCAATTCTCTGGTGGGGAAGAAACTCTTATCCAAATTGAGACCAAGTCTGCTTCAACCAGCCAATCTGATGGAACATACAAGGTCAAACGTGTCTGTGATGATGACACCATTGTTGCCATGTTCCAATTTCCTGGGGCTGAGATGACTCCTACAAAGTTTGTTGTTGCTTTGTTATTTTGTTTTCTTTATCTTTGTCATGGTTTTTTTAAAGTGTTTTCTTCTGTTTTGTATCTGATTTTTTGAAATAAAAAGTTTGATTATTAGATTATGTAATTCATTTCACTTATGTAATGGATGTAGGCCCTGTTTAATCCACCATTCCCTAAGGTTTACAACATGGGTTGTGATGAAACTGAAGATGATTCAGTTGCTGCCGAGGTCTTTACCCCTTGCACTTTAAACAAGTCTTCATTTATACTGCTCAATGGAATTTTACAACTGTGTTCTCTGACCTGTAGGAATTTTCCTCTCAAGTGCTTGATGAAGTTGTTTGTCTTGGAGCTGTTGAACCTTCTGGCAATATTAAGATCACACCTGCAAAGAGAGAGCTTGAAGAGGCTATGAATTCTGTTGCTGATGCTCCCATTGCTAGTTTGTTGAAGGTGGTCAAGATGAAGAAGTCGTAGTAGTAGGGTACTATCATTTTTTGGGTGCTGGACATGGGCTTTGATTGTTTTATTGTCCTTCAATGTAGTGGTCCAGTCTATTAGTAGTATGTGTAAAAATCTAGTGGTTTTCTTTTTTGGGTAGGCCTTGGGTTGTAATTGATGGAATTGTATGAAAAGGTTCAATGTATAGTGGTCTAGAACTCACTCTGTCAGGAAATGCTTTTGATGTATGATACGCCAGAAACTTGTCATTGTAAAGTTAATGTGATATCAATGAGATGTTGTCTTGCAATTATGTTTCTCTATTTGCTGTTTTGTACATAGGCTATGACACAAGTTCCCTGTTTCTTTATCAGTTCCAAACAAATTCCTTAGTCCGTAAATCACTTGCCTATATTTTGCTTTAAGTTGGTTACAGTTTTGCATGCAGCACTTTGTGAAACTAATTGATCTGTAAATTAAAGGCTTGACCATTCACTTGCCCTTGATTGAAGGTCCAAGTTAAACGCTACAGGTTTGTTGCTACCCTCAATATTAGATCTTTGCTGTTAGATCTGACTTGGAAACTCTAAAAGTATTATTAATTCCCAGTTTTGTTTTACGAATTTCTATTCTTATGTGGTTTAAATCTTATTGAATATGTACATTAAAAAATGTGTGCATTCGTTACCGAATAAGACCACCACTTTTCCTATCTCTGCATGCTATGGTGAGACAATAAGGCATAGTACTTCCTCTTTAAAAGTCTGACAAGTAAAAGCCCTCTTGCACTATTTTAAATCATACCATGCTTCCTTATTATCATGCCCTTCACAGTCCTGCGTACCCTCCTGCACAATCTAAGTTTTTGCAACATGTGGAAGATAAGAAATTGTGTAAAGTAGCTATCCTTTACATTTTATTGCCAACCACCCTGTTTTGAAGTTAAACTGTATGAACTTAATCCTCTTCTATATTCTGTCTATAAAAGACATATTCTAATGCTGTTGTCTTGACTATGGTGTCTTCAATCAATGACACTTCAGTTCTTTATGTTGTGTTTCATTTATTTATTATTTTTATTTTATTTTCAATGTTGTTTCTTGCAGTTTATCAAATCCCTAAGGTGTATCTATTCATGGGTTTTCACATACTATGTGACTTCGAGTAATAAGACCTATTTCTCTGTGTGACTTCCAAGGCATATATTGGTCTTGAAGCAAGAAAGGTGAAAGAGCTTACTCTCTTATGCTCCTATTGTATGCTATATATCACATTGAAATGATTGTAATGTTTGTTAGTGATTATGTTTCATGTCATTGGAATTTTGTTAGTTTCTTCTCTATTTTCTTCAGTTATTGTTTGCCTATAATGCACACAAGGATTACAGGAGATGAGAGCTATCACTACAATTGTTCTTATGTTTCATGTTTATTAGATTTATATACCTAATGTGTTTATGTCTTCCAGAGAAGACTTGACTTATACAAACAATTTGAAAAAGATGTTTTCTTGCCATTTAGATGGATAAAGGTCTGGAGATTGTTTAGTAACCCAGTTGTGTATTAAAGTGTCAAATCGCCTCAGGTCTAACATAAATGGTTCTTATATTTTGTTTCTATATGTCTTTAGGCTTGGATAAATCTCTCCGTATTTGACTTATTGAAGCATTTGTTGATTTCTTAACCCACCTATAATGGTTCCATTCAAATATCTTCCTTCTAATTGCTATTAATATGTTGTTTTCTTATTTCACCCACTAACTAATGTTAAAAGGGAACAAAAAATTTATATTAACTTGAAGTGGAAATTTTTATGTTATTGCTTAACTTGGAAGTTACTGTAACAACTACTTATGATTTGTTGTTGAGGGTTCAGAAGCTTAAGAAGATATTGGACAACAACTGAAGAATATATTGGATGAGAAGGTATAGGTGTCACATTAGCTATGTGTTATCCTATATACTACTTTTTAGATTTGATTAAGAATTTGAGTCATATGGGATTATGATGACAGTATTATGTGTTCTCTCAAGGTTCTTATACTACTCATTCGTGATTCCAATTATCTGCTAATTAGAACATTCCAGCTTATGCAAAAATATGTTTTCTTATAAATAAGGTTTTCGGCAACAACAGTTGCTGGCTTTCATTCATGTCATGCTTAGATTCCTTAACATATTTCATTCTTAGACTAAATGAGGTTCTTATGTCACTTTCATTTTAATCTTGATTTCTTAAGTTCATTTCATCACATAATAGATCAACCAATGGTCTCCCTTTTTAGTTCAAACAACTCTCAAGGATGTACAATAAGGCTAAATCTAATTTCTAGACAGGTGCATACTTTATCCTCTTTTTTCGCTTCTCCATGAAGTTCATTCCTTTACTGCTATTTTTATTTTTGGAGGCTATTTTAGTACATTTCTTGGGCGTGGTTTTTTTTTTGGTTAGCATTATTTGGAACATAGGGAAGGGTGTTGAGTGTCAACCATTATGAAATCTCCTATTTGTTTTTACTATCAGACCCCTATGCATGTCTATGTCTGAACCTGTTGGCCAATTTTTAATTTACATTTGACAATGGTACTTCCTTCCCATGCTAAAATACGAATTGGCCTATCCTTAGACCCAGATGACAGGAAGAAGCTTCTGTCATGGGCAATAAGAGATCTAGCCAATCCAAATGACAGCATTGTGGTCGTGCATGTTCTTGGTTAGTCACTATTTTTTTTATCTAAAGTTCAATTTCGCAGTTGTTTTAGCTTCTTATTACTTATTATCACTCATTCAATTTATTCAATGGTTTTTAAATATTATTCACAAACTTAAGATTCTAGCATCGATGAGCGACATAGATCAAAGACCATCTGTTCATACCGTGAATTTTGAGTGTTGTAATAGCCTACAAGTTTGTTAAAATTACAGATGTTGAGGATAAGAAAAAGCGTCTCAGTCAGAAGAAGGCAATCACAAGTTAGGCAGGCAAAAGCATATGTTGGTCTAAGCAGGTATAATCTCCACCAGGATGAAATATATGAATATGTATGTCCCTATCTACATAATGGGCAAGTTTTTTTTTTTTACAATCCTATATCATATAAAGGTTGGACTTCAACATGCTTGCTACTAGAGTCTTGAGTCAAAGAATGCTCATGAAACCATCATTACCAAGTTAATTTGGAGGCCAAAGTGGTACTCAGTTCCACAGTAGTTGGAGGTTTAGTGGAGGAAACCAAGTCCATCTCTGCTGACTTTCTTCTTCTTCGTGGCTCAAGTAACCAAACAAATAAGTAAGTACTGAGTTATGCAATGTAACAATTATCAATTTTCATGATAAAGGACATACATGATAAACCCCCTTCAATTTTTCTTTTCTTTTTTAGGATTGGAACTTCTAAAGGAATTACCAAGTATTCCTTTGAGCATGCACATGAAGGCTGTACTATGATCTCAGTTGGAAAATGTACAACAACAGTCCAAACTGCTCATTCAAATTAAATGCTTTCTCAAGGTAATTCAATTCTCTGGAATAACGTAAGACAATACAAGCTACATTGGATAACAAATCCCTTAAATGAGATGCCTTTTATCTTTTCACTAGCAGCTAATCATGAACCAAGTTCAAGGTGGTTAAAGAAGGATGACCAAGGTGACAAGGCACAGAGCCGTTCACCAAGAATGGTACTAGATGCACTCGAGGGACAATCAAACAGCACATAGGATGATGCCTTTAGCACTAGGGTCTCAAGCATCACATATTACCCTTCATTGGGTTCAAAGATTAAGAGCCAATCCAAGTTAGCAAAAACAAAATCCCTATCCAAGCTCATAGCCTCATTCCTTGGTTCGCTATTCGGAAGAAAAAACTTCAACATATCCAAAAATGAAAAGTGTCAGCCTTTGTTGAAGTGCTTCAACTATGAGCAGATATCCATTGCTACTAATGACTTCCACCAAGGTATATAGCCTTGGAACCTCTAATTGATGTTATTTTATAATTTGTGAGCTATTGTAGGAAACATTGCAATCAGAGACCTTATTCATTTTTCATTTTTCCAAACAACAGATAATTTGGTTGGTCGAGGTGGGTACTCGGAAGTATACAGAGGTGATCTTTCTGATGGAAGAAAAACCATTGATGTGAAGAGGTTGGCCACGGACAACAAGGATCCTAACAAGGAGAAAGAGTTCCTTATGGAATTGGGTGTTATTGGACATGGCTACCATCCTAATACTGTAACTTTAGTGGGCTGCTGCATTGAAAATGGGCTCTATCTGACTTTCAATTACTCTCAAAATGGAAACTTGGCAGCTACATTGCATGGTGAGGAAGCCTTGTCCTCCAATTCCAAATTTTACTTTTTTAATATGATTTTTCTAGAATTAATGTTTGTTATGTCATTTGAGATTAAATGCATTGGAATGATTATTAGGTAAAGCTGGAAATTCACTTGACTGGCCAATCAGATACTAAATTGCTCTTGCAGCTGCAAGGGGTCTCCATTATCTTCATAAATGTTGCAAACACCGAATAATTCATCGTGACATTAAAGCCTATGTTCTCCTGGGTCTTGATTATGAACCACAGGTAGAATAACTATCAAACATTTGCAGTTGGATAAACAACATCAATATCAATATCAATATCAATATCAATATACGATACAATTACCGGGTGTTTAGTTTTCCTGTTGGGTTCCCTGTTCATTTACACATGTCGAGTTTTCCTTCCACGAGCATTGGTTACTGTGCAATTACTGTATCTATTTGTTGCAGGAAAGGCGTCTTTAATGTGGCGTGTTTGAGGAGCCATTGACTGTGAGACTGAGAAAGAAATGAGCATTGGTAATGTCATTCACGCATAAGCTTCTCACTAACTCTCCCACTCTTCTTGCCTTTTTCTAGCTCCCTGCATTTCACTAATCATTTATTCACCTAACCCATTCAATAATAGTTTTTTTATTTTCCCACTTTCCTTCTACATTTCTTTGACAATCATCTCCACCACCTTACCTTCATTTTCCTTTGATTCCAGCTTTCCAAAAACAATGATGGATTTCTTTCAAAATCACATCTTTCCTTCCTCTCTTACTTTTTTTTAATCTTTTTTTTCTTCTTGGCTGTTGGGTTTGCTTTGGGCATGTCCATCATCGACTGCGAAGCAAAGCTCGAGTCCGGGACCGACAATCACACCTCAGGAATATGTATGAGGCGTGTATGGTGAAGCATGGCAACGCCTTGGGGGAGTAGAGCGAATTACTGTGACGCCTTAGCACTTTCGAGAAATCTCTGGAACGGGGAAGAAGAAATCTTTCTTGGACGATTTTCATCCCCTTCTGACCTCAAAATCATCGTCTACTATAGTTTTTCCTTTCGTGAAATGTGCTGATTTGTCATTTTTGTTTTTAATATTTTTGTAGATTTGGAAGACCAGGAGGGTGTCTGTGAGGAGCTAGCAAGGCAGGATTGTGGTCGATATTCTGGAATTTTACCTTAAACATAGGAAGCAAATACCTGGCAAAAAATGTTCTGCAAATTGGTCTCCGAATTTTTATAAAGCCCTTATTGAGTGGATGATTTGATTTTGTGCTCCGTTGCATTTTTTTACATTTTTATGTTGCTTTCACTGTATCCAATTTTTTTATTTTTTGCATTTTGTATCCATTTTTTTGCTTAGGGCTATGACGGTTTGGTGAACTGGGGAGGGACTGACTTTGGGGGCTTTTTTTTAGTGAAGTGTTGATTTATATGCATATGTTGATGTTGATTTATATAAGCTTTTAAGGTATTCTTACCATAATTTCTGTCATTTGTTGCTCTATTTCTTGTAAGTGAATGAATTTGGACTTACATGTATCCTCAATTTGTTTCTTCACAGAAGCGTGATGATGCAGGTAGTTTATGAAGTTTCTTCATCATGATTTCGGCGTTGGTAATTCAATCTGATACTTTTAGTTTAGCTTTGCATTGGTTGTGATTAATTCATTGTGAAACTGTGTTGTATTTGGTTTGTTGCTTTGTTATGGATCAGCATGTTACCTACATTTTCAAAATTCGTAATTAGGCATGTTTTTGTATGGCTTCTTCTTTCACGACCTTTTTTTTTTTTTTTTTGATTTTTTGTTTTTGTTTTTTTTTTTTTGTTTTTTCTATTCTCTCCTAATGTCATTTTGTTCTTTGCTTTATCGTATTTGGATCTAACATGAAGCTTATATATTATGCTGCATTTTATAGGAGACACTTTTTTGATGAGTTTGTTCTAGCTCACATCATTGGATGGTGGGGGAAGGTTAATCAGCCCCTTCTTTGGGTGTTATTGGTTGAGTTGATGGAGGTTAGCCCTGATCTGATTAATAAACTCTTTTGTCTTTTGACCTTGCTGCGATTGTGGGTTAGTGCGCCCTTAAAGCTTCATTTTTTTATTTTTTTTGGTTTTATATCTTCTGTATTGTTTACAAATCATTCTATGTTGGCATTAAAAGTTAGTTTACTTTCCGCTACACTTTACCCAATTTCAATGGGTGATGGTGGGATCATATTATTCTTGAATTTTGATCTGCAATTGGTTTCATAAGAGTTTTGAATCCATTTTTTTATTTGACTTTTTGGCAAGTTGCAAGATTGCATGTGGTTTATTAGTTGAAGCAAGATCTTATTTGTCATATCACCATGTTGAAATTTGCATTTATAGTATTCATTTAATCTTTAATAGTTTGTCAATGTAGTATATTTTGACTTTGAAAACAGGGCCAGCCCCTTAAATGATGAAAACATGGCCAGCTTCTTCTTCCCCAAATCTTTCCTTTTCCTTTTCCACAGGTTAATAATATTTTTTACTTCAAGAAATCATTTTTTTTTTCTGGACGTATGTCAAGAACTCTCTTGCATAGTGTTTCTGATTCAGTCCTCCTAATCATTGCAAGATGTTTGCTGCCTCTAAGAAGAAGGAATGATAATTGGTGCTGGAAAGAATGGTTGAAACTTGCAGACAAGAATAATTGACCAGATCTCTACTTTGATATATAGGCAACAAAGCCAAAGGTAATTGCATCGGGACAAAGATGCTCTATTCTCGTTGCTTACCTTCGTTTTTTATAAGTTATTAATATACATGGTGTTTACTGCTAATTACGATTTGTTGAGCCCACGACTAAATACTAATATTTTAGATGTTGTTGGTTTTTTATGAGATACTAATATAATTGGTGTTTACTGCTAATTTCTAAACTTTCTTTCCTTATTAGATGTTGTAGTAGTTGAATGACTTCATTCTTTTTTCTCATGAGGAAGTTTTCTAGGATTGAGGTGGTCTTGATTTCTCTTTGACCATGAGGAAACTTACAGAATGAATACACAAAAATGTCTTGCCAATTAAAGTCCTTAATTCAGTTAATTGTGTTTTTTTTACGATGTTTACCAAATGGTGGGCCTGATTGATCTCTGATTCATTTCTTCTGAAGCTCAAGCTGTTTTCTGTGCTCATGAACATTTTGTTAATGGAACCTTTTGAAAGTGTTAGAACTACAATTTTAGTTTTTTTATTTTATTGGGGTAAGAAATTGCTAAATTATGCTGATAATTTCCCTTCTAAGCAGACCTTCACGAGAGGCCATGACAATAAAATTTAACTTAATGATAGAGTAGCATATAGCAAGCAAGATAGCCATCTATGAGTTGCTGTAGTTTCTATGGTGGCCATAGTTTATCAATTATACTGGCATTTTGCCATTCTTATGGCTGAGCTGGGAATATGGCCATGCTTTGGTGAGCCATATTTAGCTTACTGGCTTAAAGAAGTATCTACCTGGAATATTACTCTTTCCACATCCATACACAATATATTTACGGTAAAGAAATTTCACTGTTTAGCCTACTGTTGATTTCCATGTGTCATGATCAGGAACATTTTATTAATGTATTATTTTTGTGATTTTTGGGCATGTGTGAGAATTGAGATGCTATATTATGGGAGAAGCCTCTTTAATGTGGCATGTATGATGAGCCATTTGACTGCCTGACTGAGGCAGAAATGAGCATTGGTATCGGGTATAAGTTTCTCACCTGCTCTTCTTTACTTCTCCTATTCACCTAACCCATTCAATAATAGGTTTTTATTTTGATATTTTCCCTTTTTCCTTTTACGTCTGTCTGCCGGTCTCCTCCACCACCTTACCTTCATTTTCCTACAGTTCCAGCTTTCCAGGAAGAAAACAATGATGGGTCTCTTTCAAAGATCGCATCTTTCCTTTCCTCTCTTGCTTTTTATATTCTTTTTTTTTCTTTTCTTTTTGGCTGTTGGGTTTGTTTTGGACATGTTCATCATCGACTGCGATTCAAAACTTGAGTCTAGGACTGAGAGTCACACCTCAGGAATGTATGATTAATAAGACTTTGTTAGATTGGTTAATGTGAGAATTAGTCAAATGTGAGAAACTCAATTCTGATCTGTCAAGTAATTTGGTATTTTCTCAAATAATTATTGAAATTTTGAGCTCACATGCTCTGTTTGTATAATCAATTTTAAAAAGAATTTGAAAGAGACATCTCCATAAGATGCCAGTCAGCAAGCACAAAGAAGATGAAGTGGGAAGATGACTGTTTTCATTTACTTTCATTAAACACAATTATTGCAGCCATTATCTGTATTTGGGTTCTTAAGCCTGCTGCTTGAATATATGCACAAGGCTACCAATTATCTGCACGAGGCCATTAATTTGTACCTCAAGGCTAGCCGAACTCGGAAACCCTGTTGTGCAGTGCAATTTGGGGATTTCATATTTGTGAGGTATTCAATGAATTTCAAGTTTGAAGTTTGAAACCCTTTCTATTTGAAGCTTCGATTTTTTTGCAGCTGATTTTGTTTCTGTTTTTAGATATCAAAGCATGTTGTGTTTTGACTTCAATTTGCTTATAATAGAACGGAATCCTAATCACATGCACCTTTGGATTTTGGGTGTGTTGATTGATAGGAGTGAAAATGGGAAGGTGGCAAGTGGCTGGGTATCTGGACTTGGGTTGTGCCCAAGTGCAATGTCATTTTCCACTTGCCCATTTTTTTACTCTTACCATGCACATCATTAAAGTTGCTGGGTGAAACTGGTATGTTATGTTTTATTGTAATAGTATATGTGCTCTTGATGCATGGTGCATGCATCCAACTCAGGATAAAATAATTTTTTATGTTTTACACTTCTTTTGTTTTAGCTAGATATATGGTGGCTTGAAATGAATTCTGTAATATTAATTTAAAAGATTAAATCTACGACAAGCAGTTAGTTTTTATATCTGCACGTGTGTTCCTTTATGGATTTTTAATGAATATATATCTTCAGATGGCAAAAAAACATTTTGTGATAGTTTATGCCTGACAAAGGTATACCTTTGCTATGCAGCTGAACCTCAAAACACTGAGCAAGCTTTGAAATTGTTATATAAAGCTTCTACTTCTACTGGTGGGAATATTCGTGCCCAGTACCAGCTTGCACTTTGTCTGCATCGAGGTGGTGGGAGTAGCAATATGAAATAAACTGTTGGTGCTGTATCCTATTCCTATCCTCTTACTTTTCATTATGAATGAACTTTTTTTCTTCTGGGGAGGGCTTAAAAGCTGGGAAATCTGTTTGGATCTTTGTTTGAGAATTGGCTTATAATATTGGGTATCTTAGGTTCCTTTATTATCATGATATATTCTGATCTTTGCTTTTAACAAGTTTTCCCTGGAACAGACTAAATGGTATCTGAAAGCTGCAGAAGGAGGGTATGTGCGTGCTACGTACAATATTTCTTTATGCTACTCCTTGGGGGAAGGTCTGACACATAGTCGTCAACTTACAAGAAAATGAGTGAAGCGGGCTGTGGATCATGGTCACAGTAAAGCTTAATTTAAGCATGGACTTGCTCTCTTTTCTGTAAGTATTTATTTGTCCCTTTATGCAATGCCTTTGTAGTTAGTACTTTGAATGTGTACTCACTAATGTGTAATTTTGAGGATGGAGAAGAGAATTGCTTGGCAGAGGAAGAAGATGAATGTTTGCTAATGGTCCATTTTGTGGGTGCTGTAGAGCTGGGTCCAGTCTCTTAGTTTTGAGGCTCCAAGCCTTGATTTTCATTTTGTTCATTCATATTTTTCATCTCTGCTCTTCAACTTATTTAACTTTATTTTTTTCTTCTGTTTTTAGTGCTCATTGTCTCGGTGCATATCATTTTGACCTTTTCCAAGCGTTTGGTCTAGACAAGTTATATGTTCTCATCAGTGCAATCTTATGACATTGTATATAAAATAGTTTTCAATTTTTGTTGTCTGTATATCATTTCATTTTAATTTTGTTTGTATTTCTTCCTTGACAGGAGAATAAAGGTTCAAAGCCGCCACCATTCATGCCGAAAGATTATGATGGAAAGTATGCGAGCCTCACCAAATTCAAAGGAAAAGCTGTCGCTGTCTATATCTACCCTGCTGATGAGACCCATGGCTGTATCAAATAGGTAAAAACTCAAAATATTTAACATTGTTTAGTCCTGCAAGCAATGTAGCTTGCTTGCGCCTTATTTGATTACAGTAGACGCCAATTTTAAACAGGACATAAAAATGAATGCTTTTTATTAGTTTTGTACTTCTAAGCATTTTTCAATTTATAATTCAGCAGTGGATTAAAGGAATTGTTGTTACGGGAAAATGGAGAATCAATTACAAAAGGGAAAAAAAGTGCTATTCATTTGAATTAGATAATGTAGTTTTCATGATGCATATGAACGAAAAACAATAGTATAGTCAATACTGTCTTATGATGTGGTTCAGACTTCACATGATAAGATTTCTTGATTGCCGTTTTACTAAATGCATTGTTGTTCTTATGAAAAGGAATGGGAGAGAGGTTGTGGTTGTTTATAGAACATGAAGGAGTATGATATAATTCCCATTTGGGTAAAGGCATTTAATTAGATTATATAGTCGTATTAAGCTTGATACGACTATATAGTCGTATTAAGCTTGATATAACGTACACTATTGAACTTTATTGCTGTTATTTTATTACTCTGCTTACTAGATTTTTTTCTGTCGTTGTTCTGACCAGCATGGTAGTTTTTTTCCATGGGATTATGGGGCTAAGTCCAGATATTTGTTTCTCTCAGGGACTATAGGGATAGCCAAGTCAGACTCCCCTGCAGTGTACAATGAAATTTGATGTTCATGTTTTATCATTATTTCACAAAGAAATTGCTAGACGACCATCTGACCTTTGGTACTTAGAATTCCACGTGTTGTTTGTTTGGGATTGAAAATTATGCATTGTAATGCTTGATTGTGACAAGTTTCGGGTTTGGGTTCACACATCGATTTTGTTACGTTTTCTGTTTCAGCTTGAAGGGGTTCAAACATTATTTTTGTTATGTTTTCTATTTCAGCTTGAGAACATTGACCTAAAGCTAAAGTCCTTGGAGTTATATAATCCAATAGCTTCACAACGGCTTTTGTGCTCAAGAAGGCCTTACAACTTGAACCAGTGAACATTCAAATCTTCTGTCAGCACATCCCCTCCCCTTTCATTCAGGTTGGCTAAACATTTCAGAATTGTTTCTCATAGTTAGTAGGATCTATTTTATCATAAATCTACATCTTAAATTCCATAAGAAGTGCTTTCATACTTGATTATCTTCATTATTGGATTGTATACTAGAGCTGTAAGCAACATGGTTGACTTTGCACGTAATGACAGAGCGTTTCTACGTCATCTTTAATTAAGTAGCCCACCTGCTTTGTAACACTGCTATGATTGGGCTTTCTTTCTACATTTTTTTTTGAATCTTTTCCACTTTTGTATATTGGTTAGTTTTATTTTATTTAGAAATGGTTTATTAACGAAAGTGTTTTTTTTTTTTGTAGTACAATTGTTTAATGGAGATTTTACTCACTTGAATTGGTGGTAAAGACTTTGGAAATACATTATATCCATTGTTATGGTTTTTTGCTAATTTTGTATCTATTGCAAATAAACTTTTATTTATGGGTTTTGTTGAGAAAACTGTAAAGGGTGAGTGAGTAAACTGTTATCCTTTTTGCCTTTCATTTTGTTTTTTATGCCACCCCTATATTTATTCTCAACTGCAATGGTAACTATAAAAAAAAGGTTCATATGTGTCATGTGTCACATGTGGTAAACGATTCTCTGCTACATTATCAACTTTCATATATTCTTTTAAAATTTAAACCTTATCAAACTACATAAAAGTGTTAGCAATTGAATATGAGGAAGTCTTAATGAAGAATTTGTTATTCAATATCTGGTAATAATTTTAATTTCTTATATTGAAAGGATTATGATTTTCATTAAGAGTTTAGTAAATGGAATATTTCCTCTGATATTTTTGCATAGAAACTATACTTCATAACGTGTAATATGAGGACTAACTGCTAGACTAGCTTTACACTTTTGGGAAAAGGAAATTAAATCTGTTGCTGTTTCGAGTCCCTTGAATGCTAAAACATGTTAATTTACTATGGTGTTATATGTAGTTCTGCTTATCACTGTATACTTCTTTGGATTGCATTAGGATATTAAGATTTGTATATACTGATTTTGATGACCTACAACTTAAATACACAAAATGATATGGATCGTTGAATACCATGGTTTCATTCCTTTGGTTGATAGTGACTTTTTTCTTTTTGGGTGTGACAGCTCAAATGTCTACCAACGATATGGTGAAACCAATTAAGGACTTGAAGGATTGAAGTATTCTAACATGTTTTTTTAATACTTTGTTTATTAAAAGATTCAAATTCTGCTTAATGAGATAATGTAGTTGGTATCTTCAGTGAATACTCTTGTGGAAGCAAAAAAGAAATTATTGTCCAAGTTTGTCTTTAATTGACGATACCTTCGAAGTAGTCTCAGTCTAGCTGCATAGATGTCTACCTCCAATTTGAAGAAACCTACTGTTCTTTTTTGTGTCGACGTATCGAAGACCGAATCATTAAGCAAGCAAAGAACATTTTAGATGTTTTGTGTCTTCTAAGCTATTTTGATTGAAGTGGTCTCTCTTTTGGCTTTAATCTATTTTACTCTCCATATTGGTATTGATGGTTTTTTTTTAATGATTGATTTGGCATATGATTATCAAAAGCGAGTTGAAGAACTTGGATCCCTTTCCGATGTTGGATCACTCCTCAGGTACAATTATGAACTTATTGGTTGAAGGCCTACTTTTGTAGTTTTGTTGACTACTTGTGTTCCCTTTGTTCTGTATTTGTTGTTTGCCAATATTTCAAGTATTTTAAGACCTGTTTGTGTGTTTGACTTTACATTATCTCCGCCTCGACTATTTCCTGATCATCCACACAGAAGTTTTTCAATCATATTTTCATTGTCATGCTGTTGGATAGCTCAGTTGTTATTTTGTTTCCTTATATTTTGATTTGCATATTGTTTGCTGGTTTTGAGACTGTCACCTACATGCTAGAGGTATAGTTACATTTCCCCTTAAATGTTGATTGTAAGTGGCTAAAATTCTTGATTGTGAGGAACCTATACTTTGCCTTTTTTGGGATTTCAGGGAGCCATAACTTACCAAGATTTTGCTAGGCACAAGGATACAACAAGTATTGTTGATTTTCAGGTAAGAACATTAATTACTGATACAAAAACTATATTGAAATGAGAAGATTAATTGGATTTTTACAGTACATTTCCATTTTGTGTAGTGGATGACCGTAGGTAGGTGAATAATTAATACTGAAATGCCTGCAGAAGCAACCAACAAGTGATTGCAACTTTGGATCAATTTATCAGTGAAGGACAAAATGTAATATATCCAATTAACTGAAGATTTCTAATTGCCATGTGTAAAAGAATTTACCAAGTTTTGTACCATTGACCGCTGTTTGACATTTTTTTCTTGGACTTCTGATTCAGGATTGAACCAAACTATCAAGAACTTCTAAGTGAGAACATACCATCAGCAGAACAAGATGGGGTTGAAGTTAGAGTTATAGCAGGAGAAGCAATGGTAGTCCATTCACCTGTCTACACTCAAACTCCCACCATGTTCCTTGATGTCTCCGTGGAGTGGACCCCGAGGCTCAGTTGCATCAAAGTATTCCAAAGTCTTGGGGTTCCTTTGTTTATGCAATTGAAGGGGAAGGATTTGTCCTAAAAAAGGATTGTCTTGAAAAAGACATTTTTCCCATACTCATGTTCATTGTTTCTACTGTTCAATTTGACATTTGGTGATTATTAAATTGGTCATGCCCCTATTAACCCTTTCTCTTTGCAGGCAAAAAAAACTGGTCCATAATCTCAATTTTTTTTTTCTTTTTGCCTTCTTTAAAATGAGTCACAGATTGTGGTCCAAAAAAGGTTGTATGCCATAATCAGGGGAAAGCGGAAGGGAGAATATGACAACAACTCCGAAGGTCAGTTTTACATGCTAATTGTTGTGCATAGATATAGCAACTTCCTTTTGTTTGGTAGTCTCTGATTTTTATATTCTTACACTTGCCTTTTTTTTTTCCTTCCATTTTTTAGTGTTTATTGTCTCAATGATACATCATTGTGCATGATGTTCATTGTTTGAAGAAATTTCAGCCGCTGCTCCTGATGCCATGCTTTGTACAGAGCAAGTATAAGAGAGAAAAAAAATGTTGGTGATTGGAAACAAATGTCATTTTGCTCATGGTGTTGCATGTATGATTTGTTTGCCTTTCCCTGTTTTGAGAGGCAATTTTTATAAAGTATTGCTTAACGGTGAATTTATACCTATAGGTGAATTTTTGTGAAATATTTTTATAGTTTGAAACTCAAGTTTGTATGACTTCTATATCTTTAGGTAAAGTTCAAGATTTTGTGTCTGGCTAAGAGAATTTCGTTAGCTGAAACAGAAGAAGGTAAATTTTGTCAATTTTTTTTTTTCATGTCACTTTTCATAGAAGGTTGTTTGTAAGTTTGTTCATGTGAAAATTGCTTATCTGGGATGTCTCTCTCTATAAATATTTGTACTTTTTTTTCTCATAATAGTTGCTACCATCTCATTTAATATGATAGCACCACTCATAATAGTTGCTACTATCTCTCTCTCAACATTTGTCTTTCGTTGCTTCTTCTTCCCCATTGTCAGAGTGAAATCAGGGAGCCAACCGAAGAACTCACCAGAGTCATTAGGATATGGACACGTGGGACTTTGTAGCAAATAAGTGGTTCTCTCCAAGCTGATCACGGAGGAAGATCACTTTTGCTTAAGGTAAGATTGTATGTGCATCAATGCACGACATATTTACGAATTTTTTTCCACTGTAGTAGTTTCTATTCATATCCACGTGTTTATGTCTTATGCAATTTTGGTAAGATTTTATTTTTAATTAATTTTTTAAATATCTCTTTCTCTTCCTTGGCTCCTTCTTCTGTGCGTTGTTGATGCTCCGTGGTGATTAGAGGACGGTTCCTTTGTTAAATGCCTTCTCTCTTCTTCCTCTACAACTCACCTTTTTTCCCTTTTCATGTCTTTAATCACCGCCTCTTCTCCTTCAACTCTGAAAACCCTGCCTTTTGATTCTGATCCATTCTCTATACCCAACCCTTCTCTTCTTTCTAATAATCCGAAATTAATATTCAATTCCACGACAATCCGTTTAGGGCCTGTGCGCCCCTTGCTTAGCAAGTGCTACTATTTGGGTCATTTACTGAAGATGAAACCAGATCATTAGTCTTCTGGGACGGGGATAAATGAAAAGCCTGTGGAGAAGAATCAACTGCAATTCAGTTCTCTAAAGGGGTTTTCACTACTCTGGCTATCTCAAGTGTTGTAAATAAAATCGTGTGGTACTCTTTCTCTCTTAGACATAGTAAGATAGGCTCATGCTGTAGTTGCAAAACTATTGGTTTGTCTACATTGGCAAATGTTTCAAATTTTTGTTTTGGTCCATAGCTCTAGCTACTACATTTTGTGCCAAACTTCCAATTTGTGCTTTTCAGACATTTTTACTTCAAGGAGCTCGATAACCACGTTTTAGTGATTGAGTGTTTCTTTAGTCATGACTTCATAACTATTCTATATTTTATTAGTGACAGATAAATTGTTGTTGGTTGATGCCGACCTTTAGGTTGTGTTAACACTTTCGCTTAGATCCTCTTTCAAAGAAAGTTTTTCTTCTTCTCTCTATCTTTGAAATTCAATTTCTTTCAAACTCTCTTCTCCTTTGTCATCTCATATTCTCTCTTTCAAAATTCATATTTGCTGAAGAGGAGATTTATGAAAATATTACATTTTGTTGGTGTTGGTATATTAGTATTATTTGACAAGGTTGGTGTTATGACATTGGACGAGATTTACTTAAAATATCACATTTTCTTGGTGTTAGTAATTCAACACTACTTAACATTTTTGAAGTAGCTTGCTTTCAGGAGTTGTCCGTGTCGGAGAGATGGAGTCCTTCTTTCAGGGCTTACCTTTGCTGCCTTATCTGTCAGCAGATTAATCAATTCCATTAAATAATGTTTATTTGCTTCTCTCATGCGAAAGCCATCAAGTTTTCTCATGTGAGGAAGTTATTTTACATCTGGGTGAACTAATTTACCTTACGCATATTTAACATACTAGCTTAGTAGTTAGATTGTGTTTGTGTGCAGTACTAGATCAACAAATGAAGCCCGACTACATATCAGGAGGTATATACTTTTGTCTTCTGGTGATCATAATGATGATATCACAAAACATGTAAATGCTGGCAACATGGTAAAGCAAGGAAATGGTAAATATGAAAGGTAAGATAGATATATCTAGGTGGTGTTCATCGGCCGAGTCTGATAATATTACCAATTACTATAGTATTGTTTATGTTTCTGATGTAAGATCCAATCAGTATATCAGATTAATAATGCGCACAATGATACTGAAGTCACTTTACACGTGTTTCAATAACACATAATGCAGACTCATTGTTTTCATTTTCTTATCATATCTTCTTTCAACCTTTTCACGTTTTTTTTTTGTTAGAACCATTTCACATAGTTGATTTGGTGACTTCTTGCAGGTGTTTCAAAACTGAGAAAATGGAAGCAAGCCAATGGGCTTGGAAACAAGTTGTTATATATCTTCCTCCTTCTTTATTATTTTAGTTTAATCATTTATGATATTTTGCTGAAGAAATTTGTATATCTTATCTTTTATGGTCTATTTTATTTAGAATACTTAAGTTATTAGATTTTTGAAATATTTTGTAGTTAAATAAAATAGTGTTTACAAAATTATTTTTGTCAAAGTTTGTAAAATCATTGCTTCTTTTGATGATGAATTCAAAACAAGAGACTTTCCAAATAGACCCAAATCTCTTAGTAGTAATGTCCCATTAGTTTTAGTAAAGTTAAACTTCGGCAAGTTGTATCTGTTTAGTTGGCAGTAGAAATTTATTTTGAGACAGTCCATTAGCATGCCAAGAAATATAAATTTTATCTACATTTCTCCTTGCTCTGATATTTTGATCTTCAACAAACTATTCTTTTTTATGGGACGTTGAATTGAATTCGTGAAAGATAAGATACCTAGCACTTAATCATTGGAACTTTGATTAGGATAATTTATATACATCAACAGACTAAGCCAAAATTTTAAGGCTATGTACATAAATAGAAGAGAACTTGAATTAGTCAAAGTTACCCTGTGCATTGCACGGGTATCTACACTAGTCATATTACAACTTGATGATGACTCTTTGGCAGTAGTTAGACCAGTGCTATGAAGATGATTGGGAACATCCCAAAGATGCTGCTCGGTTTAAGAAGAGAGAGGAGAATGATCGTGTGTACATGTTTCTTGCTGGATTTAACCTAAGTCTAGATGAAGTAAAAGGAAGAATCCTGGGCAGAAAGCCCTTACCTTCTATTAGGGAGGTCTTTTCTGAAGTTCGACGGGAAGAATCAAGGAGGAGGATAATGTTGAACACTCATGAACCATCCACAACTCAAAAACATGAAAGTTCAGCACTTGTGACAAGAGAAATTTCTTCAGAAGATAATAAAGGGAAGAAACCTTGGTGTGACCATCGCAAAAACATCATGACACACTAGGGAGACTTGTTGGCTGATCCATAGAAAGCCACCTAATTGGAAGAAGAAATCCAACAGAGGTGGGCGTGCCTTCCAGACCGCTGCTGAGGAGAGTCAAGAGCCTCCACCTACTTCAGAGACAAACCCGTTCACAAAGGAACAACTAGAGCACTTGTACAAACCTTTTTTCTCCAAAAATGACAATAAATCCTTCTTGTTCTTTGGCCCAAAAAGGTACTTATCTTACTACTGCTCTTTTTACCCAAAAACCTCAAAATCCTTAGGTTATTGACTCTGGAGCAACTGATCACATGACTGATTGCTCAAAACTGTTTTCCTCCTATAGTCCTAGTGCAGGGAATAAAAAAATCAGAATTGCTGATGGAACTCTCTCTGCCATAGCTAGAATTGGATCTATCCCTCTCTCACCTTTAATAACTCTCCATAATGTTCTTCATGTTCCTAATTTGTCTTGTAACCTATTGTCCATTAGTAAATTAACTCTTGACATGAATTGTCGTGTTATTTTTTACTCCTCTGGTTGTAAATTTCAGGAATTGACATCGGGGAGGACGATTAGCAGTGCTAAGGAAGTTGATGGTCTCTACATCTTTGAAGATGGTTCTACCTTGAGTGGGCACCCTCAAAGTATTTGTTTCAATTCTGTTTCTGGATCAAAGGAAAATGAAATAATGTTATGGCACTATAGGTTAGGTCATCCCAGTTTTAATTATTTACAGCACTTGTTCCCTGAATTTTTTAGAAATAAAAATCCATTTTTCTTTACTTGTGAGACTTGGCAATTGGGTAAACATCACCGCATTGTCTATCCTGCCCAAGCATATAAACCATTTAATCTTTTCACCATTATTCATAGTGATGTTTAGGGACCGAGTCGTGTAACTACCCCTGTGGGTAAATGATGGTTTGTAAGTTTTATTGATGACCACACTAGGCTATCTTGGGTGTATTTAATGAAAGAAAAATCTAAAGTTGAAAACATTTTTAAAACCTTTTTCACTATGGTTCAAACTCAATTTCAACAAACAATTCAGATTTTTAGAAGCGATAATGGAAGAGAATACTTCAATAAGTATCTCAAACAATTTTTTTGTAGAAAAAAGGGCATTGTGCATCAAAGTTCATGTGTTGATACCCCTCAACAACATGGAGTAGCTGAAAGGAAAAATAAACATTTGTTAGAGGTAGCTAGAGCCTTATTGTTTCAGGCTATGGTTCCTACATATCTTTGGGGAGAAGCAATCTTAACAACAACCTATTTGATTAATAGGATGCCTAGTAAAGTCTTAAAATTTAATACCCCCCTAGGTATGCTTCTCAACCATTTTCCAACAAACAGACTATCCTCTAACTTACCTCTAAAAATATTTGGATGCACAACCTTCATACATGTTAATACACCAAATCTAAGTAAACTTGATCATCGGGCAAAAAGGTGTGTGTTTGTTGGGTATGCTCCTTCTCAAAAGGGGTCTAAATGTTTTGATCTGATCACTAAGAAGTTTTTTGTGACTATGGATGTTACATTTTTTGAGTCAAAATCGTTTTTTCAGTCTCATCTTCAAGGGGAAAAACAATAGAAGACTCGACAAAATATCTTACTATCGAAGAGTCAAACATATCAATTGATGAGTCAAACGTGATAAATAATGGAACAAATCCTGTGAATAATGAAAATTCTGGTATTTGCCTTGTACCAAGTAATGAAAATCCTACCAGTCATGACTTAGTACTAGGCTATGAGAATACTAGTGTTTCTTCTCCGTCAAAAAGCAATGAAGCTGAACCCAGAAAGGGAATTGAAACTAAGAAAAGACACAAAGGTATGGAACCCTTTGAGCGCCTCTATAAGGAAGAACCATACTCAAAGAGCAAAGAATTGTGATCCTTTGCACCACCATGAATCCGAGGACCCACCAGGTAATCCTTATCCTGAAATTAATCAGCTAATTGAAACTGATTCTGAACCTGTTTCCAATTCTAAACTCACTAAGTTGATTGATTGTGACCTTCCTATAGCTATTCAGAAAGGTGTTAGATCATGTACCCAACACCCTCTATCTAATTTTGTGTCTTATGAAAAACTGTCATCAAGTTTTCGTGCTTTTACCTCCCAATTCTCATATATGGAGATTCCAAAAAATGTACAGGATGCCTTAGAAATTCCAGAGTGGAAGGAAGCTGTCCTAGAAGAGATGAAAGGCTCTTGAAAAAAATCAGACCTGGCAAATGGTGGAGCTGCCAAAAGGGAAAAATACAATGGGATGTAAATGGATATTCACTATAAAGTACAGATCTGATGGCTCTATCAAAAGGTACAAGGTTAGGTTGGTTGCCAAAGGCTTCACTCAAACTTACGGAATTGATTATTCTGAGACCTTTGCTCCTGTTGCAAAACTGAACATGGTGAGAGTCTTTTTATCCGTTGCAACTAATCTAGATTGGCCTTTGCAACAACTGGATGTGAAAAATGCATTTCTAAATGGGGATTTGGAGGAGGGAGTGTATATGGATGCACCCACGAGATTTGAAGAGAAATTTGATTCAAAAGTATGCAAGGTAAAGAAGTCCTTATATGGTCTAAAGCAATCACCACAAGCATGGTTTGATAGATTTACACAGTTTATAAAGGGACAAAAGTATATACAAAGTCAAGTCGATCATACTATGTTTGTAAGGAGGTCAGTAAATGGAAACATTGCTATTCTGATTGTATATGTGGATGACATAATTGTCACAGGAGATGACTGGACAGAAATAAACAGATTGAAAGAGGCATTAGCTTCAGAATTTGAAATTAAGGATCTCGGATCCTTAAGATACTTCTTGGAAATGGAAATAGCACGCTCAAAAAGGGGATTGTCCTCTCACAAAGGAAGTATGTTCTTGATCTTCTTAAAGAGACATGTATGAGTAGATGCAGACTAGTAGATACTCCCATTGATCCAAATCAGAAACTTGGGGACAGCAAAGAGAGAACACCAGTTGACACTTCCCGGTATCAAAGGTTAGTAGGGAAATTGATTTATCTATCACATACACGGCCAGACATTGCATTTGCAGTTAGTCTTGTAAGTCAATTCATGCATTCACCCTTGAGGAACACCTTGAAGCTGTCTACTGGATCCTAAGATATATGAAGAGTGCTCCTGGAAAAGGTCTATTCTTTAAGAAAACTACACAACAGACCATAGAGGCCTATACTGATGCTGACTGGGCAGGATCAGTCACGGATAAGAGATCTACATCAGGCTATTGCACATTTGTTTGGGGTAACTTAGTTACATGGTGTAGCAAAAAACAAAATGTTGTGGCAAAGGGCAGTGTTGAAGCTGAATATAGAGCCATGGCTCAAGGAGTTTGTGAAATGTTATGGCTGAAGAGAATCCTTGAAGAGTTGGGAACCCCTGTTAGTCTACCATTGAAACTATACTACGACAATAAGGCAGCTATAAGCATAGCACAAAACCCAGTACAGCATGACCACACTAAGCATGTGGAAATTAATAGACACTTCATTAAAGAAAAGGTTGATGAGAAAGTTATTTGCATGCCATTTGTTCCAACTGCACAACAAGTGGTTGATATTCTCACCAAAGGGATCTCTCAACCTAAGTATGAACTTCTTGTGAGCAAGTTGGCATGACAGACATCTATGCACTAACTTGAGGGGAGGTGTCGAATCTGGTAGAGGAATCTGTCCAGATTTATAAGTACCAGTTTAGGAGAAATAAATCTAAATCAAATCAATTCAGATATGTTTAGAAAGTTTTTTATCTTTATAATTTGTTTCTTGTTTTCTCTCCTGATTTGTAGGAGATTTGTTTTTCTGCTTATTTCCTTATTTGTAGCAGAATTGGTTATTCATTTCTGCATAAATACCCTATGTATTGTTTGCTGATGATTCATTGAGAAATAAAATATTCTCTCAAAACCTAGAATATATATATCAATCAGCACACAAGTTTAAAAGCTTACTTTTTCTAGCAATTGTGCAACTATATCATTAATTAAAGAGTGCTCTGCCTCAAGTTCTGAGCAAAATAGTCAACTGCCAAAAATAGGATTATGCAAAAAATGAACTGACTTTGAGAGAAATCTGGTATGGAATGGGAAACAAAGAGTGTCTGAAATTTTCCAGATTAAGATCCTTATGTGTTAGGTTCGCAATGCAAAAAATAGTATGCAATTGTGGCTTTTGTAGCTGGAGTTATGAGCAAAACAGTCACAATTGCCAAAAATAGGATTAAGCAGAAAATGAACCGACTTTGAGAGATATATGGTATTGAATGGGAAACAACTTGTGTCTAAAATTTTCCAGATTAAGATCCTTATATGTTAGGTTCACAATGCAAAAATAATATGTGATTATGGCTTTTGTAGCTCTAGTTATGGGCAAAATAGTCACAGCTGCCAAAAATAAGATTATGCAGAAAATGAAGTGACTTTGAGAGAAATCTAGTATTGAATGGGAAACAGTGTCTGAAATTTTTCAAATTAAAATCCTTATGTGTTAGGTTCACAATGCAAAAAACAGTATGTGATTGTGGCTTTTGAAGCTCAAGTTATGAGCAAAACATTCACAGCCTCAAAAAATAGGATTATGTAGAAAATGAACCGACTTTGAGAGAAAACTAGTATTGAATGGGAAACAATTTGTGTATGAGATTTTCCAGATTAATATTCTTATGTGTTAGGCTTACAATGCAAGAAAAAGTATGTGATTATGGCTTTTGTAGCCTAAGTTTTGGTCAAAGATATACAAGCTGTCAAGATGACAACATTTGAGTTCTGCAGAATCAACTACGATTTTGCTTACTTTTTAATGTCAAATTGAAACCTTTCCTACTGCTAACTGCTAAGGGAGGTTAAGGGCAGAATTTGCTCATCATTTAAGGCTTAAAATAGAGTCAAACAAGTCCAAATTCAAGACAGTATACAGTATGCACAATCAGTTCAAAGAACATATATATTGATTACTCATTTCCTACCCATTCTAGGTCCTAGCTAAAATTTACAACACTCAATAATATATGACATGGGGAAAGAAAGGAATGCAAAATGGATTTAAACTTGAAAAGTTATATCTTGAAAGGAGATTCCAGAGTTCTTACTTTAAGAAATAAGTACCAAATCAAATTGCTTTTGTCTTCAAGGTAATGCCAGTCTAATTGCTTTTGCCATTGAGCTGGATGTTCTTGACCTGCAACAGAATTGTAGAATCAATAGTAAGCTAGCAAAAAATCAAAACTTAAGCACAATAAAGATAGTAGTAACGAGGGCAAGGGATAGGGAATGACTTGCTGCATTTTCTACATTTTATAGTGAAGGAAGCAAACAAAGGTTAAATTGTGAGTCGTGATCAAAACAGGTGCAACAATTTTGTTGAAACCTAAATCAAAATATTTTTGGTCTATTATTCTTTAAATGATTGTTTGAGTAAAACCTTTGAGCAACATGGAGTAGACAATTATTGTTGCATGATACACAGAGAACAAGAGCTATTTGTTGCATCGTGGCTGGTTGCAAAAAGAGTTAATTGTTGCATTGGGGAAGGACAAATTGATTAGGAAAAGAAAAACAATCTTCTCAAACCCGCAAACAGACTAGTGAATCGAAATTCACATCAATGTGCTGAAATAAGACAGAGAAATAGGACCAAATAAGCATCCAAAATTGTGGACTAATTGTCACTTTCTATTGTTCTACTACACAAACTGCCCTACCCAAGAATTTTCCAATCTAGTGCTCCTTGGCACCTTAATGTTGCAATTCCCATTAAATGAAAGCAAGCCTCTTTAAAGCTAAACTTCTAAAAAGCTTATTCACCACTTTAAATTGCTCATCCAAATTTGAGTTGGAAAAAGAAAATGTTTAACTGCTTCATATGATACAGAAGTTTTCTACTTACCAATTCTCCATAGGATTTACCATTTTTAAAAACATACAGAATCTCGTACATATGAAACTAAAGATCGTACGTCAGGAATTCTTATTATTGACTGATTTCCATTATCAGGATCAAGAGGAAGAATATTTTAAGGGACTAAGATCTCTATTTTCTCAAAAGTTTATTTTGAGTATCCAAAATCTATTACAATGTCAATGGCTAATCAATCACAAGCCCAAAGACCTGTGAAAACTAAATTATAAAGTTAACTCAATTACCAACTTATTTAAATATGGATAAAGGTTAACATAAAAACAGAACACCAATAGGAAGATAATATATTAGGAGCTGGAAAAAAATAACCTCATGATCAACTTCCATAGATTGTCATGTTATCAGCCTTCAAAACCTGAAAAAGAACGTTAGCAGTCTGATATACCTTGGTAAGCTATGTGCGAAAAGTAATTAAGACAAACTCACTGCCATTTGGGGGGAAATAAAAAGAAATTATTAAAGTATGAGGACCTAAATAGAACACTCCATCTTTACTAGTATAGAGAGGTAATCTCAAGGTTTATAGTAGAATAATGAACAACTGATCCTAATGGTAAGAATTTAGTAATTTAAAACAATTAATTATAACAGTCCAACTAGTGAGAAACCTCCCAATTCTGATATAAATGTAGAAGTTAAAGAGAGTTGTGCCTAATTTACCTTCTTCAATAATTGTCTTGGTCATTTATTAATATGTAAATTCCTACTTGCTACTGTATTTGAGTTACCATACCCACCTGACTATATAATTGTTTTGTTCAGGTTTCTCTTAGTTACTTATACTTTTAGGTAGCTTGTCAATTAAATTAGTCTTTTAATTCTTGATATCTGTTGACACTCAATATACATTTGCACATATGTTTTCAGTGAACATGAAGCATTTCTCACACTTTTTCATAGAAACATTAACTAACCTGTGAATGACTAAGTTAGTCAATTTATCAGATATCATTTTTCATGTACAAAAGTATTACTGACGCCTAGTTCGGGAAAATGAGTTGACTCTGGAAATTTTTTTTTTTTTTTTTTACTTTTCAATTTTAGAAGGCATAACGTTATATATTTTACCCAACATGAACAAATCATATTGGTTGCCTTCTAAGCTTGTTGTAGATATTAGTATGAATGAAAAATGTTATTAGTTACTAGGCATAGAACAATCAATGTTGGCTCTATAGTGGTGGCCTAATAATAAATAATAACAATGAAAAAGTAATTGAAAGAAATGAAGGCATAAATGAAAGGACAAAACTTACGTAAATTCTTTAAGTGCTTGTGATGGTTGTTTTCAATAAAAACGTGACATGTGTACAATTTTTTATAATTTATTAATGAAAACTTTGAAAATGATGATTAAGTTCCTTTGAAAATATATACATGTCATATTTTTATTGGAGACAAACACCACAAACACTCAAGGAACTTTACTCAAGTTTTGTACTAAATGAAAAGAAAAAGACAGTGCTGTAGGGATAAGGAGAGAGGGAATGGAATGGAAACTCGTCCTTTGTGCTCCACATGCAGATTTTATGTACAATAGACATAATAAATAAAGGAGACATATAAAAGAAACAAAAGAGACAGAGACAGAGAGAGTGGAGGGGGAAGGGGAAGAATAGAGATTTGAGAATTAACTTACTGACCTAACCAACTTTTGGAGCAGCGTCCACCGTAGATGTGAGGAATTTAGAGAGCGAATCTATATTTGCAACAAATGAAACTACTAGGATTAAGATCCCATTTAAATCGACGGCTGCTGGGTGGCTTAAGAGATGAGGGCTTTGGGTTGCGGCAGAGGAATGGGGAAGTTAGGGCTTGAGAAAGAATGTTAAAGTACCTGAGGAAGCACTACGACGGCAACTTTTGGAGCAGCGTCCACCGTAGATGTGAGGAATTTAGAGAGCGAATCTATATTTGCAACAAATGAAACTACTAGGATTAAGATCCCATTTAAATCGACGGCTGCTGGGTGGCTTAAGAGATGAGGGCTTTGGGTTGCGGCAGAGGAATGGGGAAGTTAGGGCTTGAGAAAGAATGTTAAAGTACCTGAGGAAGCACTACGACGGCAACTTTTGGAGCAGCGTCCACCGTAGATGTGAGGAATTTAGAGAGCGAATCTATATTTGCAACAAATGAAACTACTAGGATTAAGATCCCATTTAAATCGACGGCTGCTGGGTGGCTTAAGAGATGAGGGCTTTGGGTTGCGGCAGAGGAATGGGGAAGTTAGGGCTTGAGAAAGAATGTTAAAGTACCTGAGGAAGCACTACGACGGCAACAGAGGCGACGAAAGTTCGACGACAATTGAAGGCGTGTTGTTTAGCAGCGCTGGGTTGCATGGGTTGCTCCACGGCGGTGGGTCAGAGGGGTTGAATAAGCGTCGAGTGGAGGAATCTTTTTGGTACTGAGTGTTTGCAAATTTGTTAACTTTTTTGAGATAAAAGTTTGATCAAAATTCGTTTTCGAGACAAAAATTTTTAAATATTAATTACGTTACTTTAAATTTATTTTTAATTAAATTTAAATTTATTAATTATAATCCAAACAAACGTAATACATTAAGGAGTAAAAATTATGTACAAGGAAGAATCTCCAGTGGAGCACCCCTTGGTCTCACCCTAGGGTGGGGCTTCCCTTGAACAAAAAAATACTACATAAAAAGATTAAAATTTAAATGGGTAGAAAATATAAAATTGATATCTTAATAATAATTATTAAGATTTAAATAAGTAAAAATATAAGGACGGATACAAAAAAAATAAAAAAAATAGAGGTCAAAATTCAATTCAAATCAAGCTATAAAGACTAATTGTATATAAAAAAAAATCTGAAGTTAAGATTTTTAAATCGAAACTTTGAATGTATCGAAACTTATTATCCATGGTTCTTGGATCCTAATAAATAAATTATTAATTTTAGTTGTCTAACTTTAGAAATCGTCTAAAGTTACATTTATACCAAAGGCGATTGGACTCATAGGCTCTTCTATAACATTTTTGTTTCTTGGTTGAGGAGGAGAAGCAAGCTATGATGAAAGAAGTAGATTAAGAGGAAGAAAAACTCCAGCTGCATCTCCTCCTGTATTTTTCCGACCACAACCTGGAAGATGCATATGTGAAACTGTTGAAAGCCCAATAAAGGTAAAGAGTGGGCATGATTGGAAAGTCAATATGCTGCTCTACTCCCTTCAAAATGCTCATGGGTAATCTTGATATGCCATTTTAGAAGTCTTCAAAGTAATACTACTGAATTAATGAAATATTTTAATAGTAACCACGCCCACTGCTTTAAATGAAAAAAATGAAAATCAGCTTTTACTTCTTACGAAAACTATCAAGAGACCAAAAAAGAAATGTTTTGCATCTATGTGTACGCAAGGTTTTAAATCTGGGTTGTGATCGAGTTACGGTCACAATCGCGTCGCAGTTGATGCGACCAAATACAGCTAAATGAGGTCGCAATCGTGGCCTGTTGCTATTGCGGCAGCCGTCCCGATCGTTTTGTCTCAGCCACATCACGTGATGCGATTTAAGATTTAAAATCTTGTGTGTACGTATATGTGTGTGTCTATATACATATACATATAGACAAGTTTCATACAAGATATCTTCCAAAGCCACGCTCTCACCAACAGAAATTGAGGGAGGAACACAGAAAGTACCAAATGTAAAACTGTGGGTAAGAATGGCGTTGCTTGCCTTTGTACTTTTATTGCTGGTGACAATGCTGGAGGCTAAAGCTGCTTCTGCTGAACATCCTAAATTATCTCCCTCCTTTTCAACGCCTCTAGATCTTCGCAAAGGTAACAAAGAAAATATCTTACGTAAAGGATTTATTAAGTACGATATCAATTACAGATGGATGAAAGTTCTTTCGGGACTTTGTGCTGATGAGTGTTGGGATTACGGCGACAAGCGTATTGTCTTTGGAAGATGTTTCAAAAAATGTATGGAAGAACTCATGCGTCAAATTTCTTTTGTTGGCTAGAGTTTGGTCTTTAAGAAGCCATTTGTTTCCTAGGAGCTAGCCTATCTTGGAAATTCTAACTTCCAGATATGCTTGTTTTATTTACAAATGGTGGTATGTTCGTATATGTAATAAAATAGAATTTGACGAACAGTTAACAATGTGTCTATTTTTCGTTACGCGAGTTAAATTATTACAGTATTATACCAATATCAGTCATTAACTTTTTCAAATTACACTAGATGTAGTAGTAATAAAATATGATATTAACCAGAAACTAGAAAAAAAAATGATATTAACCCACCTTCCTATCCGTCATATTTCAAACTTCAAACCTAAACCCATTTCATACAAATAAATAAGAAATCCAAAAGTTTTTTTTTTTCAATGTAATCCCCGCATTCTTTAAGTGTAAAACTAATATCTTCAGGCATGAAGCGATACAGTGATACGAATTGTAATAGTGAGGTAATTAGTTAGAGGCTGTTATATGTTAGTTAATTAATTAATTTGTGTGTAAATAAGAGAATTATAACAATGTAATACTATAATTGAATGTGAATAAGATTAAGGAGTATTTTCTCACTTGAAAAAGGATAAAGAGTTTTGTTCTTGAGTAGAATAAATAACGAATCGTATATTAAGCTCTCCTTATAAGCAGCATCTTTTAGACCAAACATTTATCGATCTTTCAAAAGCACATTTCGCTTACCCTTTGATTGGTTTTAGAATCAAATTTGTAACTCAAGAAGCACGACTCTTTTCAAGAACTATTTGATTCTAGAATCAAATCTCACTCAGACCATTTTGATAAAGCCATATCATGCTGGCAGTTAAATACTAATTCACTCTTATTTATCATAAGAAATTTATTATTGAGGTTAAAAGTGAACGTTTTGGGAATCAACGTGTATTAGTTCGAGTGGAAAGAGTTCCAGTTCTTTAAACATGTGATCTTGAATTCGATCATGAGATTCATGTGTATGAAAATAACATTATTGGATGAAGTCTCCACTTATGTGTCTCTTCACCATATTCAGAGAGATTAGTCTTTTATATATTAGATGAGAAGATATTTTAAAAAACAAAAAAAAATAAACGTTTTGGCAAGGTGAGAAATAATAATAATTTCTTCTGACTAAGCAGAAAAACTCCTAAGAAAATAAAGTGGTTCTCTTAAAAGTTATAAAAAAAATTCTAATTTAATTTGGTTAATATTTTACTCGTCTACATTTATTATAACTACTTTCCATTACTAAGAAAATAAAGCTGTTCTCTCATCTCTCTGATCATGTACGTCCTGGTTCAAAACTTCAAACCTAGTATTACCAAACAGAAACGTTAGTTGTATAGTAAAATTTAATATAAACTTTATACTTGTATAAAACTAGTCTATTCCTTGTATCCTTGCACGTTGGGTCTTGTATAATAAGAAGTTAATCTCTATAAAAAAAATAATAAAATTTGATACATATTATCGAATCTCCTAGTGTGATACAGTATGGGGGAAAATCGAAAAAAAAAAAGAAAAAAAAAACGAATGGCAAAACTAAGTCAATGCAAAATGCAAATTTTTTTATCATTATGTTTTTAGTGGTAAAATTATTATCAAATTGTCATAATTTTTAAACTATATATTAAAATGTCATCTTTTTATTCAACGTGACATTTTTTTTATTTTTTTGGTCCACGTAAAAAGTGTCATTCGTGTTGGTACTTTTATGTAGATAACTCTAAAGCGTTTTGTGTTATTTAGTGGATAACTCCAAATGTTTTGGTGTTATTTACATAAAACTACCAACGCGGATGACGTTATCCAGTATATAACTTTAAACGCTTTAGCGTTATCTACGTAAAAGTATCAAAGTGAATGATGTTATTTACGTGGACAAAAAAAAATAAAAAATATCATATTAAACAATAAAATGATATTTTGTATTAATTGTAATAATATATGTTATATTTGTTTCTTAATCGAATACTGTATAATAGCAATTTAGTTAGATTACTAACATTACATCAAGTTTTAATATAGCTAATTATTCAGTACTAAAAAAACTATTATATTAATTTGTGTCATGTTACTGTCATGATACTTGGGCTTTTTAAAGGCCCCAGACATATAACATTTTCCTATTAATTTAGTCTATGAATGAAAGACTTTTAATTCTTAAAGAGTTAAATTTTATTATTTATTAAGATAAAATTAACATTATACAATGATAAAAAATTTATTATTTGATGTTAGTAATAAAAAATTATTATATTAATTTAGCCTTTGAATGGAAGGTTTTTAATACTTAAAGAGTTAAAAATTATTATTTATTAAGATAAAATTAACATTATACAATGATAAAAAGTTTATTATTTGATAACTAATTTTTTGACATGGAATATTTGGTGACTAATTTAATAATTATAATTTTTTAATAATTAAATTACTAATGTTTTAAAAATTAGATAAAAATTGTATAAAAAAAATGGACCAAATTAAGTTTATTATATGAATCTATTTCTCTGTAAGATTTGCTCAGTAGATTCTCGAAGAGTCACCATACTAAAACTCGATGTAGCGTTAATAGTCTAACTAAATTGCTGTTCTACAATGTCCGATTAAGAAACAGATATAACATATGTCATTACAATTAATACAAAATGACACTCTATTGTCCAATGAGACATTTTTTATTTTTATTTTTCTATCTACAAAGATAACGTCATTCACTTTGGAGCTTCCATATAGATAACGCCAAAGCATTTGGAGTTATCTACTGAATAACGTCATCTGCATTGACACTTCCACGTAGATAACGCCAAATTTGAAATTGTCCACTAGATAACAGCAAACGCTTTGGAGTTATCTACATGGAAGCGCCAACATGTATGACGCTTTTTACGTGAACAGAAAAAATATAAAAAAATGTCACGTTGAACAAAAGGGTGACATTTTTATATATAATTTCAAAAGTATGATAATTTGATAAATAGTTTTGCCAATAAAGGTAAAATAGTCAAAAAGCCGCAGAATGCACCTCAAGAAATTAATAAATATATATCATGCATCATGCGGCATGTGGCGAAGAACTCATCTAGCAGTACTACAAATTCGCAGAAAGGGGAAGTAGACGGACAAAGGTGGAGATGAGGCTACTCAAGTTTCTACTACGCTTAAGTTGTTTTTGTTGCTTCTGTTATTTGCATGTTTTCTTGTCGGATACGTATGTATATTTGTATATATAGATTTCACAATTGCTTCGTCCTAGCTCGTTGGTAGCTATTGAAGGTATCTTCCATGTGTGTGAAATTTCCAAGTCTCCTCCACTGTGGCTATATAGGGTACTATTTTTAGAGAGAGATAACTCTTCTTGGAGCTTAGAAGTTTTAAGATAATGGGTCTATTAGACCCATGTATGGGCCATACGACCCACAACCCCCTAACTTGGAGAAATGAAAGAGCGAACAAGTTAAGTGAACTTAAAGTCTAGGTACGATCCACAATCTACAACAAGTTTTAATTTTTGAGAGCTTCGCTTATTAACAAATAGGTTAAAATATAATATCGATCCTTATAGTTTTCATTTATTTGGATTTTAATTTTTACATTTTTTTTGTTTATTAGTTCTTATCGTTAAGGTATTGGTCCCTATAATTTTCACTCTATACTTTCCACTCATTAAAGTATTACTCCTCGACAGACCAATACCTTAACAATAAAAATATATAAGGATCAATACTTTAACGATAGGAAATATAGGGACCCATACCAAAAGAAAAAAGAAAATTAAAGGCTTAATTATCTTTTTAGTCCCCTCCAAATATAATCATTTTTTGTTTTGATCCCTTTAAAAAAATTTAGTCTATTTTGGTCCATTTAAATTTCGAAACAAGTGAAATTAGTCCTTAAAAAAAGTGTACGACAGTGACTAATTTCACTTGTTTTGAAATTTAAAGAGACCAATATGGACTCAAAAATTTTAGAAGGACCAAAACAAAAAATAACTATATTTATAGGGCTAAAAAGATAACTAAGCCAAAATTAAAGATTAAAATCCAAATAAGTGAACACTATATAAACTAAATAATCTTGTATTTTAAACCTAACAAATATTACTATTTTGGTATAACATAGTTGAAGGGTTTGAGAATAAACTGATACCTTCTCTATTGTTGAGGCCTTTAGGCGCAGTTGAAAACGCTAGGAAAATCTATTTCAATGGACATAACGGGGAACCACACCAATAAGCATAACATCACATCTCAACTCAAAACATTAAAGCATTAAGTTCATGAGTTTATTCACAATCCTTAACACTCCCCTATGCACAAAAGCATCACCAAGAGCCAAGAGCAACGTGGCCGGCTTGTATCATTGTTAATCATCCATCATTTCTCTAACACTCGTCCTAATCAATCTAAACCATTGGTTTTGATACTACTTATCGGGCTATCATGAAGAGTCAAAAATGCCGATGAGATCCATTTAAATGAACATACCAATATACCACATCATTAAATTTAACACCACGTCCCAACCCAAAACTTATTGCATTAAGTTCATGGATCCTTCTAATTGATATGGTTTTCACAATATTCATTCCTTTTCATTTATTCACCCACGTCCAACGTTTCACTCACAATAAATTCCCGACACTCTATTGTCGCCCATTGCATGTCCTAGTAAACATTCATAGTTCATAGATGATCTCCAAGGTCCTAGGCAAGGAATTCAGGTTAATCCATCTTCACGTCAACTAAGAGAGATTACACAACGGCTAGCTACACGGGGAGGAGTCTATCATGGACCCAATAAGTTTGGGTCCACATATGAACTACTTTTTTTTTCAATCTGATAGTATTTATATGTAAATTTGAGTGTATAAAAAAATTATCAGTTAAAATATATAAATTAATTATACGTACAGTTATCTGTAAAAAAAAAGAATGATCTAACAAAATTTTTGTACGAATTTGAGTACTACTAGTTAAAATCTATAAAAATCTAATTTTTAATTTGAACTATTAATTTATTTTAATAATAAATTAATGATTAAAACCAAGGAAGCACGGACACGGCAAATTACTTGCCGTATCGGTGTCGGACAAGTTTCCGACACTAGAGCACCGACGACACGGCCAGACACGTGTTCGTACGGTGTCTGGCCCCATTTTCTGAGTTTACTGGTTTCATTACCCTCCAACACGGCTCCGACACGGCTCAGACTCGACCCACAATGGCCCACCGAAACCCATAGACCCACAAGGTACATGCCAAAAATTCTCCAAGCCAGATCCGCGACCTAGCTGTTGTTCCTCTGCGCACCACTCGTCTTTGTCGTCTACTTCGAACCACCTCGCGCCCCCTGTGGACACCCTCGCCTCTGCACCAAACCCAAAAACAAGGTACAGGATGTACACACCGCTCAGACCACCAGGTCCATTCAACCATGTGTTGTCGACTCCGAACCTCTACCGCCGTCTCCCCCATCGCCAATGACTCTGGTGTCAGGATCCAGTGGTCACTACGCAAAGCTTTTAGTTGCCGCTATTTTGCGTTTCCACTATCTCTTCTCCACTATCGTTAAACTCCCAGAAGTTTAGGCTTTATTTTTTATGATTTATTTAGTTTAAGTTGTGTTTAATTGAAGTTCCAAAATTTGGGCCAAATAGTCTTATCCCATTAGAAAGCCTACTTCGAAAAAAAATGATGGAAATAAGTTCAAAAAAAAGAGAGGGAAAAAAGATGCAGAAAACACAAAAAGTGACAAAAAATATTAAAAATGTACATACTAATCTTCGACTATTGTCTAGGAGAAGTGAAGCATATAAGGTTGGAGAAACTAAGATGTGAGATATTAGTGGAGAAGCATTTGAACCATGTGATAATGATCCTGGTCTTCTTGAAGTTGCAAATTTATCATTGGATGAGTTAGATTTGAAAGTCGTATTATTTGTAGATGATGGATGTAGAGGAGAAGAGATTGATACTATTCATATAAATTAATAATATTTTCATTTACAGATTTAAAAGTCATATTTTTTTTTACTTTATATTAAGAATTTTGGTTTTTATGTTAATAATATGTTTTTTCATAATTATAACACATTTATTTTATATTTTATTATATAACGTGTCCCAACCGTATCATGTCTTATATTTTTTAAAATGTGTCGTGTTGTCGTGTTTGTGTCGTGTCGTATCTGTGTCTCGTGTCGTGTTCGTGCTTCCTAGATTAAAACATCAATAATCTATTCATAGACCCAAACTTATTAGAAATGTGTTAAACTTTCTCGCTACACGGTGATGTTCAGAATGTCCCAACTTCCTACTCAATATTCTGTTTGTTTTTTGGGTAGACTTGCGAGTGGGCTCCAAGTGCTTTCTTGTTCATCACATTTCATGTTTCTGGTAATGCTTAAGTTGAAAAAAGGAGGAAAAAAATATAACCAGTGTTAGATTGATATATTGAAAATGACGAGCAGTACATAGCGTCTATTGAAAGAAGACATTGTGGATGGATTTGCTGGCAACCTAATTGTTGAATTACAAATGAACAATGTTAGAGATATATATTTATACATATATTATTTTATATTAATATAAATTTTATTATTTAACTATAATTAAATTATTATTTTTTACATATTTACATCTTAATTTTATCACATAAACAAATTTAAGAGATGTATCTATAAAAATAATATATATCTAATATTTTTCTTTAAAATTGGCCATGCGGTACATTCAGGTCCTATTTAAGTGTAGCTGAAAGGATAAAATATAATAATATAAGATAATAAAATAAGAATGATAGTCTAAAAGAGTTTGAACTCTGATCCTATCAAGCCGTGTGGTATCATTGTATAAAGAAAAATTATCATTTTATCGTAAATAGTATCACATTATTTTTAACATTAGATACTATTTATGGGCTATCATTTCATAAACAATGTCAAAATTATTTTTTAGTATATATTTATTAACTAATTTTTTTACATTGTTAATTATTTTTTTATTTTTCATTAATCAATTTTTTTACGAAAGATAAAAATTATGTGATAAAATATTATATCATTAACTAATTTTTATAGATCATTAATCATGTTTTTATTATTCATTAATTAATTTTATTTTTATGCTCGTAAAAAAAAATTAATTAATAAAAAATAAAAAAATAATTAATTACGTAAAAAAATTAGTTAATAAATATATACTAAAAAAATAAAAACACGATTTAACACTGTTTACATATGAGTCTTATGAATAGTAATAAGTGTGATAATAAGTGTAGATATGATTAGATGTAGAAATATTATTGTTGTATAAATGAGTAGATTGAATAAAAAAATTATTCGGTAAAATCACCCTTTTATATATAAAAAAATTAATCTTCAACGCATCCTAGCTATTCACCTCCTTCCATGGAAGAATGGCAGATTCATCAAATCTCATCTAAAAAATTTCCTATCAAATGATCAATCTCATCCAAAAAAATAATTATTCTATAGTTATTCTCATTGATTCCCAAATTTGTTGGTACAAGGACGAAATGATAGCAAAAAAAAAAAAGCTTTCTACTCTCCATAAACTCAAAATAGGAACAAATCTAGGTAGATGTGTTGGCAGCGGCCACAGCGCTCACGGTGGAGTGGCACTCGCGGTGGTGCGGCTCTCACAGTCTCTAGCACTATTTTAGGTTTTGTTTGTTGGTAGTTGATGGCCATGGGTATCGGTCTTCTGGTAGTTGGTAGTGAGATAAGGCTAGAGGTGGTGGTCGGAAGAAATGGCCGATGATGATGGTGGATAGAACTCAAATAGGCTGCCATGGCAGTGACCAACGATGTTACAGAGAAAAGAGATGGGGGGTAGAGTTGAGATAAAAATATTATCAGATCTTATCATGGTAGCTAGGGGTGTCTAGTCATGTGGTAAAGGTAAGAATAGTGATATATCAGGATATAACAGGGCAAAAAATGTTGATATGATTTTCCAGTATTATCAAGTAAGTATATTAAATATTTGATAAAATAGGATGGTATTCTTTATATAATGTATCAATCACAGCCTTATTTTCAATATCCAGGCAATGATACGTTAAAAAAGTGATCGTTGTAGAACAAGTCTCATCGATATTAAAAGAAACACAGTCGTGATTAAATAAATGGATTTTTTTTTAATGGAAAACAGAAAGAATTTGACTCGGCCAACTTGGACAAGTCTCAGCCCCAAATTTATAAGTATTCATATCTTTCATTCTTCATTTAGAAAATACTAGAAAGTAATATATCCTTTTTTTTTTATGAAATTTTGCTAAAATCAATTGGTATTATTATTGATTCAATGATTTTTTATTAGATGGATAGTTTCCACCTCTTAATTCTGATAAATTTTTTTAACTTTATAGCATTTTGCTCTTTCATTCAATATTTTTTTTTTGAATAAAATATGATAGTATTCTTTATATGATGTATCAATCACAGCCTTATTTTCAATATCCAGGCAATGATACGTAAAAAAAGTGATAATTGTAAAACAAGTCTCATCATGTTAAAAGGAACACATTCGTGATTAAATAAATGGATTTTTTTTATGGAAAACAGAAAGAATTTGACACGGCCAACTTACAGAAGTATCACCCCAAATTTATAAGTATTCATTGATAAGAAACAGAATCAGAAAGAATGAAGCAGATAGAGTATTATGAAGAAAAGATTGAATTGCATTATCACTATTTGCGTGTAGTATATATATATATATATATATATATATATATATATATATATATATATATATATATATATATATATATATATATATATATATATATATATATATATATATATATATATATATATATATATATATATATAGAGTTGACATCAATAATTAAATAAACCAACTAATTAACTTTAACTATTAATGAAAGTGGATCTAACTAAAAACTATAACTAACTAACTATCCTTCCTTATATATATATATATATATATATATATATATATATATATATATATATATGAGAAGATCAACTTACATTAGATGACTAATTGTTATTTCACTAAAAGAACCATTAGATGAAAGTTGATCTAATGGTTGAAAATGAACAGAAAGTCAAAAAAACTTACACTGATGTAAGTGATCCTCTATATATATATATATATATATATATATATATATATATATATATATATTACACGCAAATAGTTAGAATGCAATTCAATCTTTTCTTCAGAATACTCTATCTGCTTCATTCTTATATATATACATTGAATCAATTAATTAAATAACCAACTAACTAACTTTAACATCAACCTAACTAACAATTGTAACTAACTAACTATCAGAAACTGATGACTAACTGTTAGAAACTGATGGACAATGGGTTGGACTGAGCTGGACTACTAGCTGGGCTGCTATGGGAGCCTGCTGCTTGTAACTCTAACACCCCCCACAAGCTGGACTGTGTATATCTAATAGACCAAGGTTAGATTTGAGGCTAGAGAAGGGAGTAGCAGACAAAGGCTTAGTGAGCAAATCAGCTAATTGAGCATGAGTAGATATTGACAACATATGCACAATGCCTAATTAAATCTTGTCTCTTACAAAATGACAATCAATTTCTATATGTTTTATTCTTTCATGGAAAACAGGATTATTGGCAATGTGGATAGCTGATTGATTATCACAAAACAACACAACAGGAGTGGGATTTGTGATATCAAAATCCTGAAGTAATTAGATCAACCATTGAGCTTCACATGTTGCAGCTGCTAATGCTCTATACTCAGCCTCCGAAGAAGATCTGGAAACAGTGGATTGTTTCTTACTCTTCCATGAAACCAAAGCAGATCCAAGGAAGAAACAGAAGCTAGTAATAGATCTTCTAGTGTCATGACAAGCTCCCCAATCATAATAACTAAATCCTTTCAACTTGAGATCTAAGTTTGAAGGAAAGTAGAGATCCTGTGTTGGAGAACTTTTAATATATCTCAAAATTCTGAGTGTTGCTTGATGGTGCTCTTGCATAGGACAACCGAGATATTGACTCAACTGATTCACTTCAAAGGATATGTCAGGTCTTGTATTTGTCAAATACAATAACCTACATATTAATCTTCGATAGGCTGAAATATTCGAGAATGGAGAACCAGTATCCTTAAGTAACTTGAATGAGGAATCCATTGGAGTGATGACTAGTTTGGAACCTAGAAGACTAGCATCTTGGAGGAGTTCAAGAGCATATTTTCTTTGATATAGTGCAATGCCAGCTTTAGATCTTGCAATATCCATCCCTAGAAAAAAATTCAGATTGCCAAGATCTTTAATGCTAAATCTGGTATCCAATAGTTTCTTCATGGAATTGATCTTACCAATATCTGAGCCTGCTAAAATCAAATCATCATCATATACCAGAATAGTTGTAAAATGAGTGCCTTGCTTCTTGATGAATAATGAGTAGTCTGCCTTTGACTGCATATATCCTTATTGCACTAAGGTTGCTGTGAGTTTAACATTTCATTGCCTGCTAGCTTGCTTTAATCCATATAAGGATTTTTGCAACTTGCAAACTAGATTTGGTGATGAGAGAGGCAATCCTGGAGGAGGAGTCATGTAGACTTCTTCATGGAGATCACCATGTAGGAAAGCTATATTGACATCAAGTTGTTGAAGATGTCATTGTTTGGCTGAAGCAATAGCCAATAATGTTCTGACAATGGTCATTTTGGCAACTAGACTGAAAATTTTAAAATAGTCCAAGCCAGTGGTTTGTGTGTAACCTTTATCAACTAATCGAACTTTGTACCTTTCTATAGTCCCATCAGCCTTATGTTTAACTTTAAAAACCCATTTACATCCAATGACCTTCTTATCAGCAGGTAAATCAGTCAAACTCCAAGTCTTGGTCTTCTCTAGAGCAAGCAATTATGCCTGAATAGCTTCTTTCCAACAATCATGCATGATGGCTTCTTTATATGAATGAGGTTCAAGTGTAGTGGTAATGGCTAATGAAAAGTGTCTATGTGAGAGAGATAGTTATATGTGAAGTGATTAGATAGTGGATATTGCTTAACAAAAGATAGATGTTAACTGAGTGATGAGGTCAATGTGTAATGATAATCCTGTAAATAAGACAGTGGCTTTCTTGTTCTGTGTGATATTCTAGGAGGTATAGATATGGAGGATGGATTAGTAGAAGAAATTGGAACACTCAGATGTGGACTTTCTGATGACAAAGCAAAGATGCTACTGATAATGGCTGGACATGACTTGACTGCTGAGATGGTGATAATGAAAGGATAGGAATGAAAAAAAAATCTATAGAATTGTCAAGGGGAAAAATAACAGAATGAGGTGAAGGAAAATTATTTTCAGAATGAGATGAAGAAATAAAAGCATAATAGGGGAAAACAAATTCATGAAAAACAACATTTCTATAAAGAAAAATTTCTCTAGTGTGGAAGTCAAGCAACAGAAATCCTTTAGTACCAGATTTAAACCCCCAAAAAAACATATTTTCTTGCTCGAGGGTCCAACTTCTTTCTGTGAAAGGTAAAAGTGGATGCAAAACAAAGTGAGTCAAACACTCTCAAGTATGACATATCAGGTATTTGGTTAAAAAGAAGTTAATAAGGACACTGATTGGATAAGAAAGGATATGGAAGTCTATTTATGAGATGGACTGAGTGAGCAACAACAAAATTCTAGAAACATTTTGGAATGTTTGACTGAAAAATGAGTGCTCTAGCAATACTAAGAATATGTTGATGCTTCCTCTCAATAATTCCATTTTGTTGCGGTGTCTCTACACAGCTAGTTTGATTTAGTATTCCTTTACTAGCATAAAACTGAGGTAGATTCAACTCAGGTCCATTATCTTATCTGACTTGTTTGATTGTGATATTGAATTGTGTTTCTATCATAACAACAAACGATTGAATATGAATAGAAGCTTTAGACTTAAGTTTCATGAAATACAACCAAGTATATCTAGATTTGTCATCAACAATAGTTAAAAAATATCGATGACCAAATATAGAAGGAAAAGAAATAGGTCCCCAAATGTCAATATGAATGAGATCAAACAAATGTATAGATTTAATAGTACTAATTGGAAATGACAACCTTTTTTGTTTTACAACATGATAGACATCACAAGAAGTATCAGCTTTTGTACAGTCAATAAATGGGAAAAGTTGCTTTAGAGAAGCTAATTTTGCTATAGAAGGATGCCTTAGTCTAAGGTGCCAAAGATTAGCACAGGATTTGTACATGATATTAACAGAACTAGAATTGCCTGATGTAGATACAAGGGATATCAATGCATATAGACCAGATCTTGCCTCAGTGGCACTAATCATCTTCAATGTATGCATGTCCTAAATTTTACAAGTAAGGTTAGAAAAAGTGAGTTGACAATGTAAAGAGACAGTAAGTTTAGAAATTGAGATCAAATTAAACTGAAAACTAGGGATATACAATACATCTATCAAATAGAAAGAAGCTGAAAAATAAACAGTTCCTAATATGTCTGTAGTCACTTGACTGTCATCTGGTAATTTGATAGGTATTGGTTTAATTTTCTTGTAACAATGGAATATTGATAAGGATGAACAGACATGATATGTTACTCTTGTATCAAGTATCCATGTAACTGATTTGGTTTGGCAATTGAGAATGCATGATATACCTGCCAAATTTGACTGGCGTTGGTGAGAATCAATGGTATTAGTGGTGATTTGATTAGTAATATGGGTTAGTTGATTCATACCAGACTGTTGGAGCAAAATTAACAAAGCATTATGCTGTTCAGGAGTAAATGAAAGCTTAGAATCTTCATGATTTTGCTTCTATTCAGGACCTTCATAGACTGTATCATTTTCTTCATATATGTCATCTACAGCAAAGTAATTGACTGTGACATTTCAAGATTTATAATTGGGTGGAAACCCATGCTTTTTGTAACACATGTCCACTGTATGACCTGGTTTATCATAATAGCTACAAATTTTTGTATGACCGTTTCTACTTCCATAGCTTCTTCCTGCTAAACCAGAAAAATATCCTCCTCTATTTCCTCTACTCCTACCTCTTCCTCTAGAGGAATGTGTAAAACCTGAGTGATCTTCCATAGTGTTGGGTAGAATCCTAGGTTCTTCAAAAAAAGTGGTCAGCTGCCTTTCTTGCTGAACCAGTAATGAGAAAACTTTATTTATGGTAGGTAGATAATCCATAAACATAATTTGGGACCTAACACCAGCATATTATTCATTAAGCCCCCTTAGAAACTTGATCACATAATCATGTTGTCTATATGATTTAATGATGGGAACAAGGTTACAAACACATAGAATTTGACATGAACAAATAAGAATTGGTCTGAAATTCTCTAGCTCTTCCAAAAGACTTTTTAGTTAAGTGAAATAGGTAGTGATAGACATCTCACCTTGTTTAAAAGCATACAATTTTTCTTGAATTTCTAATATTCTAAAAATGCCACCTTGATAATATCTCTCTTTGAGATCATTCCAAACATCTGCAGTTGAGTTCATCTATAAGATGCTTTGAGCAATTATGTCATTCAAAGAATGAATTATCTAGGATAGCACAAGAGTGTTGCATCGATCTCATGCTCATCTCAATGGATCAATGACAATTGGTTTCGGTATGGAACCATCAACAAATTGAAATTTATTCTTGGAGAACAATGCCATTTGTATGGCCCTTGACCAGGTATGGTAACTGTTTCCAGAAAGCACAATTGGAACTAAAACAACTCTGGATTTTCATTTGGATGCAAAAAGAAAGGGCTAGTAGGATCTAAAATTGGATTTGTAGCTAGATTTACATTTGCCATGATACACAATTGGCAAATACAGAATCGAAACACAGAAACTGATAGAAAAGACTAAAAGAAAAAAAGATTTGTAATTCGAGAATTGAAGAACAAGAAGGAGGTGATGAAAAAGAATTGGATTAAGAACAATGAAATAATGAGAAAGAAAGTGAATGATTACCAATTGAAGATGTTGAAAATGAAAGGATTGCGCAGCAAAGATCTCTAACTGATACCATGATAAGAAACAGAAACAGAAAGAATGAAGCAGACAGAGTATTCTGAAGAAAAGATTGAGTTGCATTCTCGCATTCTCACTATATATATATATATATATATATATATATATATATATATATATAGGAGGATCAACTTACACCAGTGTAAGTCTTTTTTGACTTACACTCATTTTCAACCGTTAGATCCACTTTCATCTAATGGTTACTTTTAATAAAATCATCTCAACCATTAGATGAAAGTGAATCTAACGGTTGAAAATGAGTGTAAGTCAAAAAAGATTTACACTGATGTAAGTCGATCCCCTTCATATATATATATATATATATATATATATATATATATATATATATATATATATATATATATATAGACATCACACACATTGAATTAGTTAATCAAATAACTAATTAACTAACTTTAACATCAACCTAACTAACAACTGTAACTAATTAACTATCAAAAATTGATGACTAACTATTAGAAACTGATGGACAATGGGCTAGATTGAGCTAGACTGCTAGCTGGGCTGCCATGGGAGCCTGCTGCTTTTAGCTCTAACATTCATATCTTTCATTCTTCATTTAGAAAATACTAGAAAGTAATATATCCTTTTTTTTTAAGGAAATTTTGCTAAAATGAATTGGTATTATTATTGATTCAATGATTTTTTATTAGATGGATAGTTTCCACCTCTTAATTTTGATAAATTTTTCTCACTTTATAACATTTTGTTCTTCCCTTTTTCTATCTCCCAGGCTTTTTTATTTCTCTCTTGACAATATTTTATTTGCTCTATTGTTTTTTTTTTAATTCTTTTTCTAGTGTAGTTTTTTTGTATTATAATTAAGTGCAAATGGTTAGGAGACGACATTAGAAGAAAAAAAATTAAAATATATGATTTGTTTGGAAGAAAAAGATGAGAATAGGGGAAAAAAAAAAGCTTTCGAAGAGAATGAGTTTTACATGGTAGATCTACATCGCTACTAATGTACACCAACAGTTTTAACCTCAGTTTTAACCTAATAATGTATATGCATGTATATGATTGACTATTTAAACTTTTTATTTTTAAATAACTTTTCAGTAAGGCTGATGTCATTCATGAGTTGGTGTGCGAACTGTAAATCATCTTTTAGTGTCTGTTTGTTTCAGGAGAAAATACGAAGACAGAAAATGGGAAGAGAGAAAATGATGAGAAAATATCATTTTCTCTTGTTTGGCATAGCAAAGAAAACTGGGAAGACAGAAAACTGATACGTGGGACCCACCCAAAACATTTTCTCTTCTCATCTGCGCAGAAAATGGGATGGATGGGGTGATATTGATATCAAATTACCATTATACCCCCGTATGCAGATCTGAAAAACCCATTTCTTCCACCCCATTCTTCCCCCACGCAGAGCTCCACCCCTGTAATCCGGATCTAAAAAAACCATTTCTCCTTTCCCCATTCTTTCCCCACGCAGAAGGTTCCTCCTGCACCCCCATCCCTATTCTTTCCTCCCTTTCAGCCGTGGGACACCATCGACAGTGAGGAAGAGCTGCTCCGCCGCGTGACTCCTCCGTTCCGTGTCTCCTCCGCCGCATCTGTGCTCTGTTGCTTCCCTCCTTCGCCGTTGCTCTGGTCAGCTGCAATCTCGGAGGTGAGATCCAAGCCGCAAGCTCCGTTGTGCCTTCGCCCCCGTCCAACACCGCGCATCTCCTCTGCCTCTTTCAAGCCTCCATTTTCACTTTCTGGTAAGCACATTCACTACCAATAATGAGTAAATAATTTATATTACACGCACCACTCTTCTTAATTTCGTTTAACAAGAAGTTTATATAATTTTTGTGATAAAATATAGTTATACAGTTCTAATATGTTTTAGTTTTCATCAAATTCATATTCGTTAAGAGATTATGGAGAGTTAAATTCCACTGATTACAATAGGTTCAAATTATAGAGGAGCTCACAGTGTCTGAAAAAAATTATATTGAACTGAAATTATTTTCAAGGAAAAAAACCAAAAAAAATTGTTATGATAATCTGGGATAATAATGCTAATTTTGTACCAATCTAGGCATACGACAAATTTGGAAAGAAGCCATGATTGAGTCAAGTTCATCAGCTTATGATAGTTGAGTACTTAAGTTTGTTAAAAATTTGGGAAATTTTGATCTTTTCTCCCCTACAATTGTAATTGGTTGTTTTAAAGGTTTCAGTTTCGAATTCTTGGTACCAAGAAGGATTAATTTGTTTGTGATTGGTGCTCTTTTTTATGATTTTGCAATAAGTCAAGTCATTTGAACTTGAAGTGAATTTAAAATATAAGAGTCTTAAACTTGCTAGGAGTGTGGACAGAATATTTTAGATTGACAATGTGTGTGTGTGTTCTTAAGATAAACTAGAAGAAAGGAGGTCTGAAACTTGTGACTAAAGGATTCTCTCGCTCTGCCTCTCTCATTCGATATGAGGACTTAAATTTGTTATGATAATTAAAAGTATATATGATACACTATTTCGGAATTGGTTTATTTCTATTAAGTATTGATTAATGCCTTGAATTGTACTCATTATTATACCAAATAAAAAGTATAAATGTTGTCTATCTGTTGTATGAAGCTCTTTTCTGATAAGAAAAAAACACAGAATATAAAGATTATAATCTCAAAATGTAGAAATAAAACTTAGCTCTCAAAATGTAGAAATAAAATTATTCAGCTAGTTTCATGTTTTAGATAAGGAAGCTCTCATAATCTTTTCATTTGGTCAAACATTCTGCTCTTGTAGGCAAAACCACCAGCTTTCCTTACTAGTTACATGTCCATTAAAAGATTAATTCTAATATAATTCAAGTGTGAGTAAAGTTATGTGTAAGATGTGGGTAAAGAAGTTTTATATTAGAAAGGAATTGAGATCTCTCATCTCTGGCCTAACATGACAAATGAAAAAATAAATAGTAAAAAGAACCGATGCCCCTAAAAGAAGCAAACATTAGGCAAGTTTTGTTGTGTTGTTACTCATTAGTTAATACAAGCTCATTTGTAATTTCAACCTTCTTGAACATTGTAATTAATTCATTCACTACCCTTAAAAGAACCAAACATAGCTTGTTCTCTTTTGGGATGCTTATGTTAATGTATATTAAACTTGCTAATCTTACTTCCAATTGTTTGTTGATATCGATTATTTGATTTTTGTTTTTGCGTATTCACATCACAATGCATAATCACGACTTTATATATATATATAGACAGAAATGACTTCCAAAAATATTGAAGACGTGAATTTTGAAGATGACACAGAAGACATAAATGACGTGGAGTTGCAAGTAAAGCGAATGATTAATTTTGCTTTGCCTCCCGAGCTGCAAGTATTAAGTCATGTAAGAAAGGAGTTGGATAAGAGGCAACGCATTTGTGCTGTAGTTCTATTATGTTATATTGTGCATGCATTACATTTGTTGCAGTTGTTGTCAAGTTTTAGACCAAATGCAATTAGTGATGGAAATACTGAAAGAGAAAGTAGTGGATGGTTCTCGCAAGGGTGGGACGTCATTGGTGTACAAACGATGACAGAACTTTCATGATTAATTGTTCATCAAATTGATTTTGAAATGTACTATGTTTTTTGTTAGTAGAACTATTAGTGTTAAATAGTTGGAGCTTTATATTCAGTATTATTCATGTACATGTTGTAATCATGTATATCATGTGATGATGTTGACATGGTTTTTTATGGAATACGCTGACAGGGTTGACTGATGATAGAAGTTCTCACTTTGAATCAAAAATTGTTAATTTAATTATTGTTGTTGGAGATTTTACTATAAGGTTGAACAAATTTGTTTAGGTGACCAAATTAATTACTATGACAGGTGTAAATGTTATTCTTTAATGTTAGACTATTTTGTTTGTACATAGTTTTTATATATGAAAATTTATGTTGTGCTTGGATTGGGGTGTAATAACATGAGTGATGAATGAGTATCTTTGCAGTTATAAGGGTTTTCACAATTATATTTTCTTACATTTGTCAGACTCAAATATAGAAACAAACGCCAAGCATACTAGATTTAAATGACATAAATTAGTTTTTCTGTTATATCTCTCGTTCTACTTTGTATTTTTTAAGTTGTGGAGGGAAAGAAATTAATGTATTTGTTTAGTGTATTTTATTGATATTTAATTGCATGATTTTTTAATTAGAAAAAAAAAATCTGTGATTATCAATGAGTTTAATAAATTATGTTTTCAATTGTACATGAACAATTTAATTTTCAGGGTCATGAACTATATTATCTCATTGTTTTACTCGATTAAGTAAAAAACCAAAGGGTTGTGGTATAGGTTATATACACATATATCACTGAAAATAGAGCAGTGCCTTGTTGGATAAAATAAAGCACCAATTCACTGTAATTAACTAAAGATAATGACGTTAGATAAGCTACATTACATGGATAAGAGAATATCAGACATGTAAACTTTTATTTGCAGTTCAAAGTAAATAAGGGAAGTGCAATTATTACATTATAGAAGTAAAAGAAATAACAAGAAATAGTTTATATATATATATATATTACATAAAGGGTACATTAGTCATTTTACATAATTCTATTTTCTTTCTTCTCACTTTTCTTCTCAACCAAACAAGAGAAAAAAAAGTTCCTATTTTCTTTCTTCTCACTTTTCTCTTCAACCAAACAATAGGAAAGAAAATACCATTTTCTCTTTATTTTCTCTCCTCTCTATTTTCTCTCTTCCTATTTTCTCTCTTTCCATTTTTTCTCATCATCCAAACAAAGCATTACAGTTTATTTTGTGAAGAAAAAGTTGAACAAGCGTTTCTTTTACGAAAAGAATGCTTGAGTTTTAATCTCTGAGCATCCTTTGAGTGACATTGATTTTTCTCTCTATACATATTTTTTTCAATTGGAAAGACACCAGCAGGTTGACCTTAATTAATTTTTATTTTTAGTAAAATAAAATGTTATATATTAATACTTTAAAATAGTTATTATACTCATATTTAATATATTTTGTATTAAATATTTTGATATTTTTAAATATTTTTTTATTAATATATTTTTTAATTATTTTTTAAATTTTACTATATTTTTATTTATACTTTTTTATAAAATGTACAGAAGAGTAATGATATATCATTTATTAATTGGCTGTACACAATAATCTCTACCATTCAAGCAGCTAATAGCCTTATAGAGTATACTGTTTTTGGTCATAACTATCTTTTTTTTCTTTTTTTTTTTTTTACTTTTATGTTTTTCTTTCTTTTATTCTCTATTTAGGAAAATAATGAATCAAACTCAAAGGCTCCGAGTTATCACTCTTAGCAGTCAGGCATAAGTTAAGAGTCACATAAGAACCCACCTCGTAGAAATGTAGGGGCCGGTATGTTTCTGAGAATGAAAACAAACAAGAACGACAAAAAGGAAGGAGTCTCTTCAAGTTTTCTCCTTTGAAACATTCTTGCTTCTATTTTCTTATCCTTTGGAATAGAATTTAATAGAAACAAAACGAACCTTCCGTTAAATAATTTACGAGATTCGTAGAAATTTGATGATAGTTTTTAAAAAATGTATATCAGAAAGAGAAATGCACTTGACTTGCTCCAAGTTGAAGTAAATCTAGTATGACTTTCGCGGATGAGGGTTGAGACTCAATTTATAAGGAGAAAGTTTCTTTGGTGTCATTTTCTTCACACCATTTCTTACACCTTCTTATTTGATTTTTTTTTTTTTTGAGAGAGTGGGTTGGAATATTTGTTTATCTTATCTTATTATTAAAAAAAGAAAAAAGTATAAAAATGATATAATGAAAATAATATATGAATAACGTTACTTTGTAAGATTGAACTGCATTGATAAAAAGGTCTTTTTATGGGTGTGGCCTTTCACTAAGAGTATGTTTTGAAATGTAAAAAGAAATAAAATATGATTTAATTTGTAAATCAAATCTTATGTTTGAAATGTTTGAAATATTAAAAAATAAAAAATAATTGTATTTCTAAATTTCCATGAATTTTGCTTTTAATTTAAAAATTTCATCAAATTTAATAAGATTTAATATGATTTGATTTGACTTTAAATAAATAAATTATTTTACTATTACAAACTATATTTTATAAAGGTAATAATGTAAAATAATAAAATTAAATTAAATCAATTTCTACTTTAATAAATTTAAAATATAAGAAAATAATTTATAAATCAAATCAAATCTTATTTTTTTATAATAAGTTTCAAATACAAAATTTAATTTTTAAATCAAATTAAATCAAATCATTTCCACTTTTAATTGGTTTCAAACACAATCTAATAAATCATATGCAAAAACTATTGTAAGTTCTCCATGCGACATATGGCATATCATGACTTTAGAATAATGGAGTATTTAATTTAACCTATAAAAATTTGATTATTTAAATAATCGATTATTTTATAAAAATTTATTGTTATAATCAATTATAATCTGGATCAGTTTTATGTTTAAATATGTTAGTTAAAAAGTAATTTTAAGTTAATCTGTTTCATTTGGATGATATCAAAAAATCACTTTTATGCATTAAATTATCAAAATAAATATAAAATGATTAAAAAATTATTTGATTTAGAAAAAAATAGTATTTACATCTCAAAGTGTAAGGAATAATCTATAATATAAAATTATAAGTTTTAATATTTAGTATTATGAAAAAAAACTTTTATATTGCATTAAATTTTGCATAAAAACTAAAACAAATTTTGTCAAACATGTTAGAACACTCTTACAACAACTTTTTTTTAAAAAAAAACTGTTTGGTTGGAAAATAATTATCCCAACCAAACATGCACTAAATTATTAAAGTAATATTACTCACACACATTTTTACTCACGTTACTTCACATCTTCACAATTTGATTGTAATTTAATACCCCTCATTTTCTGCACAATTCTGTCGTATAAATAAATGTGAGACAAATGTGTGATAGGGACTTGTTAATTGCATTTTTCATATATTATCCTGCCCTTTTCCTAAACTTTTTATTTAAAAAAAAATGAAAAACCCAGTAAGTGTTTCTAAGAGAGAATACTGAATTTGGGCTATATATATATGTGTGTACTCTAATAAGATCGACAGCCTCCGATCACAAATGCTCCCAAATTTCTGAATCTTGCAACGGACTTGTCTCTATTACTTGTTTCCGCTTCAATTACACCAAGACAGAGATGAGACTGTCATGGTTTCTTGTACGTTTTTTCTGCATGCTGCTTCTTTTCCATGCATCAATCGCCAGCAGGTATACGCACATATACATATACTTAAGCCTAAAGTACACTTTGTTGTAGCTAGATTAATTATATGATCATCACCATGTTTTCCGGCTTTATCTTTACATAGAACTTTGTTCCTTTTTGAGCTTGGGTCCTTTGAAAATTTCCAAAAACAAGGTTCAAGCTTCATCAGCTCTAACCGACGACAATTTTGGATTTTTGTTTTGTTTTGTTCTTTTTTTTTTCATAGACAACCTCTTCAGTGGTCTCCTCCGGCGCCAGGACCTGGTCGTGATGGTGACGAGCCTGTACCATCACCTCCACCGCCTTCTGGATACAACTCTCCTCATTGGTGATCACAGATTTCTTCACAAAATAAATTCAGAATGTGTTATATATATATATATATATATATATATATATATATACAAATCACAAAGTTGTCATGAAATGACATTTGCTTGCTTGGTACTGTTGTCTCAGTTTTCTGTTTCTAGTTTGTGTCGTCAAAACAAATCACCGCCTACCTTCCTGAGGTTCCTTGTGCAGGTGATGTTGTGTATTTGTTGGATGGGAAATCACAGTCCAAATGGTTGTGTTTTGGGCCAAAATAACTAGCTCAGAGTCCTGGGCTTTCGTCTGATGTAATAATGAGAACAAATAAACGTATTGTAACTGTTTACCTTGCTAATGAACTTGTTGCTCAATTAACACTGGCTCAACTCTTTAAGATTTAGGGGTATGTAAAATTGGATCGAGGAAACTAACAAAGTAATTAAAACTCAGGATAAGATTGGAGTTGCTTGCCTTTGTGTTATAACTGGTGAAAATTCTGGCTATAAAGCAGCTTGTTCCAAACATCCTCATATCTCCCTCATTTTAATGCATATAAAACTTTGGCAAGACAACAGATATAGATCTTACATCATAGATTTATTAAGTACGAAATCCAATGCAGATGATGAGTATCAGGACCATATATTCGAAAAGTTTTTAGGTAAGCATTACCTATTATATCATTTTTTAGGCAATTTATTCATTAGTTGACATATATAAATGTATTTTTCATGATATTGGTACATTCTTAATACGAGATTTATAATATTACACATGATTAATATTAAAAAGAGTAATTGTAATAAGTAGTGCTTAACTAAGAATTACTCTCACAATAATTTGTTTTGAGCTTGAAAAAATGTTTTAAAACACGTAAGCAAAAACTAATATAAATGGAAGCGAATACTTAAATTTGGAGCACATTTGCGGCTGCAGACTTTGACAGAAAAATCACACCAAAAGATGACCACAAATCGCTAGAAGACAACCACGAAGAGATAACGCAATTTTTCATGGCTTGAAGATCACAATTTTCATTAAAGGAGTTTTGATTTTTCTTCCATCTAATTTTTCTTTATTCTTTAGGTTTTCATTCCATCGATTTGTGTTATGATTTGTGATTGTTACTGAACATGAATAGTTAATCTCATAAGATGGGCTATGATAAATCTTATTTTCTAATTAATTGGTTTTGAATTTAAATTTGATTAAGGTAATTTCTTTGAGTTTATTGTATTGCTTGAATTATTATCAGGACTTGATCAATTTTAGTATACTTTAATTCATTGTTTGAATGGTGACCATCAGCAATCAATGAGTAGATTCATATAATAAACATAGGATTAAGTTGGTAAATGACCAAACAACAATTTGTTCTACCAATTGAATTGACAATTAGGTTAGTTCATATCTTGAATTGGAGCTTAATACATTCCTAGTTAATTCAACTAATTTACCAAATAGGTAATTAATTGAGAATAAAATATTAATTGTCTATGACTATTAAGACTCAATAACAATTAAGAGAATTTGGCAAGAAAATTACTTTACATCATAAACGAGTGAAAATTCGGTTAATGAGATTCAAGTAAATCTTGGGCTCTAATCTCCCTCTATGCGATTTATTCTGTGATTGATTAATCTTTCATCATTATTATTTAATTGTTGTTTGATTTTATTTTAAGTTTTTCTTTACATCTACGATTATTTAAAAAACTAAGAGTTTAACAAATTTAATAATTACTTCTTATTCATCATAAAATTGAGAATTAAAACTCAAATCTTATATTACTATACGACAGAGTATACTTCTTCTTAATATATTTTATGCATATCAGTTTCCTCCTCTTGATTCTGTTAAATTTTTCTAACTTCGTAGCATTTTGTTCTTCCCTTTTTCTATCTTCAATCTTTTTTTCCTCCTCTTGATTCTGTTAAATTTTTCTAACTTCGTAGCATTTTGTTCTGCCCTTTTTCTATCTTCAATCTTTTTTATTTCTCTCTGGACAATGTTTTTTTTTGCAACCTTTTTTTCTAGTATAGTCTTTTTTATTATAATTAAGTGCAAATGGTTAGGAGACGACATTAGAGGAAAAAAAAATTTTAAATACATGATTTGTTTGAAAGAAAAAGGTTAGAATAGGGGAAAAAAAATGCTTTCGAAGAGAATGAATTTTACGTGGTACATCTACATTGGTACTAATGTACACCAACAGTTTAAACCTAATAACGTATACAATCATGATTTTTTTATATATATTTTTTCATATATCATTTTTTATATTATTTTTTAAAAATAATAATATGATAATATCATTTTTTTAATGTATATGTATGTGATTTACCATTTATATTTTTTTTTTACTTTTAAATAAGTTTTCAGTAAGGCTGATGTCATTCATGAATTGGTGTACGAATTGTAAATCATCTTTTGCTGTGTACTTTGTCAAGGGAAAAGATGAACAAGCGTTTCTTTTACGAAAAGACTGCTTGAATTTGAATGTCTGAGCATCCTTTGAGTGACGTTGATTTTTCTCAGTATATAAAAACAATTAAAGATTTTTTTTATTAGATGAATTTGGTTATATGGATTAGGTAAGATAATTTAATTTTTAACTCTCTTGTTCTTATTACAAATAATATATATATTTATTTTTATATTTTATTTAATATTAATTATTATATTTATTTTTTTATTTTTAATCATATATTTTTAAAATAAATGTATATAATATTTATATTTTTAAAAAATATAAAATCATCTTTTTTTAATTTTTCTCTCTGTACATATTTTTTCAATTGGAAAGCCATTAGCAGGTTGACCTTAATTGATTTTTTTTTTTAGCAAAATAGAATGTTACGTATCGATACTTTAAAATAGTTATTTTATTAATATTTAAGAGTAATATTAAATCCCACGAAACAATATTCGTGAAACGACACATGAATATGTAAAAAAAGATGAAATTGTTTGTGTTTTGTTAAGTAGAGCAAGAACGTGGCCTTGCTGTAACTGTCTTGCTGTTTCACTCCTTTGACTTTGTAATATCACCAAACTTTCGTGGTCAATTCGTGAAATGTGTTTCGTAGTAAATAGCACTAGTCAATATTTAATATATGTCATATAAAATATTGAAATGTTTTTAAATATATTTTATTTATATATTTTTAAATTATTTTTAAAATCTTTACCAAATTTATATCCATACTTCTTTGATAAAATGTCTTGAAGAGGAATGATATATCATTTATTATTTGGCTGTACACAATAATCGCTATAATTCAAGCAGCTAATGACCTGAGTTGTTCGTGTAAAAAATAAAATATTTTTTGATTTATATTATTTTGATAGTTTAAATTGGTATGAATATAATTTTTAATGAATTTATAAGTTTCAGGTTAAAATTGAAGCTGATCAATACATAGATTTTGATTTGTCATTTTTATCTTATATTAAGAATTTCAATTTTCAATTGAAACAATAGGCTTAAAAAGTAATCATACTTAGTAAAATTTCTAGAAAGAAGAGACTTCGAGTGAAGAATTAACAAATGTTTGAGCATACATGTTGGAATTCAAAAAAAGAGTTTTTGAATTTGAAATAGCAGTTAATAACGGTTGGAGGTGAAATCAAGACAACACATGGATTGCTGATAAAGATTGAGCAGTTGTTGATGGCACGAGGATTGCTGACAAAGATTTGGTGGTTATCAGACAAAGAATTACCAATCATTTAGGCAGTTATTTTTTTTATAAACACATGTCAAAATCTTCTAAACTAGGTAGTTACTTAGAAAGTCTATAAATACCAAAAGATGGAAACATTTAGGGGTTGAAAATTCTATACTCACAAACACTTGTAAACTCACGCTCTCACGTCCATTGACATCTCGAGCAAACAGCACACAAGTCTAGTCAAGTATGTTTCCATCCATTGTCATTTTCATTTTCATTTATGTATTCTTTACAAATTCAATGCAATCTTAAATTCAGTTCATTGACATTTAGTCTTTATTTTCTTTTACAAATTCTATTCTACTCCTGATCAAATGAGTCTTTTTAAAGATCATTTGAATTCTGTTTATTTGCTTTTCCTTTAACTGTTTTCCTTACTTTTAATGCAATTTTATTTTCTTGTAATTTACATATTTGCATATTTACTTTTCACTGCATCTGTATTGATTCCTTCATTTTCTTTATCGTCTTATATTTTGTCAAATTTACTTTGAATATATTTTCATTTTGGTCATATATATTTAACTTATATTCATTTGTACTAATTCTCTGTTATTTTCATAAAAACAAACTTTTTATGAGTTTAAATTTCGTTTTCATCAAGATAAGTATGCGGATAAAGCCTTCGATTTTAGATTTGTATAATTTTCTTGAAATCGAAACTATCAATTCTATTCTTTTAAGATATTCAGACTAGAATCCCAAGAGGAAGTGATTCTCTTCCCCGAATTGAGATCGAGAATCAAACTTTGTCCATAGACAAAGGGTTTACTATAGTTCAAATAAGTATAATCGAAATATTTTAGTAAACAAATTGACACATCCGGTGGGACCAAGTCAATTAAATAAAATCTTAAAGGATTTTTGTTAAGTATATGCGTTTAAGAAGTGGTAGAGTACTGCAAAATATGTCTGAAAATACATCTTTGAATGCTCAGAACCCACAAACAGGGAATATTGGTACTAGTGGCAGTAGAGACACCATAGTCTCTGCGAATTTACCACAAGCTTTAGACCCCATGATTAGTGAAATTACAGGGGGCCCTGTTTCGAATCTAGAAATCAGGACTCTTGGGGTAAACAGAACTGCACTCCTGTATGGATTACCCTCTGGATTTATTCCCCAAAGTGTTACACAGAATGTAGGGGCTGCCCAAGCCACATACACGAGTCTTATACCTAATATTTCACCAAGAAACCAAATAATGAATGTTGGTGGTCAGGGTGCAGGAACAAGTACCAATCAAATTGATAGGCAAAATATGAGAATAATAGTGTTCCCTAATATGCCCAGGGATATGTCTTCGATTCTTTCAGGGAATATAAATACAACCTTGAACAATATCAGGCAACAGATTGATAAAAGTAACCATGAGATGATTCATATGTTAACTCAGCAGATGACTATTGTGATAACACCACTCATAGAATCAACTAATAATATCTATACCACATTGGCTAGACAAATGGGTAGGATTGCAGATGTTTTTGTAACCCAAAAGATTCTTTGGGCAATCAAAGGGTGAGCAATCAACCCGTTTATTAAGAAAATGCCCAATTGGTGAATAATTTCAATGCTAATAACACAGTTGAGGATAACCAGCCAAGAGAAATTCCACAAGGTCCAAACTTAGGATTTCGAATAGTCAATCGAAATCAGGATGCTGATAACCTTTTAGAAAGAATTAGACTTAATAATCTTGGGGGGCAACAGAATATCAGCCAAGAAGTGGAACAAGTACTGAATAGGTATGGTTTTAATGTGGGATATACGAATAGACCCTATTTTGTGTCAGCTTTCCCTGAGTTTATCCAACAGGCAGAATTACCTAAAGGGTGCAAAGTACCTAAAATCTCTAGTAAGTTTGCTGGAGAAAATGAAGAATCTACCGTAGAGCATATTGCTCGATACACAATCGACGCCGGGGAAACAACCTCGAATGAATATTTAAAAATGAAATATTTTCTCAGTTCTTTAACCAAGAATACCTTTACTTGGTTTACAACCCTTCCACCAAATTCGATTCACTCTTGGAACTAATTGGAAAGAAATTTCCATGACTAGTTCTTTAGAAGTGAGACAAAGGTAAGTCTCGTAGATTTTTTTAATATTAAAAGAGGCCATGAGGAATCCATAGATGATTACTTGGCTAAGTTCAGGCAAATGAAAGCTAGGTGTTTTACTGTGGTTCCTGAATCTGAGGTGGTCAAAATGGTTGCTGGTGGGTTAGATTATTCCATTCGAAAGAAATTAGTAAACCAGTAAATCATTGACATGTCTCAACTTGCTGATAAAGTAAGACAAATCGAACAGTTAAAACTCGAAAAGGAAAGGTGTAGGAAAAATATGTGAAAAGAAAAAATTGTTTATGTTGAAACTCCTGATATTCAGGATAAATACTTTAAGAAATCGGAAGATAATAAAGTGACCTAAGTCGAAATCGATGAAGGCATAGATGATGAGGAAAATGAGGTTAACATAGCAGAACTAAATTATGGACCTCCCTATACTTGTTCATCTTTAGTACCTAGTCGAATCAAGGATAATAAGAAATCTACTAGGCCAACTTATGATTTCGACATATCTAAAGCTGATTTAATTTTTGATGTCTTGTTGAAAGATAAGCAAATCAAACTTCCTGATGGACATAAGATCCCTTTGGTAGAAGAGATAAAGGCTCGAAAATATTGCAAGTATCATAATAGATATGACCATTCAACTAACAATTGTATACGTTTCAGGGATTTGATCCAGAAAAGCATCATGGAAGGAAGATTGATTTTCGACAAAAAGAAAATAATGAGGGTGAATACTGATCCATTCGAACTGAATGTCAGTTATGTTGAGTCTGTTGGCTTCACCGAGGTTCACATGGTGGAGCTATGGGAATTTGGCACAATCCACACTGCTGATGATAGCCTCGAAGTGTTTGAGGCTGAAGAACAAGAGATTTTCCGGAAAGCTGGGGAAATGTTGGTCGAATTCCTTCTCAGAAAGAAAGAAGATGAGAGGGAAATGTCTTTGTGCCCTCGATGCAATGCTATTTTCGATAGATTGGCTGCTAATTCTTACCAGGCAGCCAGAAAGCAGAAGCAGAAGAAGGCCCCTACAGGAAATTCGACCAGCTTAAAAAATCAACTAACAAACCACAATTCCGTGGTAGTTCACGATTTGGAAAGGATCGAAAAAGGCAAGGCTAGAGTGCCCCCTTCGAGTGTGACACCTAATCAATGGGTGACGAATAGTTCACATCCTCACAAATTCCAGAATAGACCATTTTGGCTAATTTGGAATATGGTATGAGTCCTTTTTTGGGAAGACCAAATACTTGGTCTCGAGGAGAAGGTTCGAACTTGAACCAAAGCTTTAATTCATTTCCCTCGAAATCTCAATGGCAGAAAGCCTAGAGGTTTCGACAACAACAACAGCAGACATTGGCCAGGTTGCAACAGCAATAGAGATCATATGCCCAGGTAGTCCAAGGACCACCCCTGAGAAAAGAAAAGCAAAAACATCCCAGTCCAATGGAGGAAGACATCATTATAGATTCTTTCGAATATGATTTTAAGGACGACCTGGATACCATTTTTGGTATCAATGTGGTATCCTTTCACTTTTATAATTTTTTCTATTGTAGGAAGTCAGGAGCTGAACCAAGAAGAAGACTTCGAGGACAATTCAGAGGAGACCAGTTGGTATTTGGTCGAGGAAGACACCGTCGAGGTAATAGAGAACTCTGCAGTTTTCAACATTCCCTCTCTCGAAATGAAGAGTCATCTGCGCCCACTATTTATCAAGGTAACGATAAATGGTAAGTTAATGGGCAAGGTGCTGATAGATGGAGGGACTGCTATTAATCTATTGCCAAAGAATTTGCTAAAGAAGTTTGGCAAAACAGAGGCAGATTTACTGCCTCACAATATGGTGGTGACAGATTTTAATGGCAGGTCTTCCACGTCAGAGGGGGTTGTTGTTCTCGACGTCAAAGTGGTTTCTGTCACAAGGTCAACCTTGTTCATAATGGTTCTTTCGAAAACCAGCTATAATCTTCTTTTGAGCAGAGAATGGATTCATGTTGCAAGTGCTATCCCTTCGACTGTTCATTAGAAGATGTTCTTGTGGAACCAAATGGGAGAGCTCGAAATGGTGGAGGCTGATGATACTCTTTGCCATGTAAACCAAAATTATGCAGATCTACAAATATATGTACTTGGTGTCAGACCATTCTGCATATGGGATTCGACAGCTCTCGATAGGAAGGGAGTCGAGATGGTGGCCATTACACCAACAGGTTTTTCTGTTATACCGAAGGCTGATTCATTTCAGCTTCAAAATTGTAATGATTCTAGGACTTATAGACACCTATTTAACATTCCAGACTGAGTATATTCAACCTCAAGTTGTAATATAAATTGAGGAACTTAAGAGTCACATGGCTCGAATTACAGCCTATATGGCTGGAAATTGCACTGAAAGTGCAATCTCGAGTCATGAGACTCGAATCTCAGCCTATATGCTGAGAAATTTGGTGTTATTACAGACACCAACTTGGATTGTATTTATGATCACTCTTCTCTAGGATTCGAACAAGTTATTTTATTTTCTGATGTTAAATAGATAGAGGTACAAGATCCTTTAAAAGAGATTAATCTAGGAAATGATATAATATATAGACCTACTTTTATTAGTAGTTTAATAAAACCTAATTCCAAGTATGATTTGATTCACCTGCTCGAAGAATATAAAGATTATTTTGCATGGGAATATGAGGAGATGCCTAGGCTCAGGAGAGATTTGGTATAGCACAGACTACCAATTCGAACAGGACATAGACCGATCAAGCAAGCTCAAAGAAGATTAGCCCCTGAAGTGATCTCGAAGATCAAGGAAGAAATCGAAAGGTTATTAAAAGTTAAGTTCATTTGAACTTCCAGGTACGTTGATTGGATCTCTAACATTGTTCCTGTTATGAAGAAGAATGGTAAGTTAATAGTATGTATTGATTTTCGAGATTTAAATTTTGTTACTCCTAAAGATGAATATCTTATGCCTATTGCTGATATATTGATTGATTCAGTCTCAGGTCATGAAATTTTAAGTTTCATGGATAGTTATTCTAGGTATAATCAAATTTATATTGCAGAAGAAGATGTGCCAAAAACAGTCTTTCGATGTCCTAGAGCAATTGGCACCTTTGAATGGATAGCTATGCCATTCAGTTTAAAGAATGCTAGAGCCACATATCAAAGGGCTATGAATACCATTTTTCATGATATTATTGGTAAATTCATGGAAGTTTACATTGATGATGTGCTAATTAAATCGAAATCAGAAAAAGAACATCTTGCGAATCTAAGATAGTCATTCGAAAGAATGAGGAAACATGGATTGAAAATGAATCCTATTAAATGTGCTTTTGGTGTTTCCGCATGAAATTTCCTTGGGTTCTTGGTCTAGAAGAAGGGAGTAGAAGTAGATCAGAATAAAACTAAAGCTATTCTGGAAACATCACCTCCTTCGAATAAGAAGTAACTCCAGTCTCTACTTGGAAAAATTAATTTCCTGAGAAGATTCATTTTGAATTTGTCTAGGAAAACCAAAGCCTTTTCTTCACTGTTGAAGCTTAAAACTAAAGAAGAATTTCGATGGGGAAAAGAACGTCAAGAGATATTCGAACAAATCAAGCATTATTTGACCAATCCTTCAGTAATGACACCTCCAGTGCCTGGACGCCTCTTGAAGTTATATAGTTCAGCATCAAATGAAACTATTGGGTGCATGTTAGCCCAGGAAGATGAGAATGGAATCGAAAGAGTCATTTATTATCTTAGTAGGGTTTTAATAGATGTTAAAACTAGATATAGTGCAATCGAGAAATTATGTTTAGCTTTGTATTTCTCTTGTACTAAGTTAAAGTATTATGTAAAGCCACATGATGTACTTATTGTGTCGAAAACTGATATAATAAAATACATGTTATCCAAGCCTATTTTGCATGGTAGAGTGGGAAAATGGGCTCCTGCTTTAGCAAAATTTTCTTTAAAGTATGTACCACAAAAGGCTGTGAAAGGTCAAGTGTTGGCAGACTTTTTGACTGAGCATCTTTGTGTTGACATCGAAGAAAGAGACATTATGTATGTGGGTTTGAAACCATGGAAGTTATTTTTCGATGGATCGAAACACAGTGAAGGTGTTGGTCTTGGAGTTCTAGTTGTTTCGCCAATTAGAACTCCAACTAAATTTTTATTCGAATTAAAACATGAGTTGAATAATGAAGCTGAGTATGAAGCTTTAATAACTGGCTTACAAATTTTGATTTCACTTAAAGCCACAAATATTAAAGTGTTGGGTGATTCCCAGTTAATCATTAAGCAATTAACTCGAAAATATAAATGCATTAACCAAAATTTGTTTAGATACTTTGCTTTTGCAGCAAGGTTATTGTATGAGTTCGATGAGGTTATGTTGCAACACATTCCGAGGGAAGAAAATTATGAAGCTAATGAGCTCGCTCAAATAGCTTCAGGGTACAAAATTTCGAGTTCCACTCTACTTAAACTAATCGAAATCAGAGAAAATTTGTATTCTTTTGAGAATTTAGAAGTATGTCTAACAGAGGATATGAATGATTCTGATTGGAGAAAGCCAATTGTGAATTATTTACAAAACTCAAATATAGCAGTCGAAAGAAAATTAAAATATAAAGTCTTACATTATGTTATATTGGGTCCATCACTCTATAAAAAGTCAGCAGATGAGAATATATTGACATGTTTAAGTAAGAAAGAAGCATTCACAGTTTTAGCAGAAGTTCATGAAGACATTTGTGGTGCTCATCAAGCTGGTGAAAAAATAATTATAGTATATGTATGACTTACTTGTGATGGTTCAGCTCTTTGAGCGTTCGATGCTAATCTTGCATCCTTTGAGGAAACGAGCTCTTCATCTCGTTTTGAAGATTCATTAAAGCTTTCAGACAGAATGATTTGCGTCTGTTTCGACCCAATATGCTTTATGCGCCCAATTTTTATTAGGCTCTCAGTAATTATTTTTTCCTATAAAGATGCAAGGAAATCAAAGTCAGAGACAGCAAGTTTGTGTAAAAAAAAAAATCCTTTACCTAGGATTGTTGGGGAACAATAGTTGTGGTTTTTTCAATCACTTCTTTCTTTTTCTTTTTCTCAGCCATCTTTGTTTTTGAACGTACTGGAGGAGGTTTTTTCGAGATATGAGATGATGAAGTTGCCCCCAAGACTTTTGTCTATGTTTTTTGAACTTTGCTGGGTCTATAAGGTTCATCATCCTAGTCTTCTTCAGCTTCCATTACTTTAGTTCTTTTTTAAACTACAATATACAAAATATATATATGATTCAACATTAAGAGATTGGATCGAAAACGAATAATTATGAAGCATTCTCTGATTTTTACCATATAGTGGGTATCTTATTATTCGAGTATATCCATTAATTGGAACTCGACAGGTGTCCAAATAGCAATTGACAAAAGTTACTTCTCGTTTCTTTGATTCTTTAAAAAACACCCAACGCTCCACCTTTGGGATCTGGGTATTTGTTAGCCATGCCAAAATGAGCATTGGGGAGTGTATGAAACTTTAGTGGGGTTTCGAATCATTTGAACGAAACTAAAGGATTCGAAACCAGCGCACTAATGAAATGAGTGTAACAGAGTTGATAATGTTATGCTTTCTTTTGTTTTAGGACTTGTTCAGCCGCTCGAACCACCAGTCTTAAATGTTTTGGATCATATTTAACTTTAAAGAGTTTCTTAAATTTGGAGATTTCTTTAAGATGCATACCTTTGGACTTCTTGATTGCTCATTCTGTCTGCACAGATGAATGGGAGTTAGTAAAATGATGTGTGTGAAACAACATCATATTTTGTTCATGTGTTTGCATGCATTTTTATACATTCTAGGCATTTTAGTTTTCCTTTTTATTTGTTTTTCCCTTTAGTTCAGATAACTGCGGTGTTTTTGGTGTTGTTGTGCAGGATTGGTGCTTAATTGGCCTTGAAATGGATGGAAAGCTTGCACAATTGAAGTTGGAGCTTAAAGGGTAGCAATTTGGGACAAAAAGCTCATTCCAGAGAGTTCCATGGCCTGCCCGTGGCCTGAACCACGGCCATGGATCGAGCAGCAACGTGAAAAGGCAAAAGAAGAAGTCCAGAGACAACCACGGCCGTGGTTGAGAGTTTGGTTGAGAACTCTAAGTCCAGACCTGACCACGGCCTGGCCGTGGTACCCACCACGGCCGTGGTTCGGTGTGCGTGTTAGATTTTTAAGTCCGTTTTTCTCTTTTCTGATGGGCTTGAACCAGTTTTAACCCATGGGGTATATATAGATGTTCTGAAGACAACATTAGGGTTCAAATTTGGTTTGGAATGAGGCACATTGGAGGCTCTTGATCTTCATCTTCCTCTCTTCTCTCTAGGATTACGGGTTTGGATGTTCTTGGAACTTGATTTCTAGTTTCTTCTTCTCCATGTCTGAGTAGTTCCTTTTGTTTCTAGGATTGGGCAATGCCCTTTGATACATTGATGATGATTAATTGATATTGTTTACCCATTTTAATAATCTTAAATGTTGTTGATTCAATCCTTATTGCGATTATTCATGTGAATTTGCTGGCCACTTATTTGCATCTCATAGATATCTAGGGATGTACTGAAAGGTGAATCTAGGTGTTGGAACTATAAGAATTGAACTTAAGGTTTAAATCACGAGAGTAGGTTTAGCCTTTTGAGGATTAATGAATTACCAAAAAGCGTAATGGGTTCAATTTAGATTCAATTACCACGAGAGTAGGAATTGGTTTAATTGGGCACGGTTCTTGTATCTTGAAAGGGAACATTAACTAATTTAGGGTAATTCACCTTCAATTGAATTTCAAGTGTTAATAAGAGGATTGTCAATTAGGAGTCTTGTATCATTGTCGTTAACCCCAATCCTGGAAGCTTTCTTGAATCTGAAATCTTTTCCTTAACAATTTCTGTTTTTGATCTCAACCATGCATTTTAATTTTTATTTATTTAACTGTTTGGTTACTACGTTCTTATCACTCCACAATTACATTCCTTTTGTTTAATTTAATTGAATTAATTAATTAATTAGTATTCATAGACATAGTCCCTGTGGATTCGATCTTTTTATTACTTGACGACGAAACCGTACACTTGCGGATTTCACCCCAATCATAAAACATTGGAAGCATTCTTCAATTGTAGATTTCTAAGTGAAGTAATATTCTCTCCACCAACTTTCGAAACCTTGGGTCGAGTAAAAGGATGGGGAGCACTCGAAGGGATTAAAACCTTATCTCCTTTGGATATTTTGCTTCAAAAAGAATTTATATCGTTTGAGATCTCGAGCTTCAAATTCATATATTTGATACTCATCTTTTAAGGCAATAAGAGATGGAATGCACTGGGAAAACCCAAGTTGACGTGAGACACATGAAGAGAGGTAAAGTTGAAGGCTAAAATCATTTGAACCTGGGAGGCCAGGAGATAGTATTTGGGTGGTCAAAGTATGAGCCCAAATATCCAAGTTTTCAAATTGAGCCCCTAGAGTTTCACGAAAAAATGATTCTTGAAACCACTCAGGACCACAATCACGAAGAGCAAAAGGTGAAAAGTTGAAATTGTCAGATTGACGTTTCATGGTCATAAATAATGAAAAGAAAATTTTGAAGTCTTCAACTTCATTACCTGATTTCGAGGAATATTGAAGTTGAGACAATCGAGGACGTTCAATCTTTGTGTAAATGGTGATTGAATTTACAATTTGAAGATGACGCTTGAAAACAGAATTAAGCCAAAGTTGCAATAACCAGAAAGGCCCACCAAGGTTATTGAGGGGTTTATCATTTGATCGAAGTAGGCCTACTACTTCTGACATTGAAGAATAGAGTTGAGCAAAGATCAATTTGCTCAAACAAAGAGGAGTTCCCTCATGAAGAATGGCTAAGGGAAGGAGAGACTTTGGGATTTGAAGTGATTTGGTACAAAATACAAAAGCACTCAACTAGAAAATAAGGAATGCCACATGTTCTTCATCAGAAACTGTAGCTGTTTCGAGATGATTATTCTGAATGAAAGTATTAAGGTTAACTTTTGAAAATCAGGCTCAATTAAGGTCTTGAAGTTTAAAGTGCTTTTGATTATTCGTCCGACTGGTTTAAGACCAGTAATAGCAACCATGTCGAAAAGAGTTGGAGTCAACATGCCATAAGGGACATGGAAAAAGTTGGTGGATCTGTTCCAGAAAAAGAAGGAACTTATCAGCATAGGGGCATTATAGTCGAGACGTTCCCTACTCTGCTGGATGAAATAAAAAACGCCAGTTGTTTTCCATAGAGATTTTTTGGCATTTTCGACACAGTTAAGCCAACGAATATAATTAGGTTTCGTTTGGTTACTCACAGGGGGTGAACTTCGAAACACTCTATTGAAATTAGCAAAGAAATTAATTTTAAGAGAGGAATGGAAAGCAACTATTTCTTCTTCTTTTATACAAGAGAAAAAGGATCAAATAAGTTCATACTCATTTTTGGGAAGAGTTGAACCTAAGAAGGCAAATTTCTCTTTGTCAATAGAAAAGGGGAGCATTACCTGAGACTTCCAGAGTTCAGAATGGTCCGTGGAAGGGTCAGGGACATAAAGAATCCCGTCTTTTAGCAAAAGGGCAGTCACAATGACAACATTTGGCAAAACCACCGTTTCTTGCGTTTCGGAGCTTGAGTGTGAAGCTTGGGCAGAGGTAGCAGTTTGGCTAGATGTTTGGTTAGAAGAAGATGCCATTTGGATTTTGAAAGGTGTAGGAGTTTGATTTCAGAGTTCAGCAATGACAGAAAAATGTGCAGAAATGTAGAGAGAAATGGAGGGTTTTTAGAAGAAAAGTAAAAAAGATAAAAGATTTGTAAGCCTTTAAATAGGGTTTTGAAAAATCAAGAGAAATGGAAGAGGGAGAACATGTGCAGTAACTCCTATTACATAGGACGTGATGGGAGTACAACTGAAACCGTTTTATCCATTAAATGTCATCATTTGTTTTGTAATTCCCTAAAAAGAGGAATTGCTTATTTAATGGGGAATGGCCATGTAATGACCGTTCAAGAAAATGAAGATTTGGATGACAAATTACAAATATTGTCATCAGACTTTTCAGTTGCCTATATTAAGGTAAACTAAGAGATAAAAAGCAAAAAATTTCGAAGTCCAATTATAGTCGAAGAATAGTATTCAAAAAGTCAAAATATTTATCTCTTATACTTCGAGAATAAATATTAGGGGGCATATGTTGGTGTAAAAAATAAAATACTTTTCGATTTATATTTTTTCGATAGTTTAAATTGACATGAACATAATTCTTGATGAATTTATAAGTTTCAGGTTGGAATTGAAGCTGATCGATATATAGATTTCGATTTATCATTTTTATCTTATATTAAGAGTTTCAATTTTCAATCAAAACAATAAGCTTGAAAAGTAATCATACTTAGCAAAATTTCTGGAATGAAGAGACATCGAGTGAAGAATCAACAAAGGTTCGAGCATACAGGTTGGAATTCAAAAGAAGAGTTTTTGAATTTGAAATAACAGTTAGCAGCAGTTGGAGATGAAATCAAGACAACACATGGATTGCTGACAAAAATTGAGCAGTTGTTGTTGGCACGAGGATTGCTAACAAAGATTTGGTGATTATTAGTCAAAGAATTACTAATCATTTAGGCAATTATCTTTTTTGTAAACACATGTCAAAATCTTATAAACTAGGTAGTTACTTAGAAAGTATATAAATACCAAAAGATAGAAACATTTAGGGGTTGAAAATTCTATACTCACAAACACTTGTAAACTCACGTTCTCACGTCCATTGACATATTGAGCAAACAACACGCAAGTCTAGTCTAGTATGTTTCCATCCATTGTCATTTTCATTTTCATTTATGTATTCTTTACAAATTCAATGCAATCTTAAATTCAGTTCATTTACATTTAGTCTTTATTTTCTTTTGCAAATTCTATTCTACTCCTGATCAAATGAGTCTTTTTAAAGATCATTTGAGTTCTGTTTATTTGCTTTTCCTTTAACTGTTTTCCTTACTTTTAATGCAATTTTATTTTCTTGTAATTTACATATCTGTACATTTACTTTTCACTGCATCTGTTTTAATTCCTTCATTTTCTTTATCGTCTTATATTTTGTCAAATTTAATTCGAATATATTTTCATTTTGGTCAAATATATTTAACTTATTTTCATTTGTACTAATTCTCTATTATTTTCTTAAAAACAAACTTTTTCTGAGTTTAAAATTTCGTTTTCATCAAGATAAGTATACGGATAAAGCCTTCGATTTTAAATTTGTATAACTTTCTTGAAATCAAAACTATCAATTTCATTTCTTTAAGATATTCAGACCAGAATCTCAAGAGGAAGTGATTCCCTTTCCTGAATTGAGATCAAGAATCAAATTTTATCTATAGACAAAAGGTTTATCATAATTTAAATAAGTATAATTAAAATATTTTGATAAACAAGAGTATATTGTCTTTGGTCATGACTATCTTTTTTTTTTTTCCTATTTTCTTATCCATTGGAATAGAATTCAATAGAAACAATACGAACCTTCCGTTAAATAATTTATGAGATTCGTAGAAATTTGGTGATAGTTTTTTAAAAAATGTATAGCTGAAAGAGAAATGCACTTGACTTGCTCCAAGTTGACGTCATTTTTTCACACCATTTCTTACATATTCTTACTTGAAAAAAAAATTGAGAATGGGTTGGAATATTTGTTTATCTTATTTTATTATTAAAAAAATATAAAAAATATAAAAATGATATAATGAAAATAGTATATAAATAACATTATTTTGTATGATTGAAATTGATAAAAAGGTCTTTTTATGAGTGTGACCTTTAATTAAGAGTATATTTGGAATATAAAAAAATATAAAAAATTTGATTTGTAAATGAAATCTTATGTTAAAAATGTTTTGAAATATTAAAAAATAAAAAATAATTTAATTTATAAAATTTTATAAATTTTTTTAATTTTAAAATTTCATCAAATTTAATAAAATTTAGTAAAAATTAATTTAATTTTAAATAAATAAATTATTTTATCTTTACTAACTACTTCTTATAAGAATAAAATAATAAAATTAAATCAAATTAATTTTTATTTTAATAAATTTTAAATATAAGAGAATGATTTACAAATCAATTCAAATTTTATTTTTTATTAATTATAAATACAAAATTTAATTTTTAAATAAAATTAAATCAAATCAAGTAAAATTATTTTCACTTTTAATTAGTTCCACACACAATCTAACAGATCGTATGTAAATACTATTGCAAGTTATCTATGTCACATATGACATATCTTGATTTTAGAATAGATTAGAATAATATTATTCACACATAATTCTATTCACATTACTTCCCATCTTCGTAAATTTTATCATTTAATTGTAATTTAGTTTCTCTCGTTATTATATACATAATTCTACCGCAAAAATAATTGCGAGACAGATTGTGTAATAATGACGTGCGAGTAGCATATTTTTCATATATTATCCTCCCAGTTTTCTAAGCTTTTTATTAAAAGAAAAATGAAAAACCTTGGTCTCCGACTTCATTCGTTGGGCTATATATATGTGTGTACTGTAATATGATCGACAGCCTCCGATCACAAATGCTTCCAAATTTCTGATCTTACAACGGGCTTGTCTCTATTACTTGTTTCCACTTCGATTACACCAAGACAGAGATGAGACTATTATGGTTTCTTGTACGTTTTTTCTGCATGCTGCTTCTTTTCCATGCATCAGTCGCCGGCAGGTATACGCACATATATACATTTACTTTAAGGCTAAAGCACACTTTGTTGTAGCTAGATTAATTATATGATCATCACCATGTTTTCAGTCTTTATCTTTACATAGATTTTTTGTTTCTTTTTGAGCTTTGGTCCTTTGAAAATTTCCAAAAATAAGGTTCAAGCTTCATCAGCTCTAACCGACGACAATTTTGGATTTTTGTTTTGTTTTGTTTTTTCATAGACAACCTCTTCAGTGGTCTGCTCCGGCGCCAGCACCTGGTCGTGTTCCTGACGAGCCTATACCATCACCTCCACTGCCTTCTGGATACAACTCTCCTCATTGGTGATCACAGATTTCCTCTTCACAAAATAAATCCAGAATGTGTTATATATATATGTATACAAATCACAAAGTTGTCATGAAATGACATTTTCTTGCTTGGTACTGTTGTCTCAGTTTTCTGTTTCTAGTTTGTGTCGTCAAAACAAATCACCGCCTACCTTCCTGAGGTTCCTTGTGCAGGTGATGTTGAGTACGTGTTGGATGGGAAATCACAGTCCAAATGGTTGTGTTTTGGGCCAAAATAACTAGCTCAGAGTTCTGGGCTTTCATGTGATGTAATGAGAACGAATAAAAGTATTGTAACTGTTTACTGTGCTAATGAACTTGTTGCTCAATTAACACTGGTTCAACTCTTTAAGATTTAGGTGTGATGTTAAATTGGATCGAGGAAACTAACGAAGTAATTAAAACTGAGGATAAGATTGGAGTTGCTTGCCTTTGTGTTATAACTGGTGAAAATTATGGCTTTAAAGCAGCTTGTGCCAAACATCCTGTTATCTCCCTCATTTTAATTCACATAAAGCTTCGGCAAGGCAACAGATATAGATCTTACATCATGGATTTTACTAGGTACGAAATCCAATGCAGTTGATGAGTATCAGGATCATATATTCGACAAGTTTTTAGGTAGACATTAATTATTTATTATATCATTTCTTAGGTAATTTGTTCATTAGTTGACATGATTTTTTTATATACACTACTTTTCACATTATTTTTCAATGGTTATAATTAAATGAGACAAAATGATTGAAAAAAATGATATAATCAATAATATAATAAGTAATGTAAAAAATAATGTCAAACAAAAATAATGTAAGAAAATTAAAATTATTTTTCATGACATTGATAGATGTTTAATACGAGACTTATAACATTACACATGATTAATATTAAAAGAAGTAATTGTAATAAATAGTGCTTAACCAAAAATTACTCCCACAATGATTCGTTTTCAGCTTGAAAAAATGTTTTAAAACATGTAAGCAAAGACTAATGCTTATATCACCTACCTTATGTTGGCTAGATTTAAGTAATTTAAGTAATGTGACATTGGGTTTATAAGTGAATCTAGACTTATAAATATTATCGATTTGTTAGATTAATTTATTGTTTGAGTTATAACTAATTTTGTTTAGTTTATTTTATGTTTAGTAAGACCTGTTAGTTGTTAATTTGTTATGTACTTATTGACTTATAGTATTTAGTTTATTTGAGATTGAAACCTATTATATTTGAGTAAGATCGGTTGAGACTTATGGTGTTAATTTATTATATTGAGACCTATTATGTTTGAGATTAAGACTTATAATATTAATTTATTAAATTAAGACCTATTATATTTGAAATTGAGACTTATGATATTAATTAATTGTTATATTTTGTCTTTTAACTTTTTCTAAGAATTTTTTAAAAAAAACATGTTAAACTCATGAATTCGACCTAACCTAACCCAACCCACTCTTGAACGAGTCGAATTGGGATAGGTTGAACAAAAAAATTCTCTCAATCTAACCCAATTCACCCCTACTCTCTATGACTCTATTGAACAAGGACCAATAAGACACCCCTACTCTCTATGACTCTATTGAACAAGGACCAATAAAATGCTTGGCTCTTCTATTATCTCTCCCCAATAATGAGGCTTTGTTGCTACAAGCCTTTCTAATTAGAAGCTAGCTATATAATCATCCTAATTCATATTAAGTTATGAAAAATTCATAATTTAATTTGATTATTAATTATTAATTTACTTGTCTACATTTTGATTAGAACTTCTTTCCATTACTGAGAAAATAAATCTATTCTCTGATGTATTGGTTCAAAACTTCAAACCCAGTATAACGTATAACAGAAAGTTATGTGTATAATAAACTTTTTATTGGTAGACAAAACTTTAGGGGAAGGGGAGGGCATCCACAAGCCTGTGCAAGGACTTATCACCCAAGTAAACTTTGATGTCCACAAGCCTTTGACTTTGATTCTTTATTTTCCGTTATAGATGGATTTTCTGAGAAGTGAGAACCCAAATGTTGAATTACAAATTGGGCATTGGATACATTTCCTTTCAGAAGCCGGCAATGATTTGCCAAATTAAAGAGGATGATCTTATGAAATTATGTTTTGAATCAGTTACACATCTATCCGTTGTGACGATTGATTAATAAAATAAATAAATAAAATAAGTGAACTATTACACAAGCATTTTTTATTTATTTACATTTTAGGAGAATAAGCAAAGTAATTATATAAATTATTCCATCATTAATAAAGGTTTCTCCAGGAAGGAAACTTCTACACAGACATTTTCTTGGTGGCATGGTGCTAGTCAGGGTGCAAGCTAATTATAGCATACTGCTTTTGGTCATAGCTATTTTTTTTTCCCTCCTGTGTTTTTCCTTTCTTTTCCTCCTTATACCGGAAAATAATGAATCAAAGTCAAAGGCTCTGACTTATTATTCTTATGCATCAGCAAAAGAGAAAAGGATTTGAAGTTTTCTCACAGATAGAATCTTACAGTGACCTTAAAAGAGTCACCCCAGAACCCACCACTTGGACATTGTAATGTGGGGTTGGGTTTCTAATAATGGAAACAAACAAGAACGACAAAAAGGAAGGAATCACTTCAAGTTTTCTCCTTTGAACAGTCTTGCTTCTATTTTCTTATCATCCATTGGATTAGAACTAGAATAGACTAGAAACCAACCTTCCCTTAAATAATTCATGAGATTCATATAAATTGGGTAATATGCCTTCTATAAGAATAATATAATTCAGAGAGAAATGCACTTGACTTGCTCCAACTTCAAGCATGGTATGACTTTCTAAGAGATAATACTAAATTGGGGCTATATGTATGTGTGCAATATGACAGTCTTCGATCACAATTGCTTCCAAGTTCCAACGGGCCCTTGACTTCATTACTTGTTTCCACTTCATTTATGCCAAGACAGAGATGAGACTACTTTGGTCACTTATACGTTTTTTCTGCAAGCTGTTTCTTTTCCATGCATCAGTCGCAGGAAGTTACTTACACATATTTAAGTCAGTTGCCACATATAGCTAGATTAGTAATATATGATCATCAGCATGGTTTCAGGCTTAAACTTACATTGAATTTTGGCTTGTTAGCATGATTGATTTTTGGATTGATTGGTTAGCTTCATTAATTTGATTGATTTCATACATAATTGTATTTTTTATTTTTATTTTTTGTATAATAACCCTCTTATATAAATAGAAGTTAATCTTCTTATATATAATTCGTTCAGAAATATAAATATATTTATCAATCTTTTTTTCTCTATTTATGTTTTTAACTTGGTATCAGAGAGCATAAGCTCTCAGTCCAATCCTTCCACTCACCGCTGCCTTGCTATTCTCCGATAAGCCTCACCGTTTTCCATCGTCGTCAAAATCTCTCACCACTATTGTTTCTGGTTTGTCACTCCCCAAACCTCCGTTTTCGACACCACCGGCACAGTTGGAACCGTTGTTCGCCGATCTATCGGCTACCCAAATTTCGTAGCCGTCTAACATCTTACGCGTTGCCTCGCGCCACCTCCCTCTCTGGGAGTGCGGCTCACGCACCGAATCATCCAACCGCGTGTTTGACTCGCTTTTGACTAGCTCTGCTTCTTGAGACCAACCCGACCCGCTTTTGACCCGCACCCGTTTGATGGGGCACTGATGTGGACATAGTGCCACCTCGATGCTTATGTGTCCATTCGTACTTACGTGTTATTGTTGACGTGGCACCAAACCCCTTTCCCAAGGTATTTTGGTGATTTTTGAGATCCTTTTCTGTCAATTTAGTTCAAAAAGTGCTCTTTTTTGCTATTGTCTTTGTCTACTATTATGGAAAAGTTTGATGTTGCACAACCTATTCCAGTTTTACTCAATGGTTTGAATTACACATACTGGGTTGAGGCCATGCGTGACTTTTTGAAAAGGTGAAAACTTTGGAGATTTATAACATGTGATATTACTTGCCTTGTCAAAACTAAAGATGACACTGAAGAAAAGTTTGCTGACAGATTAGAAGATTGGGATAACAAAAATCATCATATCATCACCTGGTTTTGGAATACCTCTACTCTTAGTATTCATTTGCAATTTGGGTGCTTTGACACAGCCAAAGAGGTATGGGATCATCAAAAGATTCGATAAACAATTTTTTATTTGTCTCATCAGTATCAGCTGCTGAAGGAACTTAACAATTTGAAACAAGATCCTGAACAAGTTGTGTATGAGTTTCTGACTCAGATGGAAGATATATGGGATCAGCTGACTTTGTGTGAACCAACATTGAAGCATAAAAGTGATGCTAAGTTGTATGAGGAATACCATGATCGCACTAGGCTCATCCAGTTTCTGGTGGCTCTCATTGATGACTATGAACCTATTCGAGCATCTCTACTACACCAAGATCCCCTACCTACACTTGAGGATGCTCTTCCTCGCCTGAAGCCAGAAGAAACTAGATTTAGTCTTCTTCGACCCAATGCAGATTTGGCCTCTGCAGTTACTAATCAAAAGGGGAAATTTTGTCATCACTACTGTAAACTTAGTCATGCTCTTCCTGAATGTCCCACCATAGAGTGTCGAACTTGTAAAAAGAAAGGTCATATTGCACCTGATTGTCCCTCTCTAATATACAGATACTACAAAGTTCCAGGACATTTGATTAAGTAGTGCCCTACACG